>LR548591.1:0-600000 GCA_900536415.3 Caenorhabditis sp. 38 MB-2015
AGTAAGAAGTGTTTTTTGATTAGATGCTAATTTTTTCAGTTTTTCATTTGAATTTATTTAATATTTTCATGGAAAAAGTTTAGTATTTTCTATTATATCAAATTCTAAAACCGGAATCAAACGGTGATTGAGTAAAAGAAGATTAATTTATGTGAAAAGTTGATAACCCCTTCAAAACTCCGTCTCATCAGTTTCGTGCAGCTCTAAAGCACATAATGTTAGAAACTTAATTGAAAGCTAAGAAAAACGTGTGTAACTACCGATCAAATATCGAACAAAAAAAAAAGAAAGTTTATTGTTCTTTTGAAGGGCTGGATTCAGTCCATCTCTGGATTAATGTGCTGGTATACCTGTTGAATTTGCACAATTGGTTCAAATATGAACAACACATAATTTCTGACTCAGAAACTCCAAATCGAAGGCTCAGGTTACTTGTTTGATGTGTTCATGAGATTAATAACATAATTTCTCAAGTTTCAACAAGTGAATAGGATTCCTGTATTTCTGAATGAGATACACATTATGTTATCTGATAAACACACCGAAATCTTTGTTTTTCTTTTTTCAAAATATACTAAGTCCAGTTTTTAGCAACGATACACTACTTTCTTAATCTCAAAAAGTAATGATATGGCAATTAGAGAAAGAAAAAAGAAAAAATTGTTTTTTTCGGAACTTGTGTGTTGTTTGCTACTAGTGGGAACTGTTCAGAGGCTCCGTGCAAAAAATCGCCTCCCATTTTTTGCTTTTTTTATAAGCTACAAAGGGGTAAAATGAGACGCAGAATCGTTTGAAATTATTTCCAGAAAAACCTTTTGACTCCTAAGGCCAGAAAAATCGATTTCCAGCTCAAAGGAGATGGAAAACTCTAATTAGGAAAAGTCAACCAATTTTGTTGTCAACATAAAAAATGTGCGCCTTTTCATTACCATCAAAATGGTTTTTAGAATTTGGAAAAATATTTTCGGAGACCAAAGTTACACGTATTTGAATAATCGTTGTTGTTTCTCATCAGCCATCCACACCGAAATAGCAAAAAATTATTTCGCCAAAAAAACATGTGTATGGTGATGGACAGACATAAGGCTTTTCAGAAAAAAATTTGAGCCGAATCGGTGACTATGAATTTTTTTTTGTCCGAGGCTTAATTCAAGAATTTCCCTTTTTACAAATAATGTCTCTTAAACACTTTATTTCACAATAAATATCACTACTCATCATCAACACAGAAAATTTGGTCGCAATCGGTGGAGTCGTGGGACATGACAGCAGCAATGAATGAGACGAGAAGGACGAATTGAACAAGAAGATTCATATTTAGATGGTTTGAGATGGAACATATTGCACGGTGTTTTTATAAGGGAGATGGCTTGATTCGAATTAGACACCTATTCAAATATCGATCTATTGTGGTTGTGTGGGCGTATTTGGTATCGACAATATAAACATCGACGATGCCTGGTCATATTTTGATAATATCGAACGATCTTACAAGGGAATGAATTCGAGAAAAAACTTTTAATGAGATATATGCCATTTTATAGATCTTGACACGCTGAGAGAGGGTTTGTGATCAACTGTTGTAAAATGTCTCTGTGAAGTTTGAATTTAAGCTTGGAAAACATGAATTTTCTTTTATTTTTTGATTGTACTAAGGGTTTTTTTCCGCATGAAAAAACCCTGGAACATCTATTTTCGACAAAAATGACTTAAAAATTCGGGAACATATACGATCACAGGTCTTTGGTATTAAAAAATCTGGAAATCGGATCAAAAGCCACAGTGCAAATGTACAGTTTTCTAATTCTCTATTAGCGTTAGTATTAGGATGAGGACAGTTGACAAATTCACCATCTGACAATCCAAAAATTACAACAGTGAATGATATGAACTTTAATTGAAAACTTCAAAAAATTAGTCCTCATAGGTACAGTCGCTGCCCTCGCAATCAGCGGAGACGTGGGACATGACAGCAGCAATGAATGAGACGAGAACGACGAATTGAACAAGAAGATTCATATTTAGATGAACTTGAGATGGAAGACATCGAACGAGGTTTATATAGGAAAGAGCTTTATTCGATTTAGACGATTATTCAAATATCGATTTATTATGGGCGTACTTGGTATCGAAAAGATCAACATCGACGTTGCCTAGTCATGTTTGAAAAATTCACGATGAAAAAATCAGTTTTTGAAGGAAATGGGAAGAAGATTTAATAGATCATAGAACCTTAACAATTGCTGTTTCCATATCAGAAAGTACTACTGTGGAAAAAGAGATGAGAATTGGAAGGACAGTAATCGCCTCGTAGTGCCTGACTTTGAGCAATATTTCACAAAGAAATGACTTTGTGTCAAAATAAAGTTCTCCGGCGAGACATACACTTCTCCACATAAGCATAGCCTCAGTGATAAATTTTCGAAAATCAGTTTATGTCTCCCTGTAGATCTTGAGATGGTAATCTGACATCAGTTTTGTATAAATTGCTCTAATCAGGTCGAAATTCGCCTTGAAGTTTACGCAGAAAATATTTCAGAAATGTTAATTTGTTTTTTCATGTTTCTGTCATTAGTTTTAGAACTATCTTCCGAAAACGAGGGAAGTTATGTTTTGAAACTGGTCAACACTGGAGAAACTAAAATTTGAATTACAGAGAAGCTTTTTACGGCGATCATGGATTCTTGTTCAAAATTCCAAGAGATCTCGACAACGACTTTTCAAGAGAACCCATTCACTCCTAGAAGCAGGGTGTTGTATTAATTCAATTTCAATGAATATGTAATTGAAAATAATTTTAAAAAATCGATAATTAAAAAAAATCGATTCCTGAATCAGGAAATTTAGAAAAAAACGGGCCCAGTCAGATTTTTTTCTGGATCAATTCAGTGATTTTTTCTGGAGTCCGATTAAGGAACTATGATTTAGGAACCGATAAAAATCGGGTCCAGTTCTATTTAGCAGCACCCCGTTACCATTGCGTTCATTTGTTATATACAATTTCGTTTTATGATTTTCTTCAAAAACATGTTTGATTTTTCAATATTAACAAAACATGGCCAGACATCGTCGATGTTGATCTTTTCGATACCAAATACGCCCATAATAAATCGATATTTGAATAATTTCCTAAATCGAATCAGGCCTTTTTCCCTTTATAAACCTCGTTCGATGTCTCCATCTCAAATTCATCGAATATGAATCTTCTTGTTCAATTCGTCGTTCTCGTCTCATTCATTGCTGCTGTCATGTCCCACGTCTCCGCTGATTGCGAGGGCAGCGACTGTACCTATGAGGACTAATCTTTTGAAGTTTTCAAATAAAGTTCATATCATTCATTGTTGTATTATTTTTTTTGGGATTATCAGAGATTGAACTCATGAACTGTCAATACGCTCATCAGCGGTAGAATCAGAAAATGTTGAGCTTTCTTTCAAAGCTTCACAAGATTCTAATAAGCTTGTTTTACCTCGTAGCTCAAGTGGCTAACTGCGGAAAATTGACATCGGTTTGATCTTGTAAAAATAAATTCAGAACTCGATAATCACATAATTATCATGAGACGTTGGAAAAATACAGAATACGTGGTATTGTCGGATGTCTAGAGGCATATTTATTTTTACCAACCATTACATTTGTTTTGAATTGATATGCGTATTTAGAAATCCAGACTACGGTAGATTCCAGGTCTTTTGAAAGTAGAAAGGCTTCCTAATCCCCTTTTTTCTCGCTCGATTCTTTCTTTTTAAAAACAAAAATAACCAGGGAAACGACACATCACTAATGGTGAATTGGACACCTGTTCCCCATTCCTATTTCATTCATTTTTTTGGTTGTTAGAGGGTTCAGTTTTTGAGTAATAGTGCAAATAATTGATGGGTTTCCATTCTCGGGTACATTATGTATAATATTATTGCATCATTTTAATAAACGACATAGTGAGTTCCCTTGACAGTAACTAATGTATATTTAAAAAAAAACATAGTTGTATATTCAAAAAAAAATCAGAGAGAGAGAAAAGAGTAGTTTATCCCGTTTTTGTTTAGCCAAGAAAATAGGCAATTTTTGCAGTTGTCGACGTGTCGTCGAACTCAATTACATGCCATTTATTCGTAAAATTCCGTTTTTCTCCTTTCCTTTTTGCTTTTCTGCTCGTTCCGCTTTTTTTGGATTCTGTTTTTTTTTCATTTTCAGTTTTCTTTGTGATGATATTTCAGCTGCCTGTTGAAAAAAATCTTCTTTTCAGATAGGTGTTATAACATGTACATGTATACATGTTAGAAGATAATTCGCTCTAATGAACACAGTATGAAAGGATTTACAAAAATGTTAGTTTCTGATCAAAAATCTTGTTTCTTTTTTCAAAAAAAAAAAAAAAAATAATAATTTAAATCTGGAGAGCAAACAACTTTTTTTGTTTTTCAAAGTTAACTCTAATGAACTATCAGAAAGTCCGTTTTTGGGTGAAATTTAAAAAAAAAAGAGATTTCAAGAGAGGTTTTACCATAAGTTCAGTTTTTTTCAAAATTAAAAATCTAAATTTTGGGGAGTCGGAGGTAAAGTAATCAATATTGACCTTACAATTAGGAACCAAAATAAAAGTTTGATGATTTTTTTCCACGTGAAACCTGTTAAAAATTAGGTGGATAAGGTCCTTTCGTTCAGACCCAAATAAAAAATGAACGATACTGGCTGAACCTAAGTGGACCATTTAACAAACGTTTTCTGGAAGTTTTCATGGAACGAGTTGTTTGGTCTTCCTAGAAAAATCAAGAAAGTTTCAACAGTTAGTTCTGACTCTATTTTTTTTTAGTTGAGTCTGTTGAGGCAAATTCAAAGACCCCTAATTTTGATTCACAATTTTTTCAACTTGGTCCAAGTCCACCAAAAAGCTTTAAAAATATCAATTTTCCATATTTTCAATAAAATCCACTCATATTCGCTTTTGTTGAAAACATTCCGACAGTGAACTCTTTAAAGCAACCCCTGAAGCTAAAAATCGATACCAGAAAAAATCGGCAAAACCTATTGCAAATTGAAGTTGAAATTGTTAAAATTAGGATACCAAAATATGAAATCACAATATTTTAAGCGAAATCAGTTTCAGCCATTTGAATTTCACATGGGAAATCAATTTTGAATTACCTCCTCAGCACACGTTTCAAAAAGATGAATATTTTTATTTTTCACGTGAACTTTTTTCTCTCGACCTCCCTGTTTTTCAAAAAAAAAGTTGTCAATTAAAATGTACGTGGCTAGCGTATTGACACATTTTGCTAGGAATGATAGGAGAAGAATCTTTAAACTGATTTTCGCCGTTTTTCGTTTTTCGACTCAAACTCAGCCATTTTTGAACTTTTCGCTATAATTTTTCTGTCGGTAATAGAGAACATGTCATACTTCCAGTATTTGTTATTGCTCATCATGGATACAGACATGCCTTTTAGCTTCAGGGGTTGCTTTAATCTTCTAACCCATAAACACGTTGAAAAAAATGAACATTTTTTCTAGTCGCGGTGTGTACACAGTTTAAGCCACGCCCCCTCTGAAAAGAAAAAACAAAGAGAAAAAATTAATAATTATGCAAAATTGCGGCACACAAACTTGTGATTTATTTCCAATTTCTTGAAAGTTTGTGCGGCAAGCAACAAAAGTACGCAACTAAAAATGACTGTTCAAATTGTTTATTTTTTTTCAACGTGCATAAATATCATATTTACAACCTTCTTTTTATCCTCAGTCATATGTATTTGCTCTAAATCATTTCCCTCTCATCACAAACCAAAAAAAATGCGACCTTTTCCTCCAGATAACCCCACCTAAACACATACACCATTTTACTGCTACCCAATTTTTCATCCTCTCTCATGTCTGCGTCTCCATGTTGCCCATACTCTTCTCCATATTTTTTTATTTACTTTCTCTTTGGCATTCGAGGTTAACTTTTGTGTCGGTCGGTCGGTCGGTCGATTGAGTGTGTGGCGTCTTTGTGCCAATGTACCTTTAAACAGTTTTCTTGCTTCTTCCTAGTGACTCATTTTTGAAAAATGAATTTTTATAGGCCTTTTGCAAAAGCAAAACTTTTGAGGGTAAAGTTTGAATTTTCACCTAAAAGCTCTTTTTTTTCAGAAACAAAGCTTAAGACTTCCGGTGCCAAAATAGGCACCGACAAAGAGGCCCATAATAATTTATAATCATGCCTTTTGAAATGAGAAACGTCTTTGGATGGTTCTTTTTTGGGATCCCTTCAATTGGGTCCAAATTGAAGGGAATCCTGAAAAAGACCATAATGTTTCTTGAATCAGATTGGACTCAATCTCAGAAAATATGATTTCTCAAAAATTTGTTTTTAAGGATAACTTATTTACATTTTTTAAAAATTCATTTCAGAATGTGATTTTTTGTTTAATAATACAAGGTTACTCCTGAATGAAAGGTCCTAACAAAAAGTTGATCCACATATGATAAAATTGGAATTTTTTGGTGTCATCCAGAAAAATTCCTCAAAAATAGAATCGTGCTCACTGAGCCAAAGTTGGAAGCTTGACATTTTCATTTTGAAAACCGGTCTCACATTTTGACTTCAGGGCCGATTCATATAATTTTTTGCAAATCTTTAAAGGAGTTGACAGGGTGAATTATAAATTCCTGCAAAACTCATCTACTATATTTGTTTATTTCTGATTCGTGTATGAAACAAAAAACAGTTTTGCGCGAGTAAAAGCACGTTAGTTTGTTGAGCGAGGAAGTGTGCTCTATTGCGAACACGCGGGTAAATTTTTTTCAAATATTTTTGTTTCTCAGCTAAAAAAAGTTGTGAATACACTCGCAGAAGCTCACATACAAAAATTGTGAAATTTGAAACGTTATCATTTCTGTTTTCAAGTTCCAATTTTGGAGAAAAGAGATTTTTGCCCTTTTCGGTTATTCTGCTAGAACTTGATGAATTCGTAATCTACCACTTGTGAGCTCAAAATTGTAATTCCAAACTGAACATCCTTTTTGATACATCGAAATATATATATTATTTTAATGATCATGTCCATTGTTGAATATTTTTTCCATTGTTTCAAAAAAAGGCTTTGTCTCTCTCTCACTCCTCGTCCAAACCCCTTATTTAATCAGCTTTTTTCTCAAAATGCTTTTGGCATTTTTTTATTCTGCCAAAAATCTCGAAAAAATCGTTCAACTATACAAATTTCCTTTCACCAAAAAAAAAAGAAAAACTTTTTTTTCTCTTTTCCTCCTAAAAGGCCCCCAAGTAATTTGTCATTCAATTTTTTTGTTGCGCAGCATTTTTTTGTAGTAGGAGTGAGTAGGGTTTTTTTGTGGCCGTGTGAACCAGTAAGGCAAAAACTGAAAGGGTTTTTCTGAATGGGTATTTTTTCTCAAAAAAGGGTAACAATTTATTTGTCTGAAAGGGTAACATTCAAAAAAGGGTATCCTAATAGAAAAAACGATTTGTCTGAAAGGGTAACATTCGAAAAAGGGTAACAGAATCTATAACCCATTTCTCTGAAAGGGTATCAAAATGCTGAAGTTCAATTTAGCTGTTCAAATCTGAAATTTATTCGTTAAAAAAAAATCAAACAAAATCAAAATGAATAAGGTCGATTGTAAACGGTTTAAACAATTACTCAACAGCATTTCCCTGAAAATTGAAAACTGACGCACTGACATTTCTTGCACCATCTTCAGAACATATGAGAATTTAAAAATGTATGGTCTCAATTTTTTGTAAAAAATATTGGATTGTCTTCAACGCTCTAATTTTTTCGTCTTGATGGATAACTCAAAAAAAAAAAAGAGTTGATGACCTGTTAATCTTTTTTGCAATTCCTTAATAATTTAAAACCGTTTACCACCTCATCGATTTTGACAAACTATTGAATTGGTTGAACAAATAAGTTTCTCTTTTGCATAACCAGTTGAAACTAAACTTCAGCATTTTGATACCCTTTCAGAGAAATGAGTTATAGATTCTGTTACCCTTTTTTGGATGTTACCTTTTCAGAAAAGTGAATCGCTACCCTTTTTTGATGTTACCCTTTCAGACAAATAAATTGTTACCCTTTTTTGAGAAAAAATACTCTTTCAGAAAAACCCTTTCAGATTTTGCCACCAGTAAAAAGTTTCTATTTTCGCTTTTTTTTTGTATGATTTGAATCTTGATTTTATCTCGAGCTTGAATAGCTTTCAAATTACAAGTTTCACTGGTTTTTTTTTCGAGATTAGAACTTTGAACATTTTATGGGATTTATTTAATGTTTTTCTTGGCAACGATATTTTTTTCCTAATCCAACAATTTTTTGACAATTTTCCCTCATTTTCATTTCAATCAAACGAGTTCAACACTCTCGACTCATAAAAATAGTTTTTTTTGCCAACCAAAAAATAGAGATATTGCGTAATTATAATCGGGGGATTTGTGTTGATGGGTTGGCAAAAAAAATAGTTACTCGCATATATTTTTTTTTTGAGTGAATCGAAAATGTTTTCATATGCATTTTATATGTATCACCCCAGCACGACCAAGGCCAACATGTGTTTAGATTTTCTTATTTTTTTCTTCGTCGGTCACTCAGTTTAGTGGCATTTTATTTAGTTCATTCGATATTTAGGGAACTTTTTGTTCTGTATGAATTTTTAAATACGTGTCAAAAGTTTTAGGAAAAAAACAACTCAGAAAAGAAAATGAAGAAAAAATTCAGTGTTTTGTCTTGTGTGGAAATCATGAACAACGTTGAACCCACAAAAATCTGGTGAACTGGTGAGTCGGAGCAGCTACAAGAGACTCACTGAATCGGGTCCACAGATTTATTTGAGGTTGAGTTCTATTTTCGTACTAGATTCAGAGGTTTTATTTGTTGTAAAAATCGGTTAAAATTTATATCTGATTCAATGAGTTTCTTAGGAGTCACTGTCTATTATCAGAAACCATCAACATTTTAGAACAAGGACCTCCGGATCTGCTTCTGAGTATGCCTAATTTTGTTGAAAATCTGTTCAGGTCATTATGCGCAATAATTTCTAGTTTTCTATATCATCTAAAGTTTTAAATATAGTTTCAAAGAACTTGATCAAGGCAGGAATAAGAAAAAAAAAATGAATATGCATGTTCCAAACTATGAAAAAGAGTGAGCTCATGGATTCAACTTTTTCATTGAACACACACTTCGTACACTTATAAAATTCGACCTCGATTATCATAATGTATTTTTCATCCTCCAAAAATGTTTGTGAGAAAAGTTATGTTACCTTTCCCCATAGTAAAAGTAAATTTTTGATCTATAAGCCGAAATAGTGAATGAAAATGAGAGGATCAGACATTTATAGATAAAAAATCTTGAAGTGATAGGAATTAGGAATGATTGTACAATAATAAAACTTTATAATTTTCGTTCATAATTTTTTTTCCACAAAAATTTTCGACGGATGAAAACGATGATCATGGAGTCGAAATCTATGAGTGTAGAAAATATAATCATAAGTAGAATTCCAGAGCTCGCAAATCTAGTTTGTTAGTTTCATGCTCCACCAAATAATAGCGCTAGGTACCTCTTCCCAGCTTATAAAATCCCGCTTATTCACATTTTGATCCTTGTTAATGACGAAGTAGAACCCTCGTGGTAAAACTGATTCTTTGAAAAACGAAATTTCAAATTTTTCTGATACAGTAGAGTATGATGATTCATCTAAGATTGATCTCATTCTGACTCCCTCCGAACTAGTTCTTCCTACAAGTAGACTGATGGTTTCATAGTTCAAATTAATTTTCAAAAAACAGGTTGCCAAACCAAAAAAAGTGGTTCCTAGAATGTCTTAATCAGACCTAGTCTGATAAGAACTGGTCCGAAATTCTAGTTCCAGAAATGGGTATTTGAATCCTGATAATACCGGGAATTGAATCCACTCTGGTGGTTTGAAAGTTTCACAAAAAAGGAAACCTTTTAAATCCTGAACTTCGGAATTGAACCAATCCGATCTGAAATTGAGCTTCATTTATTGTTAGAAATATCTGTTTCTGATCTTTCTCATAATTTTCTTGCAGCAAAGACTAAAAATATTTAAAATGTTTTTTTCAGTTCTTCCTTCTCTTTTTTTTCGAAAACAATAAACAACCTTGACTTGTCTTGAACTGACCATCAAAATTTGTTACAATGTCCACCAAAACGAACACAAAACCATCAAACATTCTTGATTGTAAGTTAGTTGGTTTGTTACATTATTTCAGTCAGTCCTCCTTTTTTTAATGCTGCCTGCCTGTCATTGTTACAAAAATGACCCATTGTTTGGCTGAAAAAGAAGAGAAGAAGAAGATGATTCTGTGTTGTCAATTGAATACTACTAGAGAGTAAGAAACGAGACAAAATGAAAGGTATTGTAGGGAGAAGGTCGTTGGGGGTTGGCTTACTTGCGGTCATTCTCTTCTTCTTCTTCTTCCTTTTTTTTCATCTAACCTAACCTGATCAGCTATTTTTCATCCAATCATAGTTTTTTTTCTTGAATATATATAATAGAGAGATACTAGTATTGTCAAGGTAACCTTTCTTATCGTCTTTTTTTGTTTTGGTTTTATTGGTTTTGCACTCTGACAGGGTATATATTATAGGACTTTACCCTAATGGTAATGTCTCTATTTCTTTCTATTTCTCTGATTCTCAGGTCTATTTTATCAGATGAAATAGATTCATATGAGTTTAGAGGATTTTTGGTGAACTGAAATCTGAAGCTGTGTATTTTTTAAAACGAGTCCGAGCATCTAAAATTTCTTGATTCGGTTGGAACCGATCAAAAAATTGTTTTTTACTTGTTAAAATTGACTCTACCTAAACTATTTTTTTTCCATTAAAAATCTAAAAAGCCTGTTTTTAAAACTGTTCGTTGCTCAAAAATGTATATATCCAGAAACGGACTCAATTTATCTAAAGTCCCTGGATCAGTCCCAAGTCAAAAATCAGGTCTGATACGGTTTTGTTTCTTAATTTCAGACTGAACATTTTTCTCTGAAGTTATCATCAAAAAGGCAAAAAAAAAACCGAACTAGGCTTTGAACAGCCGACCTTTAAAATTTAAGTTCACGAAAAAAAGAACGAAATATTCATGTTTATACTAGATTTTGAAAAGCTCTAAAATGCCCAATCCACGGGAAAAAATATTTAAAGTACAGTTACCCTTTAATTGGCTCTGTTCTAGTCGAAGACCCTTTCTCGACCCATACATACAGTTCTCTTACTCACCTAAACACATTTTTCAAAAAAAAAAAAATCAATGAGATTTTCGATTCTCGTACAACAATACAAACTTTCTTATCATTATGACTCATATCAAGGAAAAAGTTGTACAAACACAAAACACAGTTTGAATAATAATGTTTATTTTTATACCTTTTCGCACTTTTTTATCAATCCAATTTATTCTCTTTTTTTCAAATCCTAAAAATAGAGAAAAGTACATTTTTTACATCATAGCTAACAGGTGGATTATCTATACTATAACTATAATAACATACATTTTCATTATTATTTTTGGTTTCTAATAATCTATTTGAACTATTTATATATTTAGTATCAAAATGAAATCACATGATTTTTTGAAAAATTGATTTTCCCATCCAAGGTTACTCAAAAAAAAACTTTTTTGAACGAACACAGTCTTTTTTTTTTGGAAGTTCTCTTTGTTCTTTTTTTTTTTTTGAAACACTTTAAATAGAACTGGTTAAATGATGAAGGTGACCGACCGAAAGATGATTTTTTTACTCACCTAAAAGTGGTAAGCAACATAGGTACATATCACAGATATGTACCTAAACTCGGTGCATTTGTTTCAAGCTCATGTGAAACATACACAGATACAACAAACATTGTGTGTATATATATGTTTTCTTCTTCTTCTCTTCACCTCCTCATGTGCTCCGGAAGAAGAAAAAAAGAGCATCTTCTTCGCTTCATCTTTTTTCTTCGGAATACACAATTTTTTGGTTTCTTGAAAGAGTGAGTGAGAGAGAAAACATTCAGACTAGTCTCTCTCTATCGCTTTTTTAAACGCTTTTTTTCTCATCAAGAAGATTTTTTTCGCAACTTAAAAAAATTATTGTGCAAAAAAAAGTATGATATTTTTTGAGCAAAAGGTGTAAAATCGCTCTATGGATAGGCAAGATTGGATGAACCGAAAGAGGATGGTTTAGGCCACTTTCTGATGAGCTCACAAACTTAATATTTTTTGGATACAATTTTTTGTACTGTCTGTTTTTCCGCAAGTTTTCGTTCAAACTACTGAACAGAATTGAAACCTCTTTTTTTTAAATGAAAATGTGCTCAAAAGAACAAATTTTCTTATGTTGTTCCAACTCGCGGGAAATCGGTGAGCTCAAAAACAAGCCTTCCGAATGAAACCAAAATTTGACCGCTATAAGAAAACTATCATTTAGGGTGTCAAGCATATTTTTTTCTAAAACTTCAAAGTTGAGCCAGGAAATCGGAATCAATCTCAAAAAGAGAAAAAGAAGATACTTGAGCAAACGTATCCTGAAACATGTAAAACCCAAAACACGTTTTTGATTTTTTTTTTCAAAAAATCGGTAGTTTTTTTTTAATTTCGAGAGGTGATTATTAAAAAATTTAAATTCACCTATTTTTGTTTAGTTTGGTGACGGTTTAGGGAATTTTTCTGTGCATTCCATAAGCCTTTCTCCAATATACAACCTATGATCAAAAAATCTGACTTCTCTGACTCATCGTCTTGCCTCTGCTTCTCTGCCTCTCTGTCTCTCTGCCTTTCTCTCACCTTCCCTCTCTCTCTTTTTCTCTCTCTTTTCTCTCTATCTCTGAGAAAAACAATTATAAAAATATATCAAGAAATATTTGAACCTATCATCAAGAAGGAAATAATATACATGTTATCTCATCGTAAAATACACACAACAGTTGCTCAATATAAAATATTGCATCACCACAAGAAAAACATCTCTCAGGTTATATAATAATCCTCCTTCGAAATATTACTATTATTCTAATTTTAGTCACCTGGGAAAGCTATAAATAAATACGTGAGGTATTTGCATAGTAGTTTTTGTGGAGTCTAAATTTGTTCGCGCGCCGTCGCAGCCACACAGTACCTATTCAAATAGAACCTAGTGGCAAAGGGGAAAAAAGAGAGTAACATGTTAAAGAGGTGCGAGAGGGAGAAAAAGAGTAGACTGAACTGGAAACTTGAATGGTCTTGAACTTTATTTTGTTTATTTGCCAAGTAACAGTTTTTCGATTTTGTAATCTCATTTTTGCAAAACTTTCTTGTCTTTTAATCAGATTCTCTTTTCTTGCACTTGTCATTGGATACCACAATACAACTCCAGGTATTCAGTTTTCATATTTTATTTTCTTTTTTGCATATACGTGACTTTGAAGGTCGAAACCTAAACATCTGCTCCAAAAAAACTGATGTGAATAACCTTTCACATCATTCATTTTACATTTACATTTTACACACAAAAAAACTTTAATAGTTCAATTTGTAAAGTTCATAAGTACTTTAAATCAGAGCTGTTTGCCATAATTGTAGCTTAGTTTTTTGATTTGAAAAATGGATTTTTTGAATCTTAAAAAAACGAGGGGTAATTTCACACGTAGAATTCAAATTTAACGTTAAAAATTCATTGAATTTCTTTTTGAAAGCAAAAATCTATAGATTTTCTAAAGAGAACATGTTATAAACAGCTTATAGATGAGATGATGTTTCCAAATCTGAGCCTTCTACAGTACCCAAAACTATATGGGAGTCACTGAGCTATGTTAGGGTGATGTAGCCTACAACACGTGAACATTCTTGTGGAACTGAGGCCAACCTAGACCACAAGATGGTCTCTTTCTTGACTTGGCCTGATTTCTCAATCAAATGATGTGAATCAGAAAAAACTGCTTTTCATAGTGTCCGAAATGATAGTTTCTGATCTTTTAAGATTTTTACCACAAATCAAACCTGATTTTTTAACCGAAGTTTTCTAAACTGGGTCCAAAAATTTGTTTCAATCACAAATCTGTGTCCAGGAAACGGGTCAAACAAAAAGAAGACCGATTTTTTTTTCTTGGACCTGGTTAAATTGAGATCCAGTCCAATACAATTCGACATCTGGGGCCAATCTCATTCTTGGTTTTTTTCTCTGTGAAAATCTATGGAGTTCTGAATTGTAGAAAGTCGAGTCCCGATTCTGGAATCAGTCTCAATCGTTGTTAGCTTCAGAATCCTTTCCTTCGTTCTTGACATCTGCTGTTCTTATCCATACTTGGATCATGATATGAATCCTCATTTATTTTGTTGCAGTGCTCTTTTTCTTCTATTATTTGTCATACTTGACTGTCGAACCAGTTTACCTGTTTGTTTGTATTCTTTCACATACATATTTACTTTTTACTTTTTACCCCCATCAAATGAAAAAAATAGTTACTTTTTTGAATTTTTTTTGTCAAGTATCATTTTTTTTCATTCCGAAAAATGCGAAAGTTTGAAATCCGACCCGTCGTGTGACCTTTTTAGAACCCGAACTTTGTCCTTTTAGATGGGAGACTATATTCGAGCCATCAATTCGAAAATTTCCGGGCTTTCTTTTCGAAGAAAAAAAATGAAATTCGAGAAAATTTCTTCGTCATTTTCTTGCTGCTCGTCTCATCTTCTTTTGAAAAAAAAAGAAAAAAAAAGTTTTTTTCCAATTTTTCACTATAGTTTTTCTTTTTCTGTCATATTATGTTCTTATTGTGTCACTCGTTATCAGTTTGGAGAAAAAACGGCAAATTTTTGAGGAAAATTGGGTGGGAACCTGGAGACAATGATAATTACATATTAGCATTTTCTTTGTTCACTCAAAATTCCACGTGATATTAAACATGAAAAATGTCAAAGATTAGAATTCAGAATGCACTAATTATGTAAACAGTTTTGAGAAATCCAACATTTTCTCTTTTTTGGTAAAAAACCATCCGTTCTCTTTTTTGTTCACCAATCTGACAAGTGATTTTTTACTACATGACATTGATGATTCACTTTGCTCCACAGAAAAAGTGTAATTTTTTCGAAAAAAATTCTGAAAAATCATCAAACTTGCAATTTATTTAAATTGCGAGTTTTTAAATGTTTTTGAATGATCAAAAATTTCTCTGAAAACTTCACGAAATGATTAAACTGTTTTGATGTGAAACTTTTGTTGTTCAAGAAAAAAATTACTGATTTTTTGAGATCTGAAAAATTCACGACACGTTTTTCTGGAATTGCTCTCTTTGAAACGGGCAAACAGAATATACCTGAAATAGGTCCTATAGTTCCCCGAATCAACACAAAAATAGCTGTATCCTTATATGCTAATACGGTCTCAGTTTTCTTTCCCACATTATCTTGTTGCATATTCAAATTCAATTTGAATGAATTGATATCTATACAATGAATATTGAGAATGGGCAAAGAAAAAAAAAATTAATTTTCATAGTTTTTTCTGGTATTCATCTCATAATATTCCTAAATTTCAAGAGTTTTCTCAGTCGACCTCAAAAATAACTCTTTTCAAGTTCGAATTTCATGATTTTTCACACGAAACATCAAAAATGAAAAATGAAATACAAGCTGTCTATGAACCACAGACCTTTAAAATTGCAATTCAAAAATGTATTTTTATGTGTTCATATATCAAAAGTTCAACACAAGATTGAGATGTTTGAATCGGAACTCCTGAAAAACCTGACCGGTTTCGATAAAATCAGAAAACTACAACGCTATTTTTTAATCGTTTCTGAAAATGCCTATTTTCTTCCTAATCAAACTTTCAAATTTGAGCTCTATTCAAATAAGTTTTGAAATACTCCACTTTATTTCAATAACTACCATTGTTAGATCCATTTTTTTGGTCCGAGTCATTTTTTTCCCAAAAAATTATTGCGACCAATTTCAAGAACCATGCATTATTTGTCTCTGAAAAATTCCATATTCCCTATTTCATTTTCACTCTATTTGTATCCTTATATAACTAATAATTTAGTGACCTTTATAAAAGTTCTATTGAATATTTTATATGTTCAGTTTCAAATTTCACATTCATTCGACATTTGCAGGTGTTTTCAGACACATTACATTTTTATTTCATTTTGTTTTTGCATTCCTTTCATACTCAAAATGTATACTTACAATTGAACAGCTGTATTTCACAAAAAAATGTTCAAGGTTGTGTATATTCAAAAAAAGTATTTTTGAGTAATTATTTTTCTTGTGGCCTTTTCACAACTGGGCATCTAGAGTAGTCCTAAGAGCCAACGGTCCGCCCATTTCCCTTATACAATAATACACAATTCATAATAAAATATGATAATTTTTGAAACAAACTATTTTTCAATACACACACTCATACATGTATTGATATAATAATATAATACAACAAAAAATTTGCATACAATATTATTTTTTTGGTTGGTGGGCGCCGTCGATATTTATATTATTTTTTTGTATATTTTCGATTCTTATTACATCTGCTCATCGATTTTTTGTTAGAAATGTAAGGTCGTAAAAATTCTGTGCTTGAAAGAAACCATGTGGATTCTTCTTCTGCTTCTCGTTTATTTTTTGAATTTATGGTTTTATGTCGTTGTGTTTTTGGTTGGGAAATTGAATAAATCGATATGAACATGACTCCTCACATTATGGTCGACTGATTAACGTGCGTGCTTTTTGACCGAACGACGACGTCGAGTCTCTGGTTCGGTTCCCCAATGTGCCAGAAATTTGTTCTTTTAAAAAAATGGAACATGGAGGAACCGAACCAGAGACTTGATGTCGTTGTTTGTTCAAAAGGCACACACGTTACCCAGTCGGCCATAGACACCTCTCAACTTGTACTTCTCTTGAACAACTTCTCTACAATTTTCTTTTTCTTATTTTTTTTTTTAATTCGTAATGTTCCCTCCAACCCCACATTATATTTTTTCCCACATTTTCCAATAATCAGATTTTCTTCTCACGCAGCAGACACCTGAAAAACAATTTTGTTTTCGTTTAGCTCAAAGAATTTTCTCCTCCTAATTATCATTTTTTTTCTTTTTTTGTCTTTGTTCAGTGTTTGATGTCATATGTTTCTCCTTTTTTTTTTCATTTTTTATCATACTTTTTTTGTTCTCTTTTTTATGCCGTTTTACTCCAGCACTGATAAAAATGGAGAAGAGCAAGAATCCTTTCTTTTTTTAATTCTTTTTTTTCTGAAAAATATGATATTTTGCAGACCCCAAAATGTTCGAGTATGATAGAACGTTTGGTTTGGCTTTAGATTTGGCGGGTTTCCATTTAAACTCGGATAATGGCCTAAGACAAGCATCACAACCAAGTCGGGTTATGTCAACGGTGAGTTATAATTGAACTAGAAGAGTTAAGGACACATTTTGTTGATGATTAAGAGTTGTTGACACTTCCAGAAATTGTTTCTTATCAATTATTATACATATTAGAGTTAAAACAGTCACGAGTTGGAGAAAAAAAACGGTTCCTGTTTTTTTCTTTTCCATCTCTTCATTTGGAATATTTCCAAAAATGAGAGTGTACAAGTCTCATGGCGTGGAAAATGGAAAAAAAACTACACCTAGGTCATGTTTTCTGTGTATTGCAGTCTCAATTTGCAGAGAAGTCCATTTTTAATTGTTTTTCGAATCAGATTAAAAATTAAATTTATTACAAAAAAGCAGAGAATAAAAATACTGTTTATGAATTCTCAATCTAAAAAAATCATCGATTCGTTTTATGTAGCTGTGTCGAACTGTGTCGCACCTGGGTCCTTTTATATGGTTTTCCTAGCCCATTTTGAGACCCAGGCGGTTCAGTTCGACATCCCTAGTTCAATAAACATTCCTAATTCAACTGTGAGAATACCTAATCGTCTGCTAATTCTTTTCTGAAGCCTTATTCAGGGAAACTGCACAACATATGTATCTAATGGTTTGATTTTCGACTTCAGCTCCGACCGAAGGAAATTCTCAGCTCTTTTAGTACTTTTTACTGACTATAATTTTAGGCTAGAGTTCGGTTCAAACACTCGCAGTTCTCTGAACTTATTGGTTCAAGAATTTGGTAGAGTTGTCCAACCAAGAGGAGATCAAAAGGAAATGTGTGTTTACCATTATCAGAGTTAGAATTGCGCCATTTTCCGTAGTACTCTATCATAGACACATTTTTGAATTTTTTATAACCTTTGCCTTGTTCCGAAAAGTTCCCAAGAAGTCGAAAATTCCTTCTCAGAAAAACTGTTATAAAAAAAAACTGTATAAGAATTTCTTGAATGACAGATGTCAACTATGTTGAAAATTTTTCTTTTTCAAAATGTCAGTCATTCAATTTTCAGGCTCAAAACATCAATGACGAGTCAGGGAGTAGTGGTTACGGAAGTCCTTCTCGCACTCCACTTGCTTCGCCTTCTAATGATATTTTCAATTGTAAGTCCTCTCTACCCTTTTCCCCCTCTTCAACTCTCCTCTATTTTCAGCAGTTTTGCCAGTCCAAGTGCAACGCGCATTCAGTGCTCAATCACCTGAAGAAATCACTCGACATTTCGGCGTTTCGCCAACACCACAAAGTGCTCAAAAATCGAAAGAATCGTCAAGTCCGCCAGCTCTTCCATTAGCAATTGAAGACGGTTTTTCTCATGATGAAATTGCCGGGTTTGCCGAGTTGCTATCATCGCCAAGAAAGGTGAGTAGGGGTTATGATGAGAGTTTGTATTCTGGATATTTTCTTCTGATCTTTTGTTTTTGGTAAGAGGGTGAAAGAGTGATAGCCAAAAATGAAAAATTCTATTTTTCGAGTTCCTTCTGAAAAGAACCAATATTTCTGTTAAGAACCAGGGCTTTTTTGAATTTTTTTTTTTCGCTTCTTCAACATATATGGGTGGGGTGAAGGCACTCGTCCAGTCTAGTTTTCAAGAAAAAAAAAAATCAAAGTAAAAAATTTGGAAACTTTCAACATGCAAAGTTCCAAGTTTCAATTTTCGAATGAAAAGAACCAAGTCAGATCTTATTGACGTTTTTTGAAGTTTGGATTAATCAGGTTAGAAATTCGTGTTTTTCCAAACTGTCAGTTTAGGCGGTATTTTTATTGAACAGTTTTCTGAAAGTAAAGTTCTCAAAATCAGAAATCAAACATTCTGGTGCCAAACTGTGAATTACCTTTTCATAACGTGACCCTATTTTTCCCTGTTCAACCCATTTTGAGAAACAGTTCCAAATAGACATGTAACTTTAGATTCTGGGAAATTGACACTATCAACATCAATAAAATGTTCAATATTTAAATTCTTAAAAGCAATCGTGATTCATTTCTTATATTCCCCATTTTCAGATGCAAACTCCACCACAACGTTATCAGTGTCATATCTGTTATGCAACTGGTAAACATTACATTTCCGATTGTCCACAACGTTTCAATACTCCATATGACGAACTGACACCTTATCAAGGCCGTAAGAAGTGTTATGGAGAGTTCACTGTAAGTTTCTATTTTATTTTCAAATTTGTTCAGTTTCAACTATAGCCCATTTTCAGTGTCAACAATGCAAGCGAAAATGGAACAGTCAAAATAGTGTGGCAAATGAGGCACAATCTTGTATCAAATGTCATATTCCAGTGTTCCCACATAAACAGGTACATACATACATATGATATTGAGAAAAAGGTTTCTCGTTTTTTGACCAATGATTGTTGATGATTAGGAAAACAACACATTATTTTGTGTGTAATTGCAAATCAAACAATGGATGTGTAATAGAGTGAAAAGGAGTCATATTTTAAACATTTTTTCTCGATTATCAATTAAGGGAAAGATCAGAATAAAATTTTATAGGTTGGAGAAGGACTTGGAGTTTTCAACTTTCCAGAATAATGAAAATATGGAACAGGAAATTCTATAGGATAATTCTAAACATAGTATTAAAATACAGCATTCAAAATTAACCCAAACTTCATTTCATAGCAAAAATAGACAGATTGTAGAACAGGGTGTCGAACATTTTGGCACAGTGACATCTCGCTTCTAAAATTAATGTTATGTTTATATATTTTTTTGAAAACACTGGGAGAAAACGTCATAGTGGCAAAGTTTCGTACAAGGGAGGATAAAGTAATAGCTCATTTGGTTTTTTTTTTAATTTTGCACGCTCATAGATCTCTCTCTCTCTCCTGATTCACGTCCTCTATTTTTTTTTCACTGGAAATTTTTCTGAGAGACGTTATGAAGTTGGGAACCATTTTATTTAACCCAAAAACCATATTCAAATCTGGATTTGTTCGTCTTAACCCCTTCCAAACATCAAATTTTAGTTCTTTTCAAAGTTTTTGGAGCTGTAAACATGGTTCATTATAATACAATGGTACAATAAAATTATGAACTCTTCTCACAAAAATCTATAATGAAAAAGAAATACAGGATGTTGATCAGGATTTTTTTTTTTTAATTTTCAAATGGGCGACTACTCGAACCCCCGGTTAGTAGTGAAATATGTGATATTAAAATGTCGCAGTGCCGAAATGTAAAAATGACGAAATTTCGAGTACTCGTCGAACGACTTATTAGTGAATTTTTGTTACTTCGATTCGTCTTTTCAATTTTGGAGAACACCAATTATCCCATTTTGGACTTTCAAATTATTCATTTATTTTCTGAAACGTATAGAAAATGGATAACATAGTAGATTTTTTCGGTTTTTTCTCAGAACTGGTCCAAAATATTCTAAAGGGATTTTATAATATTGAAAGTCGTTGTTCATATACTCTTTTTTTGTGAATTAAAATTCAAGTAAGGACATTTTCAGGAGCTGTTTTAAAATAAAATAACCGTACCCAATATAATTAGGTCCAAATCCATAGTGGCTGACAAGGGTGGAATGATTTGAACAATTTCCTGAACCGGACTCTTTTTGCTGTTACGATTCAACAAATAAACATACGTTATTTAGAGAATCTATGTTTTCTGAATTCTTGTTTTCAAACGTCTGAATATCCACTGAATACCTAAATCGTTTCCTATTTTCAGTTACCTGTCGAAAAAGCGGTCACCCTTGGTCTCATCAAAGCGCAAAACGTTACCACAAAAGTGGCTCCAATCGGTTCAGGCCGTCCTCCTGCACGCCCGAAATCCGACCGACAGCAACACTAATCCATTCATCATCTCTCGATATTTTGCCCCGGCAACAAAAAACAACAACATTTCCACTTTATGTATATGAATTCTAGTCTCATTTGAAGAAGAACAACACTATTTGTATATTGTCCCCCTCCTCCCTCTCAATTCGGATTTTTTCCTGTTTTTTTTTTTGAAAACCCTATTTTTAAGAGCTTTCCATTCTTTCTTTTTTTTGTATGTAAATTGATGATCCTCGAACCGATCGATTTTTTTTGTTTCTGTAATATTTTTGAAAAACAATACTCATTTTCTGGATCCCCCGGTTTTTTTGTAATAATTTAGATGGTAGTTTAAAGAAAAGTTTCTAATAAATGTTTGATTTTCGAAAAATAGGTTGATTTGACTTGATTTGCTAATTCGGCTGGTGAATTTTTTTTTCTTTCGAACACCTGTAGTTTTCTGAATAATGTATGGATTGAAATATTCTGTGACCCAGTTCAGAAGCTTCGCAACTCTTCAGACCAATTTTGATTCAGGTCATTGCCCTCCCTGTTTTTTTCTGTTTTCGGAACTACTTTATAATCAGGCCCGTTTCAGGAATTATACATAGATCCCACCACTGTTGAAATCGAATGTAGTATTTTGTCTAAAAACTAGAATATCCATAATTCGATTAAGCAATGAGAATATGAGCCAAAATTTCCTGGTTTTAGGTCAAAATTTTGAAAACCCTAAATTAAGTCATAACTTCTTGAGTTCATTAGCGGAATAGTATATTTCCCATTAATTTTTTTATTGATTCAAACAAGAACAATTTGATTCTGAATGTTCTTTCTTTGTAAGGAAATTGACATAATGAATTAATATTCATAAATAGATCAAACATTATCAATGGGGCCCACTTGTCGATTATTTTAATGAATTATGGCTAGAAGGTGGATAAATACTGATGTCTCTTTTTAAATTGTCCGGGATAAATACGTAATTACTTTTTTTTATGTTCTGAAAAGTAAGATTAGGTTACATGCACTAAATATTCTGAATTTTCTTTCGTTGATTTACTAGTGTCTATATGACACGTGGCAATATCCTCGACGTGGAAACGATTTTTTTTTCGGCTGATGTCACCCTTTTTTGAATAGAAAAAAATTGGATGACACATGTCTCTTTGCTGAAACCAGAACTGTCCACTCACTTCGAACAAACTTCGAACAACAACAATGACATCGCAAAAAAAAAGACGAGACTGGAAAAAACAAGGGGCACGCGCAAAAAAAGAAAGATTACTTATTTCCCAGAAGACATCTTCTCGTTTGCTTCTTCAAGACAAATGAAGAGAAGAAGAAGAAGAAGAAGAAGAAGAAGAAGAAGGAGTCATCTTCCGAACAACAAGGGCATTCCCTTTATGCTTTCCATTTTTAGCTGCGTTTGTGTGTATGTGTATGAAGCCAAAAAGCAATCAACATACAAGTCAGTGGCGCGCGAAATTGTTACATTTTTATGTTATTTTTTCTCCATCTCTTCTTTGCTCTGTTATTGTTGTTTTTTGCCTTCTCTTTTGTTTTGGTTTCAAGAGGATACCCAGGCTCGCTCTTGACATCAAAAAACCAAACCGAAACCTTGTGGTTTTCACGAGTCATAATTTATAACCACAATTTTGGATTTCTCAATTTTTCGAGTGGTTCGTCAGAAGATCATGGTTTCCGACGTTGTTGAAACCAAAACCTCGATAGAAAAGCGGCAGAATTTCGTCATCTCTAAAAGATTATCTATCGGAATCTAATCAGGACAAACTTGTCTGACATATAGTTGTGAACTGGCGCTTTTCTACAAACACAGCCTAACAGTGAAGGAAAAAAAGCAAGTCATGAATCATAGATATCTCGACAATTTAGATGTTCCCTAAATCCGAGACTTTGAATCGGACCTGTTCCGATAAAAATTGGATCGGAAACGGTGTTCCTGAAACGGACCATATGACCCAAAAACTTCCCTTAAACGGGTGGTCTTGTTTTTTTTCTGATTCAGTGTTCAGTTTCAGAAGTCCGTTTCAATAGACTCTGAACATTATTTTATAGTTTCTAGTTTGATTCGGTGAACTATCTGTGGCGAACATGTCTCGATTTGTTTTTGGTTTTTGCATTGATCACTCTTAATATCCACTAGAACATTATTCTACGATAATTGGAAAACGTTCATTCTGAACTTTTCAGTTTTTTCTCTACGAAAGTTCATTTTTTATGAACCTGATCGTTGAAACTCATCAGCTCTCTTTTTTTTTCCAAAGTTCAAAAAAGCTTAGTTTTTTCGTTCTACTGATGACTATTTTTAAGGGTGAAAATTATTTGTCAGATAGATCTTTCAAGAATTGAAAAAAGTGCTAGGTTGATTTGGTTTGAGACTCCCACTCACTTTGAGTTTTTGACAATTGTTCATACAGATTTTGACAAAAATATATATCATGTTTTTATTGAATATAAATCGTCTAACATCAGGCGCATTTCTTTGCCTCGATTCATTTTTCTGAAAAACAAGATATTCCACCTGGGAAATCAGCTCAACACAAAAACAAATCAAAAACAGAAATGACTAAGTGTGTCTAGTCATGAAGCAGTCATTTTTATTGCATTATTTTCGAAATATTTTCTAGCTCAAAGAAGAAAAGTTTTTGATGATGTTTTTTTCATGCTAAAATTGCTTAAAGATAATTATTTGATAGAGAGAATTTATTCGAGTCGAAGACAAAGCAGGTGAAAACATTATCCGATGTTTATTTCTTGTGGCAGAGGCAATCAAGCAGTAAAAGAAAATAATTGATTTAAAACTATAAAGAATCGGCAGTCAGTTTATGTGGCAAGGACTAGAAATCAAGGTATTGAAAAAATAGGTTTAAAGGGGGTGGGAGGGGGTAAAGAGAAAAAATAAGTGGATCTTGAAAAAAAGAGCACCCTCGGAATAGTAAAACCTCCAAGGTAATTTTTACCGAAAAACCTGGTATTCGAGAAATTTCAGGTCAAAGTTAAAAACTCCACGTATAGCTGGTCACATACGATTTACATACGATTTCATTTTTTGAAACTTTGACCTAAAATTTCTCGAATACCAGGTTTTCGGTGAAAATTCCCTTGGAGGTTTTACTATTCCGAGGGTTCTCATTCTTTAAAAAAAATAAAAAAGTATACCTATTTTTTCCCATCATAAAATAAGTAAAAGTTACGTAGTCTATTTCAGATGGTTTTTAATATGAACTTCTTGAAGTACGCCTGAATACCAGTGAAAGTTTTTATCTGACAGAAAGTCTTGATTCTCAAATTATGCCAGTCAACTTTTTTCCGGAATCCGACCCAAAATCGCACTGAACAATAACTTCCTGAAATGGACCCGATGACCGAAAATAAAATTTTCATAGCTTTATGAATCAAAATTTTTTTTTAAATTTTGCAATCCAAAAACTAAATCTATTCAAAGGTGATCGGCTCCAATTCACGAACACTCTAACAAATAAGACCGGGTCCATTTTTCTGTTTGGGTTCATTTCATAAGTAATCATAAATTATACCTTGATGGAATATATCGATTTTTCAGAACATCTAGTTCCACCATTAATCTTTTCGATGATAAATTGTCAGAAAAAATTATCTGGACTTTGTTTTCCTCTGTTTTGTTCTTTCATCCTGTCGACCAGTCATTGTCGTTGTCTTCGAACTATACATAATATCTTATTCATTGTCAAAACGTGACGCCCTCGTAAAAACTCGAGACACAACACAAAAACTTTCAAAAATTAGCATGCCCTTCTTTCCAAATGAATTATTCTTCGTTTTGCTCGCCCTTTTTTGTGACACTAAAAGAGGAAACATTTCTCGAATACGTGATGTTTTACCGCTTTCAATAAATTCGTCTAAAAAATCATCGAATCAATTTTTTTCGCAAAAGTATTGTTTTTATGTTTATTCTCAGGTATTATTAGTGATATTTTGATTTTTTTTCTGAGAAGTCTGACGAATTTTGAAATAAATACACTTCAACAAGAGAAAATTCTCACATTTTTAAAATGGCTTCATAGATTCTGTTGTTGACCACAAAATTTCAAAGATCTTGATTGAACAAGAACAAAGATGTTTGAAATCTTGAAATTGCCATCAGCTGGTAGCACTTCTGAAAAATTATCGAGTTGAAACTAAGACTGGTTCTACCATTTAAAAATCCCTGTAAAAACTGTGATTATCAGTAGAGCGCACGTTACCTATTTTATTTTGACTCCAATTTCTTAACCATAGGTTATTTTCAAGTTGAGTTTTTATTTTATCAACATCACAAAAGCCAGAACAGAAAATGAGCAGAGCATAGAATTTTTTAGTGTGTTGAGGTCATCACAATGAGTTGACAAGTGGCGTGTCCCTTTAAACTGCGGTCATCATTTTTTTTTTCTTCAAAAGTAATCATTCAAATTTTTTGGTAAGTAGAAACATCACATTGTCGAAAATTTTTTAACCAGAAAATTATGGAAAAATATGTGAAGGTCTTCTATATTTTGAAGCCTGATATAATTTCAACCTTTTTCAATCAGGAAACTTCAATGAATCATCCTTAAAGGAGGACTGCGAGATATTTGCATGTTTCCTTCACTCTGAAGTATATGTTCACCTTAAATATGTCCCGTCGAGCAAAAAAATCAAAAAAATTTCGCACAGGAGGGCCAAACAGGCCGAGCAAGGATCTTTTGCTTGCGTTGCTTAATGGGTCATGTGTGCTCTATTGAACACGCGGAGAAGTGGAAATTTTTTTGGTGTTTGTGTGCATTTTCAACAGACGCGCGACGAAATTTTGCAGACCGCTGTTTCTAATTATTTCGCAGTCCACCTTTAAGTCAAATCTAACATCATATCCACGAACAAAGCCAGGTTCAAAAATCAGTTTGTCTCCAGCTCAAACCTATGAAATCTGAAGCCATATAAAACTGAGGGCCCGTTTCATAATAATTTTGAAATTTATTTTCAAATGTATGTTGCTCCAATTCAAGTAAGTTCTCGGGTCTGTTTCAGAAACTACTATTCTTCACCTATAGATTGATTTGTTCACTAACAAATTTCATTCATGTGGTACTGTAGTTTTGATAATTCTGAATCCATCTAAGAACAACAGAATTCATTGTAACTGTTTTATTACGTCATCAGTTTCTTGGTGTCAAAATTTTCTCAGAAATATTATCTCAAAACAAAAATTCAAAAAAAAAAAAAAAATTTGTTGGAGGCACATAATCAATCTCAAAACTTCCGGCCTTCTTCTTCTTCTTCCAGTTCGTCAGATATTTCTAGTCATTTTTCTTTTTTCCAGAAGAAATCCATGGATATGTCTTCTTCTTCTTCTTCTGCTATCCACAACTACTACTTTTCTTCTTCTTCTTCTTCTTTTTTTTTCCATATTCAGCTGCTTTTTCTTCTTCTATTTCTTTTTCCTCTCTTCAAAAAAGGAATTCTATTGATTCTGTCTCGAGCTCTGCCTCATCTAATACATCTATTTTGTGCCCCTTTTTTTCGGATTCGCGCACTCCTTTTCTTTTTCTCTCTGTCTTCCTCCTAGAACGAAGCAGAAGCACAAACAGCTAATATTTTTTTTCATTATTATTTTTTTATTTTGTTAATAACTACTTACCTCATCCGTTTCTAAACGAGGGTGGCAATTTAGGGCGACTTTGAACTTGAACTTTTAGCGAATTCCTTAGATTTTCTAGATTTTTGTGATCAAAATTTTCAACCCACGAAAGTTTTGTTTCTCTTTTTTACTTCGAACATTTTCATGCTTTAACTTTTTAAAATTCCAAATAAAATTCATAAAGGTGCCAAAAAACTCTTTTTTTTTTCTAAAATTTAAAAATTCAAAAAATGCGATCACATATTTGAATAATTCAGTTTTCTCTTTGAAAACAACAAAATTTAAATTTTGAATTGTTTTGCATTTTTTCGGAGAATTCAAACACCTAAAGAAGATTCCTTTCGGAAATTTAACTCGCTTTTTTTTCTTGTCAACACATTCACGTGTCTGGTTTGAAATAAAAATCTCTGACGTTCGAACAGTCCCAGGAGATGATAAGAATTGATGTCAAAAAGGGAATAATATTGTTATTGGTTAAATGATGATGATTAATCTTGCAAATTGGTGAACCTAGTTCCTAAATCGGGTCATATCCATAGAAACTGGCCGTTGTACCAGAGTTCTTGAATCGGACCGAAGGACCGAAGGACTTATTCAGCTATTTTCTTTAGGACTAATGTTTGGAAAACATTTCCGATTTAATAATTTTTAAAAAAAGCCATTGATAGATATTATTTTTTCATTTTTTCTTTTACTTTTGGCCTGGTTTTCGAGTTTTCAAAAAACTGAGTCGAGTCCAATTTTCAAATGTATGTTCTATTGAGACTTTATATCTTAGGATCCACTTTAGGAATTACGGCATTTAATCAAGACTGACTAAATTGGGTCTAAAAGTAGTTTCTGAAACGTAGTCAAAAAAGACCTAGACCTACTGAGTTTGAACAAGAAATTCAAGCTTTAACTTCTGCCAATTCAAGAATTCAAATACCTAAAGTTGAAGACATTTTTGGAAATTGAACTCCCTTTTTTTGTCAACACATTTACATGCCTGGTCTGGAGTAAAAATCTCTGACGTTGAAAAGTCCCCGGAGATGATAATAATTAATGTCAGAAATGGAATATTGTTTTTATTGGTTAGATCTCTCTGAATCATCCTAAAACAGTTATTGCATTCTTTCGATTTCTTTATTTTAATTTTGAAATATCTAGTTCTGAAAATGACATCAACACCGTTATTTCTATAAATTTTCAATAATTCCCACCCCCTTCTTCCCTCTATTTTTTTTTCAAATCCCTAATTAATCATCCGCTCGTCGAATTCCATAACAACATTCAGATTTATAAGCATAGTGCGCGACAATTTTTTGAGCTTGTTCTTGCTCTTCTTGTTTTTCGTCATTATGTTTTCATCTTGCTTTCTCTACAAGAAATTACCCGAATTTTCAATGCATTTTTGATGAGAGTCAACCTGTTTTCCATTTATTTTCTTTTTTGAGGCGAACAAAAATAAAAATAAATGTCTGTGTCGCGAAAAGTTGAGAGGCAAGAAACTAGTTGCAAATTCTCGTTTTCTCTCTCTGGGAGGTCCGCAATTTCCTGGAATTTCAATTTATTTTTATTAGATTATCCGTTCTTTCGAGATGAGAAAGGGCAAAAAACGAGACGAGTTCGCTTTTTTCAAGCTTTGTTCATAATAATCTTTGTATTTATTGCTCCTATGGGAATGTTCTTTTTTCTTTTATTTTGTGTTCTGTTTTTCTTCCAAAATCGAATAAAATTTGGCGGCGCCGCTACTTTGATTCGTCGTTTTTGCTTTATTTTTCCGGACGCCTTCAAAAAACAAAAAAAAAATCACGATTCGCTTCAATGAAATTTCATTTTCATTAGAGCATGTTTGAATTTTGTCAGCTTATAATATTCTAAAGTTGAGTCTGATTACCACATTTTTGAAATAATTATCTCCTTTTCCATACTAATTTTTAATCTGACTGAGTCCAATTATAAAAACCCTGAAACAGTGATTTTTGAGACGGCGAAGTTCGAAAAAGACTATGATGTATATTAATGACATTCTGATTTTTGACCCATTGATTTTTGTTAGTTTCTCCGAAAACCAGAGAGGTCATTTGAACAAGTAGTTGACATGTTTTGCCGTTTGGTGGCATGCTATGTTATGTGCATGTCGCGGAACGGTCGCTCTCCCCTCTTCTCTACCATCTCTTTAACATCTCGCCGGTTTTTCGAAACGTTTTGTCAGCCCGACTAAATTGGGTAAACTAGCATTCCTGTGTCGGAACAACAATATTCAAATTTTGAACTGCTTAGAATTTTTTCGAAGAATTCAAACATCTCAAGTTAAAGTTGAAAGAACACATTTTCGGAAATTGAACTCGCTTTTTGTAAACACATTTGCTGGAGTCAAGATCTCTGACGTTCAAAAGCCTCTCAAGACAATCAGTATTGATGTCAGAAAGGAAATATTATTGTTAGATGACGGTTGCAAATCAAGTAACCAAAAAGTATACAAGTATTACCCTGAACTTTACCGAGCTGGATTTTGAAACTCTTCTGAATTGTACCCCAAGAATACACATACCCGTTTCGAAAACTTCAGTTCATGTCCCGATCCATAATTTTCTCTGTCTACTTCCCTAATTTGTCCTTTATGTATTTTTTGGCTTCATCCACTCCTTGCCTGCTAAAATTCAAAACAGGGTTTCTTGTTCGTTTCTCATATTTCTTGGCAGAAAATGAATGTGCATATTATTAGTATTATGTATGTATATGCATTTATTTATTTTTTTTCATTCACACTATTTCATTTATCGATTTTCTCATAAACATTCTTCGAGACAAATATTTTTGTTATTTTTATGCCTTTTTTGCTTATTCTTCTTGTTGTCACAATTTATGATCGGATTAACATCTTTTTTCTCTTTCTTCTTCTTCTTCTTCTTCTTCTTCTTCTTCTTCTTCTTCTTTTTCATGCTCTGAGCTCGAGAATCAGATTGCCGCGGCCGGCTACTACAAATTTCTCGTGGGAAAGTTTAACCCAAAGCATTCGCTTTCTAGTATTACTCAACAATATGAATCTTTTAAGTTAAATCGAACATTTTTTTTTAATCTTCTCTTTAAACAAAATGGAAACAAAAAATACGCAAACAACTTTTTTACTGACCCGTTTGATTTAGGTTAATAGGAAATTTCTTAAAGAGATATAAAGGTGGGGTTTTTAATATCCATAGGATCAAAGAACTGGTTCATTATTTTGGTCCCAATCAGCCCATTTTCACGAGATAAATGCCCAAAAACTTTCTGTGCATGTTTTTATTTTGAAAAAATGTTCACGAAAAATGCTCGTGACCAGTTGAGTTTGAAAAAAAGTCAAAAGAGTTTTGTTGTTTTCAAAAACCCGACCTGACCTGGTTCAATATGAGCGGGCTTTTGGACGGCCGAAACGGCCTGAAATCTCACCTCGCGAGAATTAGGTGATTTCATAAATTTTGAGATACTGATATGTGTTCAAGTTTGGCAAGACCATGTTTGTCAGGCTCCAGTAGATAAAAAACAGCAAATTTTTCTAGGTCAATTTTATCCACCTGTTGTCTTTTTGTATTTCGAGCTATTCTTGTTGGAGATGATGGTTCCAAATTTCAAATTTATAACCTTGTACTGTTAGATCTATGAAAACCTGATACTCTAGAATAAGTTCGGAGCACAAATTGATCATATATTCTTGTTCAGCTTCTCAATTTCTAAAAATGAGGCTTACATATCACTATGAAACTCTATATTGAATGGACATTTTCTCGTTTGGAAAATCTACCAAAAAATATATGTACATAGATAGTTTTGACACCAAACGCGTCAGTATTTTTTTTTACTTGCGTCTTCAATGTGCACATGTGCTTATCACAATCACAAAAATTTCAAAAATGTTTTATAGATTAGACAAAAATATAAAATGCGTCATGGATTTGGATATCTGATGACGAAGTTGTGCTGAAACAAAGTTCAAATTACCAGCCACCCCCTCAATGTTTTTTATTGGTTTTACCTGGATTCTTTTACTCTTATTCTACCTACTCCGTGTAATCCCGATACCCTCGTTCATCATCATTATTATTTCTTTTTTTTGGTCGTTCTTCTACTTTTTTTCTATTAATCCAATGTGTGTGTTTTTTTTTTTTGCTTCTTCTTTTTTGCTGGCATTAGTTTACATCTTATTCTATTTTGATATTGCTGTTGTTGTTTTTCAGGGAAGGCAAAAACGACGGCACACAAAAAAGGGAATAAGCAAAAACGAACGACGGGCTTAGAACCTAAATAATGTTAGGAGCGAGTAGTAGTGAAGAGGATGATGATGACTTCGGAGATGAACATGAGGTCGGTGAAAAAAGGGAACGGATGTGGTTTTTGAGATTATAATACTGAAAACTATTAGTTTTTTATGACAGAGGAAGGTCACCAGCTTGGGTTACAAAAACTTTTTATCCACATTTTGGGAATTTTGTGGGACGTAAGATTTCCAGAATATACATTTAAAAAAAATTGATATGATATACAAAAAAACCTAAAACATCGATATACGAAATCAAAAAGGTACAAATTGGAAAGATTTTTTCAACGCAGCCACATTCATCCAATTCCAAAAAGACCGTTTGTCTAACTATAAAAATAGCCGAAATCGTGAATACATAGCATATTTCTAGAACCAGAAGTGACCTGAAATACCAGCAATTTTTTGAAAAAAAACCACCTCGAATTTAACCTTAAAAATTTTTTGTCGAACAAACCCTTTTCATAGACAAGTAACTTGTTGATTCGGCTTGAACAAATTTTCCCAACCTGAGAAAAGTCTAAGAAAATTATTACTGAAAACTTTTGGAAAAAAATCGAAGTCCTTGAAAAATGTCCTGCTCGTTTCGGATTGCTCAGTTATCGAAATCCTGCCTATTTTTTGGATAAACCTCTGTCAGAACACTTTTTCAGTCCACACTGGTGAACTATTGATTTCTCCAGGCAGATTTTCATCCTAATAATTCGCGCTCCAGTTCTTTTTTTTCAAATTCTAGCCGTGATGTGAAATATTGCTCTCGGAACCCCTAATTTCAAAGTTCTTATTTTCCTTTTTTCCAATTGAAATTAGCCTCATCGTACTAGTGAAGAACAGGACTCATTATGAATATTTTCTTACTTCCGTTTGACCTGCTAAAAAATTCTGAATCAGGGCTTTATTCGGAAAATTTTATACTGAAGCTGGAATGGTTTGATACTGACCAGGACAATCAAAAAGTTTGCCAAATCATGGGCTCAAAAATGACCTATTCAATGTTTCGAAAATTTGATTGTTTCACAACTGTCCTATTTTATCATATTAGAAAATTTTCTCAGAAGTCACATTTTAGTGGTTTTCCTATACATTACACATATTTTGAAGTGCGCGATCCAATTGTGCTAAAAATAATTATTTCCCACAATTTCAAATTCACGTGGTTAGTACTACTATAATGTATTTTGATGGATACAAATTCGTCTAGTTGACACAATAATTTGTCTACAAGTACTATTCAAAATTTCATAATTTTTTTCAAAGATAATGAATTCATTATTTTCCTTTTTGGCACTTCTTAGAATTCACAAATGTATGATGAAATCATATACAAAAATTAATTATGAATTTAAAATTGCTTTTCTCACCTTCAAAACATTTTTTGGGGAATCAAAAAACATATATTTCACAACATAAGAATGTCATATATCCGCCCACCCACTCAACCTACAGTACCCTCCGAAAAACAAACAAATCATTCAAACCCTCTTCTCGAAGCATCTCGAAACAACCCCAAAATTAAAACCCTTCTCTTTCTTCTCTTTTTCGCATTCCAATCCTTATTTTTTTTCAGGTACACACAATCACACCAAGTGGTGTCAATAAGAAGAGATCGTTGCTCTCCGGAGCCATTTCGCCACGTAGTAATTCGCCTGCCCCTTCTGATTCTGTATCACAAACCAATTCGTTGAAGAGGAATAATTCTAGTAGTGCTGTGAGGAGGAAAGATTCCGTACAATCACAGACACCTGCAAGATCTGTGAGTTTTTGATGGGATTTCTGCAAGTGATTTTCTAGGCTGGTTTCAAAGATCATGATTTTTTCAGCAGGCTGAAATTCAGCTGTTCCGGCAGAAAAAATTCAGATGAACAAAAAATTCAAAAATCCGTTTCAATTTAGTTAGAACTCCAATCAAACATCAACAGACAAACAAATTAAATAAAATGCTCATTCTTAACTCATGACTTTTTTTTTTGGTTTTGACCCTTTTTGAGCATCATTTAGAGTAACATTTGGACAGTATGTCTCATAATAGTAATTTCAATTTTCATTAGACTATCAGATTCAGAAAAGATTACTTCGAATATTATCTTTGAATTATCAAAAATTCAAAAAACACCAGTGAAACGGGGATATTTTTTGTTTTTTTTTTCAAGAATGGTCATTATGTATGTATTGTCTGAGACTGAACTGTATTTCAAAAACGGGCAAAAGTTCAAAATTTTATTTTTTTTTCTCGATTTGAAGAACACAAACACCTAAAGAAGTTGAAATAAGAAATTTCCGGATATTGAACGTTTTGTTGTCAGCACATTTACGTGTCTGGTTTGGAATAAAAATCTCCGACGTTTAAAAGTCCCCGGAGCTGATAAGAATTGTTTTCTGAAGATGATGATTACGGTTGCAAATCGGGTAACCGAAAAATGAACAAATTTTATCTTGGATCGCTGGCTATCTCGAGCTTTTCTGAATCGTACCTCTAAAACAAACATAGGTTTTTGAGGATCCGATGTCTGAAATACACTTGAAAAATCCATTTCGGAATTCCAAATTTTCAAAAATCAGCAATCTTTAGATTTGATGTTTTGTGGAATTAAAAAAACCCGCTCTTATACTCGACCTAGGAGAATTTTTAGATGTTCCAGCCTGTTACAAGAACTAAAAACTCCTGCCGGATTTTAAAAAATTGATTAATAATACGATTAATTTCAAAGTTGGAATGTTTGTTCTTGTAACCAACCAAGACGGAAAAAAATTAACAGTTGGGGAAAAACTTAGTAAATAGTGAATATTTTTCAACCATTTTAAGATCATATGGGTTGAACAGCGAAGTCATCAAAACTAACTTTCACAAAAATAAAACTTTCTAAAATATCAAAAAAAATTCAGCCAATGAGAATGAATGCGCCATCTCCGATGATGCCGCAGGTAAGTGTATTATTATTATTATTATTCTTCGTCATTTATCTTCTTACTTATCATAACTACTTCTAAGCATGTATATAAAAGTGCCTATATGTTGAACGAACTACTAACACGACCAAAGTACAACAATGAAATTCGATGAAATGAAATTCGAAACTCGTTTCACACTAAAAGCCAATATTAATATATTAAAATTTTGCTCCTTATTACTACTATTTTTCAAGCAAGGGGTGTTGTGTCCTTAGTTAGATTAATTGTATTTTTATGAATTTGTGAGATTTTCAGGCTCGGACAATGTCTTCAGTGTCTCGACCAATTATGCAGAGTTCTCAAGAAATGTCAGGAGATGAAGAATATGACGAGGATACGACGACACAGCATCCAACTGATGAACCAGCTCTAAGTAAAGAAGAACAAGAAAGAATACGGTAGGTCATTAGATCTTATAATGAAATGAGAGATTCTTCAGAGCTGAAAAAGAGGAGGAAGAGCATAAGAGAAATCTGCAAATGTATGTGTTTCTTACTCGATGTATAGCCTATCCATTTAATGGTCAACAAACTGGAGATATGGCACGACGTCAGTTGAAAGTCAATAAACAAGAGCTTGCTAGAATACGCGATCGATTTCATTCATTTCTCAAAGGAGAGACTAATATCGCAGCAGATGAAGCATTTACCAAAGCAATTCAAAGCTATTTTGAAGTGTTTTTGAAATCGGAAAGAGTTCAGAAGGTTGTACATGCTGGTGGATTTTCGCAACATGATTTTAGAGAGGTTTGTGAATACTGAAATTCTGATTTTTCTAAACCTGCATATCATTTTTTTTCTGAGATTTTTTTTATCATAAAGATATCCATGTTAATCTCTAGAGTATTTAATTTCAAACAAACCAAAAGTTGAATATTATATTATATTTGAGGACCTTATCCAAAAACATATGTACACTAATTGTGAGCAAAAGACAAAATGTGAAATAATATTTATTCAAGAAGTTGACCTTGAAAAGCTTTTCTTCAGAAACGTCTTGTAATATTTATTACCCCTTATTTTCTAGTTCAGATATTTGTGAAAAATGCTTGAAAATTACTTTTCTGTGGTTCGACGGGTCCATTTCAAGGACTGAAAAGGCTGGGCCGTTTTTCTAGGACCCGGTCCTTTTCATGGTCAATTTTCTGAACTCTTGTTAACCTGAACTGAATAGAAAAACACTTGAAACTACTGAAATCTTGACCGTTTTCCACGTTTGATGAACATTTTTCTCACTCTATCTTCCCTCATAAAACTGTATTTTCTTGTTTTTAAGAGCCTGATCAAAGTTTAATGACCATTTCTAAAATTTCCATTTTCAGGTATTCCGGTTAAACATCGAAAAACGAATTCGATCATTACCTGATATCGAGGGACTATCAAAAGACACTGTTCTCAACTCTTGGCTCACTAAATTCGACGCAATCATCAAGGGTGATGAAACTGATCAGAACCGGAATGCCAGGTCAGAACCCAATTTTTTTATAGCCAAATCTTCAAGATACATTTTCCAGAGGTCGTGTTCGTAACGCGCAAAATCAGGCAAATGCCGACGCCGTTTTGGGAAAAGAACAACTCTATGATGTGTTTCAACAAATTCTGGGTGTTAAGAAATTTGAGCATCAAATCATATTTAATGCTCTTCAATTGGACAATCCTGATGAGCAAGCGGCGGCGATTCGAAGAGAGTTTGCGACAAGAGAAGAAGCATTGAAGGATATCATGAGGGTAAGATATTTTATCATGGGGTTTCTTTATTCATAATTGGATTCAGATGCGTAAATTGATGCCAAAATTTGTTGTAAAAGACATGGAAACCTTATACATGGATGAGGTTCGAATGTCAATCAACCAATTAATTTCTAACCTCGAAACAGTTCCCGTAACTACACGTGGACAAACTGTGGGAAAACGAAAAGATAAAAATCGGTGAGTAAGGCACATCCAAAGACCCCATTCTCTAGTCACATTACAGAAATCAGAAACAAACTAAGCGGTAAGAAATATTGCACTCGAGTTTTTTTTTCGAGTCTTACACAGTTTTTACTTCTACTAACTTTTTCAACTACTTCTACCCTGACTTAATGATTATCTGGCTTAAACTTCTCCTTCTATCCTCTTTTTTACTCACCATTCTGTTTTTTTCAATGGTTTTGGTGTTTGTCAAACATGGAATTGTTAAGTTTTTTTTTTGGGAATGTGTGTGAAATTGATTTTATTTTTTATTTTAATAAAAAATGGTTTTGAAAAAATAGAACCGTGAACGACATTTTCGAATTAATTTTTATAATTGGAGTATGCAGACACTGCTACTTTATCACAAATTAAAAAATGAACAAGCTACGCGGCCGCAACGCAGCCGTAAACATTCACAAACATGTGGGTTCCTCATTTTAGACTCGAGCATACACTTTTTATCGCAAACGGAAAGCTCACTCGATCAGCTGTAAAATAGGCTCCTCCCCTTTTGCCCGCACATCATTCCGGTTCGCCGGACCACCAGTGAAGTGTCGGTACATCAATTTCGATAAGTAGATGAAAAACGTAATCAAGTTTTTATATGCACCAAGCAATTTGGAAGTCTAAAAATAGATTTCAGGCTCTCTTAAAGTGACAGTTTTAATATACCGTATTTTCTCTAATATAAGGGCATGCCCTTCTATTTTTCAACCCATTATTTCTTATTCTTTTTTTATAGAAAAAGTCTATTTCTTGAGGTTCCCAATCCGTTTTTGATGATACACTGAATGAATTAACACTTCAATAGGCTTTAGAAACAAAATCGACACACTAAAAATGAATAATAATTTTTTCAAGTGCTCAAATCAGAACTGTCCCGAGTGTCCTTATATTAGAAGCGCCCTTCAGCTGAAGGTGCCTTTATAATAGAGTAAATACGGTAACTACCCTTTTGAAATTAAACCAGGTCGAATTTCATTCGAATCAGGTTCTAAAAATAAACCATGAAGTCTGTCATTTTGTGTTTCCCCCTGACAAACTCCAAACCATTCCTCCCTTTCCATCAAAATCATTCCATCACACACACACCCTTCCTTCCTTCACACATTTCCAACTTGTTTTGATCCACACAAGGCACATCATTCTTTAACAAAACACCAAAAATGTATTGATTATTTTTTTAGATCTCGAAGTATAGAGGATTTGTCGCTGTTCAACAGGTTTGTTTTTATGTCTCGACTGATTCCTTAAATTGCTTGTCCGATCAATATCTGCTTATTTTTTATTCTTTTATTTTTTGAACTCTATCGCTTGAGAAAAACAGCCACAACATTTTTGATTTAGAGCATATCATTTTTTTATTTTTCGAAATATTTATCACAAGTAAAATGCTGCCGGCATGCTTTAAAAATCACACTAACAGATTATATGTCAGCAACAAAATATCTGAAGTCCGTCCATTTTTTCACTTTATGTATGCAAAATTGCTTTGGGAAAAGTTGGAGGTGTATTTGGTGTCGATTTGCACCCAAATGAATACACCTCTCGCATGATATGGTTATGTTGTGTGGTTGCCTTGAAAACCGAAAAATTTTCAGCTTAAAACGTCGAACAAGTTCGGGAAGTTTGAACAAAGCGGATAGTGATGATGGAGATGTTACATTAACGAAATCAGATGTATCAATTGCATTGAGTATGGAAGTTGTTGTAATGGAGGTTCAGGGATTGAAATCTGTACAACCCAATCGAATTGTTTATTGTACAATGGAAGTGGATGGACACAAATTGCAAACTGATCATGCAGAAGCATCCAAACCAAAGTGAGTTCAATTTTTCAAGAATAAAAACATGGGCTACACTAGGCCAGTGTGGACACAAAACGACTACAAATTTTAAGTATTAAATTTTGTCAAACACATGGAGCGGTCTCAGAAAATCTGAGAAGCTCCTAATTTTCGAAGTAAATTGACTCTCATGTTCTTCTGATTTGATTCAGAGCTATTTTGTTCAGCTCAAGTAATTTTGGAAGTACAGACTCGAGGTACCGAAACCAATACAAACCCATTATTATAAGTCAAAAATTTAACATTGAAACGAACCTGCTGAATTGAATTGGATTAGACTGTGAAGCTATTTCTGGAACTGTAGCTTCGGAAACAGATAAAATCATACAAAAAAGTACTGTGAAACAGGAATAAAATTCCTAATTTTTGGGCTTTCTCGTGTAAAAAAAATCATAAACTTTTTGGAAGTCTGCGTTGAAAAATGGAATATTTTTCGAAAAAACAAATCGCGATAATCAGGAGGTCGAGTTCTACAAGTGAACAAATTTTAAGAAAAAATTGAATCAGATAGTACTTGGACCTTGTAAGTTTTAATCAGATTATTTTATCGACAACTAAATTTTTGTTTAAAAAAAATTGTACTGTTTCACTGTCTCATAAGAAGAAAACTCGAATTTTAAATTTTTTTGTAGTGCACTTGTTCAGTTCACTTAAATATAAACTCCTTAATTTTCCAGGTGGGATACCCAAGGCGACTTCTCAACAAAAAACCCTCTCCCAGTCGTCAAAGTCAAACTCTACACTGAAGTCAAAAGTATCGTCGCGTTCGAAGACAAAGAACTCGGCAAAGTGATCATCCAACCAACCCCAAACTGTTCTCGAACACCCGAATGGTATACAATGACTCTTCCCAAGAATAGTCAAGATCAAAATCTCAAAATTCGAATAGCAATTCGTGTTGAGAAACCGCCAAACCTCAAGTATAGTGGATATTGTTATTGTATTGGTCGAAATGCGTGGAAGAAATGGAAGAAGCGATTCTTCTGTCTGGTACAAGTGTCACAGTATGCTTTTGCTGTTTGCAGTTTTCGACAGAAGAAATGTGATCCGACGGAATTTATACAGTTAGATGGGTTTACCATTGATTATATGCCAGAAGCTGATCAAGAACTAGCTGCGCAGGGTGGAAAACACTTTTTCACAGCAATCAAAGAGGGAGACGAATTAAAGTTTGCCACTGACGATGAGAATGAGCGACATCTATGGGTTCAAGTGAGACTGATTTTGGTAAGACTGATAACTTTCAAAATGTACTTCTTTTAGGCTCTGTATCGTGCCACTGGTCAAGCTTACAAACCAGTGCCACCAAAACAATCAACAATTGCACCAAAGGCTCAGGGTTTCCAAGACAAAGCGAGTAAACATGGAATGGATGCGTTGATTCAAGCAGAATCGATTAATTTCGACCATGATCATTTCTTTTCTGATATTCAGAAATTGACTCTAAGTTTTCGAATTAACGAACAAATTTGCTCATTGGTAAGACCTCTTTTGATTTCAAATTTTAAGAGAGAGTAATTTTCTAGGGATGGTTTTCACCTGGTCAAGCATTTGTTCTGGAAGAGTATTGTGCTCGATACATGGTTCGAGGATGTTTCCGACATGTCACACTTCTATCGAACCTTCTGGACAAAGCAGATGACGGTCTGCTTATCGATCCTGCCCTGATTCATTACAGTTTCGCATTCTGTGCATCACATGTTCATGGAAATCGATGTATGCCAGATAGACAAGGACCAGAAGGTGTTGGAACAGTCACCCTTGAAGAGAAGGAGAAATTCCAAGAGATCAAGGAGCGTCTCCGAGTTTTGCTGGAAAAACAAATTACGAATTTCCGATATTGTTTTCCGTTTGGTCGACCGGAAGGGGCACTTAAAGGAACATTGTCGCTGCTGGAAAGGGTGTTGATGAAAGATGTTGTATCACCAGTGCCACCAGAGGAAGTGAGAGCTGTTATTCGGAAATGTTTGGAAGATGCGGCATTGGTGAATTATACCAGGATTTGTAATGAGGCCAAGATTGAACGTAAGTGACAGGTTTATTGTAAATTGTGTGGAAGCAGAATCACTTTCATTTTTCCTGGAACAACTACGTTTCAAAGTTTCTAATTGTTTCTAAAGCATTTACATCGGTGATAACGAAATTACATTAAATTCACAAATCACTTTCATCATTAAATTTCCTCTATCTAAAAATCACTGAATCGGACCTCAGTTTGGAAAAAATTACACATTCCCTCGTAACTGTCTCCTAATCAGGTTTGTGCGAAACCATCCACTCAAAACTTTCGGAACCTCTGATTTTGTTCCGAAAAAAATGTCTAAATATAAACTTGATCCGATTTTATGAATCAGATTCAAATGTTTGCTGTTTGGGCCTGTTTCTAGTACTATAGTTTTGAACCCTGTTTAAAAGACAAAATTTTTCTTGAAAATTAGGCCGACATTCGAAACTCAAAACTTTTGACATTTTAAAAATGAAATTTCATGATTCAGGAATCAACCAACTTGTTCTCCTTTTTTTTGAGTTTTAGCAAAGTTTTGTCACAATTTTCAATATTTCACTGTTTCAAAATATGATTTTAAGTTTTCGAAACATGCCAAAACCGTTTTATCTTCTTATTTTCCAGAACGTATGGGTATTGATGTGAGCCCTCAACAACGAATCGAAGATATGATTCGAGTCACCGAGTTCTGCATCGATCTTCTCAAAGAAAACGAGGAACACCATGGAGAGGTTAGCATTTTCAAAAACTCTTCTATAATTTCCAGCTTCTACTACTACTATTACAACTATATGATTATATTGTTATGACATCGCATGATGATCTAACTTCTATACCCTTCCCAAAAAAACAAAACAAAACAAAATATATTAATCAATTTTTAGCAACTTCGAGGGGTATGTGTCTTCCGAATGTGTCAACCTATAACTTCGTTTGTTTCTATTTCGTGTGCCGCTTATTAGTTTTTGCTTTCATTTTTTCCTTTCTAACCCTTCCTTTTTCAGTTCTTTTTTTTTCATTTTTTTGAACTAACTGCTTCTCCGGGGGGAATCACTTTTCATTTGAAGTGTGGCGATACACCAATAGCTTGTCTGAAGAATAATATCTCAATGAAAGTTGGTTTTTTCAGGCATTCGCATGGTTTTCTGATCTTCTATCAGATCATTCGGAGATATTCTGGTCACTTTATTCAGTAGATCTTGATGCCGCGTTGGAAGTTCAACCACATGATAGTTGGGACTCCTTCCCACTGTTCCAGATGTTGAATGACTTCTTGTTATCCGAACGTAAGTTTAGAAAAAGGGATGATGTTGGGGAGGTGCCAGAAAATAGTTCTAAGACCTATGAAAAAACTCGGTCCTGTTTGAACCAATTTGAGTGGGCTTCCGGCTCGTCCGAACTGACCAAGAAGCCATTCCTAAATCGAGTTAGGCCTACGAATTGGGTACAGATTGGACCACCTAAAATAGACCCGCGTCATAATTTCAATCAAACTCTGCTCAATTCCTAATGCAATTCACCCTACCATTTTCAGCATCGTTGAAAGGCGGAATCTTCCACAACAAAATCGTGCAACAATTCCAACCTCTCGTAGTTCGATATATTGACCTAATGGAACATTCAATCGCCCAATCAATCGATAAAGGATTCTCCAAAGAGAAATGGGAATCTAGGAAGTTAGTCTCTTCATCTCCCTCACACTTCCATCTTTATCCTGTTTTTTTTCAGAGAAGGATGTGCTACTTCTGAAGATATTTACTGGAAATTAGACGCATTGCATACTTTTGTCATCGATCTGAATTGGCCGGAAGAAGAGTTCCGAAAATACCTCCAAAATCGCATGAAAACATTGACTTCTGAAATGATCTCGAAAGTTTCAAATTGCACATTTCAAGCATTTGATAACTGGATGCAACGAGCAAAGAAAACAACAGATTATATGTTGCCTTCGGAAGTTTGTGTGATGATAAATGTGATATTCAGCTCGAAGACTCGCGCAGTTCGAGTTACTGTGGATTCCGGAGAATACAAATATCAATCAAAACTTGATGAGACACTTGAGACAATGTTGAAAGATATGGAAGCCTGTATTCAGGATAAATTGGCGGGTGTACTGGAAAGTGTTCTCGCGAGATTGGCAAGATATGATGAAGGAAATCCGCTTGGTGCTTTATTGAATATTGCGGTGAGGACAACACAGATAGACATATAATGTGATATTTTTGTATTGAGACGGGGTGTTTCGTTTTCAATGCGCAATTTTTGGATTTTTCAGCATTCGTTTTTCAGATTCCCATTAAAAAATGCTTTGACAACATTAAAACATAAAAGAGCAACTCACGTGTTGTCGGAAAATGTCGGAAAACGAATTTGTTCAAAATTTAATGTTAAAAAATCATCGTTGGGATAAATAGTCACCCTCAGTTAATGGGTCTTGAAACGATGAAGTGGTTGTTATACTGCACCTTTAATTGTACTACAGTAGTCGTGTTTAAAGAAAGACAATTCGTCGACAATTTAGGCGATTCACATCTTGAAATAATTATTATAAAATTTTTTTTTAATTTTTCAAAAATTAATTCACTTTTTTTGTTAAAAATTGTGGGAAAAGTCGTAAAATTGATATTTTTCGAGGTTTTCTAACATTTTTAGACAATAAGTCCACATTGATTTTTTAATTTAAAAAAAAAAAAATTTTCAAACATTCTTCATGAGATTCATTTTCATAAAATTTGAAGAAATTCAAAATCTAAATACGATAATACTTGGCTGAAAACTCTGGTATCCGAGTTGTGCCCAAATCGATCTCCCACTACTGGCAAAAAAAACTCTCTTTTATTGGTGAAACTCTGCTTCATTGTACCTATTTGATTTTCTATTTTGTTATCACCTATATCACGTGTCAAACATCAGATGGCAAAATTCAAAAACATCACCAGAACTATGATGTTGATGACATTTTCCTTATGGGGTGATTCAATTCGAAATTTTTACGATTAATTGACAGAAAATCTGAGTCATTTTTGGGAGATTTTTTCACGTTTTTGTCAATTAATTCCATGTTTTTTTGCAATTAATCGCATGCAAAAATGGGAAATTGCAATATAAAATAGAATTTTTTTGACCTTTCTTTTGAAACGTGTTCCAAATACTTTTGGTGTGTGTGTTTTTTATGCAATTAATCGAATTTTTGGCAAGAAATGAATGCGATAAATTGACAAAAACGTGAAATTAATCTACCTAAAAGACTCTTTTTGTCAATTAATTGACAAAATCACGTCGATTAATTCCACTGAATCACCCAATTATCAATAAATACACACTGTGTTTTTTCGATCAGACAACATCTCGTAGTTGGATTATATAACAATTTAAAACATGATTGGCTACAACAAACCAACCAAAAAAAAATATTTTATTGCAGCCCAAACCGGCGTCGTTATTCAATAAGCTCAAAACAATGACTGGTGACACTTCTGCTCAAACTACTACCGCTGCCGTGAGTCATATTTCATTCTTTTTTATCACTAGCTCTTGATTTTTAGAGACAACCTCTGACAGCTCAACAATCATCTGGTCAGATTGGCAACTCTTATGTGGCATTTATGCGAGGTTGCAATGAATTACTCCGACAAGTTGTGACGGATGAAATTTGGGTGAACTGTCTCTTTGAACACTGGTTAGCTCTATTCACAATTTTGATTATTCACAAGAATGTTTTTAGGTACGATCACCAAATGAAAACAATCAATGAATGGTTGACTGAACGACTTCAACAATCACTTAGTTCAACGCAGTTTACATCGCTGTCAACTATTGTGAAAAAGGTTTATTCGGATTTCGAATTGCAAGGAATTGATGATGAGAGATTGAACAGTAAAACATATCAATCAATCAGTAGAAGATTGCAATTAGAAGAATCCAATTCACATATTCAAGAAGGTATCAAACGTTCCGGGTTTTGGAATTGATAAAATATTGCTTGTGTGTTATTAGTATTTTTGCATTGGTGACAGAAAGACAGACGAGCACACGTGGCTTGTCAAAACTGATTTTTATATAGCTGACTAGTTTGGCCAAGGATTTTTGACATTTCCTGAATTGGACAATATCAATCAGACCGGACCTTGATTAGGTCCAAATCTATAGTTCATGAACCTGATCCCGACTTTTGAAAATACACAGATTCGGGTTTTAAAAAATCGGTCCGACCCCGACACACACTGCGCCACTTCGACACAATTTTTCTTGCTTCTCAATTCTTCACACTATTTCGCTGTTTTTTTTTTGATACAACGATGAAAAATCGCAAGATTTTGGTGCATTTTTTCGGTGCTCCGCTGAGCGAAACGCAGATAATTTTTACGGGATCGTTTCTAACTTAACGAAAATTATTAGAAAACATGTTTTCATTTGGAAAACCCATGGCAAATTTGAAGGTTCCGTTGACAGGAACTTCTGGAAAACAAATAAAAACGGTTCGAACTAAAGTGGACCGGGCCAGATCCTTATCATGTCCAAAAAGATTTTTCACGGATCAGCCAAAAAATTAACTGAATCTGGTTCAGAAAAATCAGGAACATTTTGAAATTTTAAGAAACACTTTCATATCACGGTCAAATATTACATACTACTGTCTACCAACAAAAAAAACTTTTGTCGGACTATGATTTAGTTGTTGATCTGCCCAAAACACTCAAAACATATTGATTATTTTTAAGGTGTTGCAAATGGTTCAACATCTTCAGTGTTCCCCACTTCATTGGGAAATGCGACCGCCGCCGTTTCTAATGTGTCAAGTATGGTGGAAGGTGCTGGCGCCAAAATGTTCTCACTTTTCAAATAACTCTCTCCCTCTTTTTTTATATAATATTTATATTTGCATGCTTTAGACACTTTTAATCATTATTGTCTCATACCTAAAGTCGCCTCGCAAAAAACAAAACAAAACGTGTCTTGATTTTCCAAACAAAACATTTATGAAATGATTTTGATGGAAGAAATGAACAAAGATGGATCAAAAAAGTTAACTGCTGTCTTTCTCTTTCGCTTCAACAACCAAATATTCAACAATTTATGATCATTTACGGTTTTCTAGAGTTTTTATCTCATTTTTGGATTTTATTATGTTTTTTTGTAATTTGATTTTTGGACGCTTTTTTTGTCACAAAATGCATTGTTCACTTATTAAAGAGACAGAATTCTATTGTAAATTTCTATAATAAAGAGTTTATCTATTTATCAATTGTTGCTTCGACCAAACTCGCCGTTTCAAGTGCACAACCCCAATGAAGAGATATACCATTCCCACCATGACCATAATTATGGATTATCGGCATATTCTAAAATAAAATATAGCATTATCTGGCAGAGGGATTGTTCTCACATTGACAATCTCCTTTTCAAGTCGAACAGTTGGTCGATATGGTCGAAGTCCGATATGATGTGATAATATTTTGGCATTTCGAAGAGACGGTGTATTGACACAGTTTTCTTCGATGATTTTCTCAGCAATTTTTGGGTCAATTGTGAGATCCCACGAGTCCATATCTTTCGTACGTCCGAGGATCAGACAATTGTCACTGAAAGTGCAAAATGTGAATGAAGGTTTTCAGAATGTCATTGATGATTTGTGAAATCGAAAAGAAAACAAACAGATCTCAAGCTGACCATTTCATACAACATTAGGGCCGATCAAAGGTCCATGGTTTGAGAGACTTTATGTCACCTCCATTTTGAACCGATCGAAAAAAGTGCTTCCTAGTTTTGCGGTTACTAAGCCTTCTACAGGCTTCCAAAGCGAGTCCAAATTTGTCCCGAATAATTCTTCTTGTCAAAAAGATTTTTTTTTTCAAATTTTTGGAACTCAAGATATATTTACGATTAATTCATAAAAGCATAACAACTGAAGACAGCTGAACAAAAAAAATGTTATGACCTGTCTTGTAATTTTAAAGTTACTGAGCCTTCTTTGCTTTCTTTATGAACTTACTTGATCAAGGTGTAATAATCGTCATCCATGAAAAAATGTCTAACTTGTGGACAGGATACTCGAACAATTTGTCCTCGGCATGGTCGAATTGATTGATCATTGAATAGGAATCGAGATCCCAGTCCAGTACAATTCACAATTATATCAAATTCGTTCCCAAGTTCTTCGACTGATTCCAATTTTCGATTTACTAGTTTTCCTCCATTTTTCAAAATCCTAAAATTATAATCTCAACATTGCTTCACTTTTTTTACACTTACTTCTCCATACAATAGTTGATGTAAGGTGTAGGTTCCAAATACCAAGTGGTATAAAATAGTCCAAATTTATGTTCTGGTCGTTTTCCAATTTCCGAAACTTCCTTCTCTGACAGTACCCGCACATTTCGCATAAGCTTCAACCAATCTGGATGTTCCTGCTCACTTTGTAACCAATATCCTGATTTTTCTCCAGCTCCAGGATTTCCTTCTTCGATGTATTCTTTGATCCTTTCAATAGTCAATCTACCCCACTCTCTGTAAATTACAAAAATAATATTTTAGAGGTGTGAGTGAACTTAAAGTGTGCTCACTTGGCTCGTTTTCCTTCTGCTGGTTCAATCAATCCCGCTGCAACATCACTTGTTGTATCGGGTGAAAATTTTTCTGCAATGATAGTGACCTGAAATATTTTCAGTTATGTTTAGTATGAAAACAGAATACCTGAACATCAGGACAAGCTTGTTGAATAGCTAATGCGGATGAAATTCCAATAATTCCAGCACCTAATACAACAACTTTTCGAGGCATTTTTATTGACAAAAAATAATCAGTTATCAGTAAATAATCATAAAACTGTTTTTATGATCAATGTACAATAAAAACCTATCAAATATGTGATTTTGTTAGTGTTGACTTCACTAGATTCGCTGTCTCAAGTGCACATCCCCAATGTACTGTGACACCAGAACCACCATGACCATAGTTATGAATAATTGGGGTGTTCTGAAGTAAAGCAAAGTTAACTTTTTTGAAACTGGGTCCCACTTACAGATCTCATCTCTTTCTCAAGTCGAACAGTTGGCCGAGATGGTCGAAGTCCGATATGATGTGATAATATTTTGGCATTTCGAAGAGACGGTGTATTAATACAATTTCCCTCTATAATTTTTTCAGCCGTTTTTGGGTCAATTGAAAGATCCCATTCATCCACATCTTTCGTTCCACCCAAAATCAAACAATTGTCACTAAAAATTTTTAGAGTTGTTATAGTGATGAACATTGAAAATCATACTTGATTAGAGTATAATAATCATCATCGATGAAGAAGTGCCTAACTTGAGGGCAAAATACTCGAACAATTTGTCCTCGGCATGGTCGAATTGATTGATCATTGAATAAGAATCTAGATCCCAGTCCAGTGCAATTCACAATTATATCAAAGTCCTTTCCGAATTCATCAATTGAGTTCAACTTTCGATTCACAAGTTTTCCTCCATTTTTGAGTATCCTCAATAATTTTTCATTGAAGTACCTTTTAACTAATGAATACTCACTTTTCTGTGCAATATTTGATATACGCGGTAGGTTCCAAATACCAAGTGGTATAAAACACACCAAACTTGTGATTTGGTTTTTTTTGAATAGCAGAAACCTCATTTTCTGATAGAATCCTTACATTTTTCATGAGTGTCAACCAATCTGGAACTTCTTTCACACTCTGAAGCCAATACCCTGATTTCTCTTCTGCTCCCAGATTTCCTTCCGACATATATTCTTTGATATGATCAATAGTTAAACGAGTCCATTCTCTGAGAAGTATATCTTACATTCTTGGGGATCAAGGTGTTCACGAACTTTACTCGATCTACATCTGATCCTGCTAAAAATGGTTCAATCAGTCCGGCTGCAACATCACTAGTTGTATCGGGGGAGAATTTCTCAGCTATTATTGTAACCTGGAATTCTCTTCTGAAAAAAAGAGTATCTAATTATAATGAATACCTCAACATTCGGACATGCTTGTTGAATAGCCAATGCAGAAGATATCCCAATTATTCCAGCACCTAATACAGCAATTTTAGAAGGCATATTTATTGCAAAAAAATTAATCAGTTATCAGTTCATAATCATATTTTTATGTTTAATATACAAAGAATACTGCTATTGATTGTTGTGTAGACTTTTTAATGTTGATTTGACAAGATTTGCCGTCTCAATTGCACAGCCCCAATGAACAGTAATACCAGACCCACCGTGGCCATAATTGTGAATAACTGGAGTGTTCTGAAAAGAATATTGGATGAAACGAAACATTTTTCAAAAAAACTAGCAGATTAAAAATTTAGGTTATATTACTTTGTTGATGTCTGATATTGTTAGAAAATAGTGAATACTTACGGTAATAATCTCCTTTTCAAGACGGATAGTGCTCCGGACTGGTCGGAATCCCACATGATGTGACAATACTTTAGCATTACGAAGATATGGTATATTGACACAATTGCCTTCAATGATTCTCTGAGCAGTCTCCTCGTCTATAGTATCATCCCATTCATCCATGTCTTTCGTCCCACCCAGTATCAAACAATTATCACTTGAAATATAGCAGGTTATTATGATAAAAAGCAGACAAAAAACTAACTTAATCAGAGTATAATAATCATTATCTATGAAAAAATGCTTGACTTGAGGGCAAAATACTCGAACAATTTGTCCGCGACATGGTCGAATTGATTGATCATTGAATAAGAATCGAGATCCCAATCCAGTGCAGTTTACAATTATATCAAATTCATTGCGAAGTTCATTAATTGAGTCCAACTTTCGAGTGACAAACTTTCCTCCGTTTTTCAATATCCTCAATAATTCTTCATTGAAGTACCTTCTAACTAATCAAAACTCACTTCTCCGTGTAATATTTGATGTATGGTGTAGGTTCCAAATACCAAGAGGTATAAAACACACCAAACTTGTGATTTGGTTTTTTTCGAATAGTAGAAACCTCATCCTCTGATAAGACCCGGACATTTTTCATAAATTTCAACCAATCTGAACTTCTTTCGCACATTGAAGACAATAACCGGAATTCTCCTCAGCTCCGACATTCCCTTCTACCATATACTCTTTGATATGATCAATAGTTATTCTGGTCCACTCACTGGAATATTATTAGTGTTATCTCTCAACCAAGATATCTACTAACTTTACTCGATCACTATCTTATCCTGATAAATGGGGTTCAATGAACCCTGCGGCAATATCGCTAGTTGTTCCTGGAGAAAACTTGTCAGCCATGATTGTTATCTAAAAAACATGATCACTTGATCCTAATCTTGGTGGACTGTTTCAGTACCTCCACATTTTCACATGTTTGTTGTATGGCTAATGCGGAAGAGATTCCAATGATTCCGCCACCCAAAACTACAATTTTCAGTGGCATTTTAGCACGTACACTCAACAATTTATCAATTGGTTGAAATGATGATAAGAGGAAAATGGTGATTAGAAATAGGAAAAGGTTGTTTGCAACAGATGAAAGAAATAGACAAGGAGACACTATATATAATACAAAACGGACGAATTCGATGAAATTACATTTCCGAGTATTCGATTTCGAAGTTTTGAAATGAGAAAGTTGATGTTGAACTATGTGGGTATCTACAGCGTTGAAATTGTGAACATGACGTTGCTAAGATCTTCACAGAGAATTTTAATTTTCTATGTTCAAAGAAATTCCAGTTCCTGATACTTTTTAAAATATTTTTGAAGTCAGTGATTCGAAAAGTAAAAATGTATACATTTCAAATTACCTCCCCAAATTTTTTTCCAACGTATAATTACAAATAAACGTGTTTCGATTGGATGACCTGGTTACAATAGATAACAAAAACTATACCTTGGTCAGTAGGAACATGCATCTGTGGAAGAGAAAAACTCATTTGATCAGGCAAAAACTTACATATTGAAGTGTTTAACAGGTTAACTTATAGAACGTGAACTAAAAATACTTTTCGATTTCTTGTTTTGCAGATCCCAATCCGTAATGCGCAAACTTCAGTTTTAAAATCTACATTGAAAATACAAAAAATGCTTCAAACAACGCTAAAGAATTACAAATTTCAGGAAGCGTTCTATGCCAGGGTAGCTTAACAGTTAAATATAATGGGTTCTCAAATCTTGCAGTTTGAAGTATCAATTCAAATTTTTCTGTTATCATAAACGTTTCAGAGATTCATTTTCATACATGATTTTTTGAGATAGGCCTCATCTTCCAAAATCGTTCTCAATATGTTTTCTAATATTCTCAATTCCTCTTTAAAACTAAAATTTGCACACAGTGAAAAAAAAGAAACTCGTATGAATAAAAACGGAAACCCATCAACATTCAACAATCTAGTAAAAGACATCGTCACAAAACTCTACTTTTTTTTTTCATATAATTACTTTATCACATCAAGAGCCATGTGAACATTTCACTTCCTCTTTATTTACAGCTCAAGTTTTTATCTGGATTATGAAAAATATTAACTGGAGGTTGGCTCACTGATTCAACATTTTCTTAAAATTTGTAATCTGTTCCTATTGGTTTTTGATATACCAGCCGAGATGGTGAGAACGTTTTTTTAATACAAAAATTAACGGCACGTAAAAAATATATGATGATCAGGATGTTGAATTCTATAAGTATCCCAATTTTGAGAAAAAGGGAGCTCGCGAAATTCCCTTGTAATATGTTCATTTGTTCACATCTGTTCAAAAATTGGAAACCTCTTTCCAACTCTGAGTTCTCAACTGGTATACCAAGAGCCAGAAATTCGTATAAATATGAAAGTATCAATTTTAAAAATGTTTTTCTTCCTGGACTTCCGGTTTTTTGGATGAATAGAACACCTCAATTGTGCTTGGACGTAGGCCCGCTCGCAAGCTCATCTTAAATCTCCCAGAACCCCTTGACTGTATTGTTTACTTGATCAACTATAGATCACATTAGTTGTTCATTAATCATAAGACTAATAGTGCATCAATTATCATCAATACTCAGGTAGCCAACTACAATAATCATCATTTATGAAAGAAAAACTAATCAATTTTTAGATTGACTTTGATCGGGCCTGACATTCCTCAATTTTTTGCCTTACCGTAACTCAATTGGTAGAGATCATTGAGGACCTACGTGCCAAATCCGAATTTAATCTAAAATACTCCGTTTTTTTGCATTTACATCACTCGACGCTACGCTGATAAGAATTCAACTTTGATCAAAAGCGCGAAACGTTGCGTAAAATCGAGAGACGCAGAGATAATCTTTGCATTTCCACGAGAACCGCCCCGAGTTCGTTGATTAATCGCCAAACTTTGTATTTAAGGTGAAATTAACACGCATTTCATATTGTTCGTTTTTCGAAAATAAAACAGAAAAAATGAGCGAGGAGAAGTCGGAGGAAAAACGAGAAACTCAACAGACATATGCTGTGCAAGTCGAAGTCGATGATGAACCAGATGTAAGTTTGAAATTTCTTTCATTTTCTGATAACTCAAAATCACTCTTTTTCAGACCTTCTTAAATTTCCGAAAGCTATGGGCATTTACTGGGCCCGGTTTTTTGATGAGTATCGCTTATTTGGACCCAGGAAACATTGAAAGTGATTTGCAAGGAGGTGCCATCGGATATTTCAAATTGATCTGGGTTCTATTGGTGGCTCATATCATGGGTTTACTTTTACAAAGATTGGCTGCAAGAATCGGTGTTGTCACAGGAAAACATATGGCCGAGGTAGGTGATATTGAAACTGGATGGGATTGTGAAGTGGTGAACTGCAGATAGCTCATTCATATTACCCAAAAGTTCCAAGACTTACTTTGTGGATATTGGTGGAGTCAGCGATTATTGGATCAGATATGCAAGAAGTTATTGGAACCGCAATTGCATTTTACTTGTTGTCAAATGGATTGTAAGTTTTTTCTAGGGTGGACAAGAGGATGCTTTTTAAAAAAATGTGGAGATTTTTGATGAAAGTTATGTCATTTGATAGGTACTTGTAAGCTGATAAACATCAAAGAATTTAATTTTATTCCAAATTCAATTCTGAATGCGCTGCAAAGGATTTGAAATTACTGGAAAAAAAACTGGGGAAAAAATGAAAAATAAAACTCAAATAACATTTTACATAAACTTAAAAATTAATGTTGGTCAGCTTCCGAAAATATAATGAATGACAAGTTTCTTATCAAAAATATCCAAGTATTTTTTCCCAACATTCCCTTGTGAGACTATGAATAAAAGACAGTTCAGGCCAATCCATTTGTTTTCGCGCTTCGACAAATGATACAGAACCACCAAAAAACTAAAAATCGAAGTTTGAAATCAAAATCAGTAAACGATGTTTGATTCACTTCAAGATGAACACATGCCTTTTCAATAGGCTGGAAATAGTTATTAATTTACATTTTCTGTGAACCTTCAGTTTTTACAAAATTCACCAAGAAGTTGGTTCTCTTCTTATCTCACTTTTCAACATTTTCAATTTGAAATAAAAATCGATTTTTTTTACAAGCCTAACCAAATTTAACACTAATCGTATAACTATTCTAGCATTCCGCTCTGGGCCGGTGTTCTTATTACAATCCTCGACACATTCACTTTCTTATTCCTCGAAAAGTATGGTGTTCGAAAGTTCGAAGCTTTCTTTTGTTTCCTCATTTCCTGCATGGCTATCACTTTTGGTTATGAATTTGGAAGAACTGCACCAAATGCGGGTGAAATGTTCACTGGAATGTTTGTTCCTTGGTGTACTGGTTGCTCGAAAGATCAATGGATGGTTGGAGTTGGAATTATTGGAGCTGTTGTTATGCCTCATAATTTCTATTTGCATTCTGCGTTGGTGAAGGTGAGTTTCGAAGTTTTAGAAGTTTTAAAAACGTAGAAAACAATTTTCAGAGTCGTCGGGTGGATCGTCGTAATTCGGACAGAGTTACTGAAGCCAATAAATATTACTTCATCGAAAGTGCTTTTGCTCTTTTCTGCTCTTTCATTATCAACACTCTGGTTATTGCCGTTTTCGCACAGGGAATGTATGGAAAAACAAATCATGATATTGTAAGTCAACAATACTCCACAGAACCAAATTATTTTGGAATATTTTCAGAGAGAAGTTTGTTATAACAACACCAACAATGGAATGCCAAACTTCTACAAATTAGAATTCCCAGATAACTTGGAAGCTGCTCAACCCGATATTTACCACGCTGGAATTTTCCTGGGTTGCTCATTTGGTATCTTTGCTCTTTATGTTTGGGCGATCGGAATTTTGGCGGCTGGTCAATCTTCAACAATGACAGGAACATATGCTGGTCAATTTGCTATGGAAGGTTTCATCCAAATTCAACTTCCACAATGGAAAAGAATTTTGATTACTCGTTCACTGGCTATTCTTCCAACTTTGGCTGTTGTTATTTTTGCTGGTGGAATTGATAATGTTTCTTCGCTCAATGATTTCTTGAATTGTTTACAGGTGAGTTCTGTGGGTAAAGATATTCAAGATTCAAAATCAGGATTAATATGCAACCCTACAAATATCCTTTCCCAACTTTTTCTTCCAGTTAATCCAACTTCCATTCGCTCTCATCCCGGTGCTCACTTTTGTTTCTGACAAACGACTTATGTTCAATTATCGTATGGAGAGTGTCTCGAAATATGTCTCTATAATTATTTCCATAATCATCCTCGCAGTCAATTTCTATTTTCTCTACAATTGGATTGAAGATACTTTCGGATTCAACGCTGTTTCCATTCCGATTTCAGTTGTTTTTGCAATCGTCTACACCATCAGCATTTTATATTTAACTTATTATTGTCTTGTCGCTATGGATGTTATTTCTCCAGTCAACTCGGTAAGAATTGCACAAAAAATTCTCAGTTATTTAACTGTTGTTATTCAGAAATGGTTCCAAGAGCCATTGTATCATCATTTCGATGCGCCTTGGTTGGATGACACCGAATGTTCCAAATTTTAAGTGTGTGAAGAAGGCTTTATTAGTTTTTAAATTGATCTCAAATAAATGTTTTATGATAAATGGAACTTACTTTTTGTTACATGGAACTTTTACTGTGTTGAAGGTGAACAATATAATATGACTAAAAATGTGGACTGAAATACGGAAAAAAGATTTTTACTTTTCTTGCTGCAAAACTATTCAAAATCTTTTGCTATTAGAAACAATATTCGTTTTTTCTAAATGTGTCATTTTTCTCTGTTATCTGATTTTATCAAGGCCAAAAAACCGGCGAATGAAAACCAAAAAATTGAACTCCCCTCCAATTGTCTTATCTGATGCTGCATGTGCGCTCTATTGCATAAGCGGGAACGCGTCTCGTTCGAATGACGATCAATTTCCTAGTTTTTTTCGTCTTGCAAGACTTTGTTTTTCCTCTTTCTCAATCAACTTTTGGATTTTTTACAGAATCAAATATGAACTCGACACCAGAAAATTCACCAAAGCAACAAGCACAACAAGTAACTCCAACCGAGGACGAGAAAAAAGGCGAAAACAAAGGAAAGGTATTTGCAATTTTTCGTAAAGTTATTTTCTCTAAACTAATGATTTGTAGACACCAGTTGTGCCATTGCCACACGAGACACCGGCTGCAGTTCGTACTCGTCGACATGTTCAAGCTGAACTTCACATTGGATCCCCATCGGATAACATGTTGTCCCCATGTACAAGCAAACTTTTTGGAAAGAAGGTGAGTTGTTCAACTGTCGATTTCTCATATCCTAAACTTGCGTTTCAGAAAACGGTGTCCGGCCCAACTGCAATTTTGCGTAACAAACAGCAATCAACAATTCCTTTCAAAATGGATGAATAAATTATTCGTCGACAGAATGTGAGTAATTAGTCTTTTCCTCCCTACAAAATGTATTGATTATGTTGTACAATAACTCTGTGAATTCAATGAAATCTTCAATTTTAAAACGACGATAAAATACGATAAAACAATATGTAATCAGATGGATAGAAATAAATTTTAAAAACAAAACAAATTAGGATTTCGAGATACTTGATATAATATACGGTTAAATTAGTAACGACGATGATGGTGATGTAAAAATTTGTCGTAATCATTGTTATTATCAAAAGTATCTGGAAGCATGTAGACAAGTCCAGGAAGTGGATAAACTGCTGATTGGTTTGTTGGTGGAAAATGTGGTGGTGGTGGAGGCGGCGGTGATGGATAATGATAAGCCGGTTGATGCATAAATTGTGGCATTGGTGGTACTGGTGGTGGAGGATGAGGATAATATCCAGAGTTATCCAACATTCTATTATCTAAAATTTATAAGCTGTTGATTAATCAGTTTCAGAAAAATAAATACCGTAAGTATGTTGAGGGATATGCACAGGCGCCAAAATTTGAAGTGGTTTGTGCACATTCTCCTCAAGCTCAACGCCATAGGATATTTTTTGGTGTGACTCGAGCAAACTGTTGGCGATCCTATGAAATTCTTTGTTATGGTTGGAGTTGAAACATGTTTTTTAAACTCACTTCAATCTCTCATTAACTGCTGTTTGTGAAAGATCTTGACCATCTCCAACCACACGAGCCTCCTAAAATTGTTTTTTGAAACATTGAGAAAACACGAAAGAATATTACATGTGTTGTCTTGTTGACAATATCCATAACGTATTCGCGAGACGACGCTGATTTGGCGAATTCTTCCGTGTTCACATCCGGTCCACGTGGTTTGCACCAATTACGACGCTGTGGAATACGATAAACTCCTGATTTCGATGATACCTCTTCAACGACTGGATTGGATGTTGGATCAACAGTCTGTCGAGGACGATCAGTGCCTGAAAATATTATAACAACATTTTCAGATTATTCACTGAATAACTAACTCGATGCATTCGTTGGTCGGTAGGTTCCATTTATCAATGAAATGTCAACTAGTTGTTGACGCTTCAACTCGTCTTTTCCATCGGCTGGTGGTGATAAAAGATCCTGAATGATTGCAACCGCATTTTCCATTTTCTTCTGGGCCACACTCGGGTAATCATGACATTCGATTGCAACGTGTAATGGCTCATCGGTTAAAGATCCTTGAGAAATTGTGGAAAGTGAAGCCTTGTTGCAGATCACACCACCACGCAACATTTTTGTGTGTGGATTAAACTGCAAAATAACTTTTTTCAGATTTGTTTTCGATGAAAGTCTCACCGCCATGTTCGACGCCCTTCCTCTCACATAAATTTTGCACCCCGTCTCTTTCTCCAATTGTTTCACTGTCATCCCACGAGGTCCCAAAATACGCCCAACAAAGTTGTATTTCGGATATTTCTTGACTGGAACATACAATGATTCGCACAACGAAATCTTTTGCTGACGTGGTCCTTCATGCTTGGCTCCATTTTTTGGTCGATGTTGAAAGAATCGTTTCAAAGGTGGAGCGTCGCCGGCAGCAACAGAAGCTGGGAAGTTGGTTGCAGAGAAGCCGCCAAGTTCCGATTGTTGATTTTTTATCAATGTTGAAACGCAAACAGATGTCAGCGGATCATTTTTCCTTGGAAGTTCGCCGAATGATGAAGTGTCAGAATTCTGAAAAAAAAAACAATTCAAATTAAATATCAGAAAGCTACTGTTTTTTTTTCCAATGTGAGCATTAATTATTTTTGAAACGAAATTTTTTGAAATACGTTTGACTCTCATAATCCAATATTTATAGAAACTATGCTGATTGTTTCGAGCTCTAATATCATATCGTTCGGTTTTTTTTTCCGACACAAATTTCACTGTTCTGATGCTAAGACCGAATTTCACAAATAAAAAAATTTCGGAAAACAGAAGTGAAAGTTTGATTCTATCAAGCCAAAATTTCGAACCGTATTTTCAGAAACGTATATTTTTGAACAGGGTTTTCAGGTATACACAATGCCGAAATCTGATTCCCAACAATAAATTAATATTACCGTTCGGTTTTTTTTCGGTAGTCAAATGAAAATTTTCAGTTTTTATTGATGCGATAATAACCAGTGAAATTCATAGTAAAAACATAATAGATAACAACATGCGCATGCGTAGTTTTCACGGTTCATCAAATTTTTCAGCCATTTTTTACAACATAGTTTAATTTTTTCATTTTAACTGAAAGATTAAAAAAAAACTCACCAATGTCTTTCTCTCGTTGAACAACGATGCATTGGATGCACTTCTCGTTTCTTTGCAAACTTCTTCACTGCCAGGAGGAGTCAATTGAAGTGCAGCTAACTGTTCAGCCAAGTCACAAACCATTGAAGACATCTTCGCTTCCAAATGAAATGAAACCGTCCATCTTCACACCAACCTCATTTACACACGTCACGATTCGACACGTGTACGTTAACGTCATCTAGGTCACGTACATTTATTATTATTATTATTAATTTCAAAAGTAAAAGATTTTGCCCCCACGCAGGATTGAACTACGGACCTTTGGTTTACAAGACCAACGCTCTACCACTGAGCTATAAGGGCTGGTGGCCTTCCCAGTGAACATTGCATAGAAAACACACAAGAATGAAGAAAAGAAAAAGGGAGAATGGGAGAGAAAGAGATAGAAAGAAAACATGTGTATATGAACAAAACGACAGTCATCGACATTTTTTCTATTGAAAATTAACGATTCACTTGGTCTCAGTCAAAATAAAAGAGCTTTTCGATGGCACCATAGTTTTCTGCGCGTAAAATTGACCTGCAATAGGCTCTGAATTCAAGAATAAAACAATACGGGAACAACATTAACCTGTATACCCACTATAAATATACCTATAATTGAATCATCACAGAATTTATTTGACTAAAGCTGAAAAATATTTGTACAGACAAAATGGTTAGTGGAAAAAATGGCACAACAATAACAAGAAAAATTAGTGTAGTTTTCAGTGAAAAATGTTCAAATAACTCCATGGGAATGTAATACAGTTAGTACAATTGTGAGAATGATAGAAATAATTACAAAGGCGATGATAATTGTGTATTTCAGATTTTTCTGACAGAAATGTTGTTGAACACGACGAGCAGTTGATTTAAAGGAAGTAGCTGAGGATTGAAGTTCTTCGGTTCGCCGAGCAATATTATCTAGTTGTTCTCCTCGTTCCATTATTCGATCAACGTTATCGGCCATTACCTGGAATGAAAATATTTATATTGTTAAAGAGTCTTCAGATTCATGTTTGAGAATTTTTGTGAGTTTTATGATCGTTATATGGATCACTGAAGGTTTTTTCTTGAATTTTCCGCTTGATTTGAATGTCGAATTAAATTTAAAATAGTGGCAAAATCTGAAAGGGTTTTTCTGAAAGGGTATTTTTTCTCGAAAAAGAGTATCAATTCATTTGTCTGAAAGGGTAACATCCAAAAAAGGGTATCATAATAGAAAAAACGATTTGTCTGAAAGGGCAACATTCGAAAAAGGGTAACAGAATCTATAACCCATTTTTCTGAAAGGGTATCAAAATGCTGATGTTTAGTTTCAACTGGTTATGTAAAGCAGAAACTTATTTGTTCAACCAATTCAATAGTTTGTCAAAATCGATGAGGTGGTAAACGGTTTTAAATTATTAAGGAATTGCAAAAAAGATTAGCAGGTCATCAACTCTTTTTTTTAAAGAGTATCATCCATCAAGACGAAAAAATTAGAGCCTTGAAGACAATCCAATATTTTTACAAAAAATAAAGACGATACATTTTTAAATTCTCAAATGTTCTGAAGATGATGCAAGAAATGTCAGTGCGTCAGTTTTCAATTTTCAGGGAAAGGCTGTTGAGTAATTGTTTAAACCGTTTACAATCGACCTTACTCATTTTGATTTTGATTAAGTTTTTTTTTGAACGAATAAATTTCAGATTTGAATAGCTAAACTAAACATCAGCATTTTTGATACTCTTTCAAAGAAATGGGGTATAGAATCTGTTACTCTTTCAGACAAATCGTTTTTTCTATTTTGATACTCTTTTTTAAGTGTTACCCTTTCAAAAAAGTGAATCGTTACCCTTTTTTTGATGTTACTCTTTCAGACAAATGAATTGATACCCTTTTTCGAGAAAAAATACCCTTTCAGATTTTGCCAAAATAGTAGTTACAGAGGTTTTTTTTATGTATCACTACTTTGACAATCAAGGTAGTTTCGAAGTTTTGACGACCAATACTTTTAAATTTTTAAGATAATATTTTTAAACTTACATTTCTAACATCCGCCACTTGTGCTCTCAATGAATTGATCCGAACTTCTTGCGGCGTCGGAACAGATTGATTGTGCTCTTTCTGAAAACTTTTTATATATTAAAAAAATCTCTGTTTCAACTCACAATATATGTCAAAATAGTCGGTTGAATATGTCCTAATAATTCGTATGCGTTCGCTTGATCAATGACCATTTGAAGTTGCGACGATGCCATGATACTCTGAAGAGATGTCAGATAAAAAACTTTTATTTTTCTCTTTTAAAAGCTGTACTCATACTCCGAACTGATTTTGAAGAAATCATGAAATCTTCAAATGATCCCAAAGTTGCAAAATATAAACTTACCCGGATTTTCGAATCTAGAAATTGTACAGCCTGATCTTCGCCTAAACCACATTCTGCGACACATGTGTAGATCATAGTGCAAAATGGTTCGACGACTACCAAATAAAACAAGTTATAACCGTCCAATTCAATTCTTCCATCGTTGTTGAAATATGTTCGAACTCGTTGCTTTATCAGTTTTGTGATATCAGCATCTGAAAATAACAGAATTGTGATATTATTGAAACGTTGAGCAATCGTATTCATTAGGAATTAAAGTCACTGATTCTAACCACAGAAATGAGATCGTTATACTTCTAGGAGACTGAAGTTTTAGTAATACAATTTTTTTTTTCAAATAAGTAAATGGAAAAGCTCTCTCCGATCCCCATCTTTTTCTGTTAAAAATATCAATTAAAGGAAGTGCGAGACAAATAGTTCACGGTGAAAATGATGAATATACTTTTCTCGTACGTGACCGTTCAATTAAGGTTCACGTAAAAACAAAGCGCTCATTCTTCATTTTCATTTACAAAGAAAACTTCGAACAGTGGATGTTCGGGTTTCTGAACAAAATATGTCATAATTACGGATACTACTAGCGAAAATTAAAAGAATGATGCGCACGACGACAATTCTGCTTTCTATGAGCATTCATTTTTTTTTTTCAAATATTAAACCAGAAAATCGAAATACCATTTGCTTGAAAAACTATAACTATAGTGAGAACTGAACGTTTTTCAAACATTAGTTAATACCTATCAATCGGCATTCAGTCGATATGTAAAGTTGGAGTTTAATTGTCCAAAATACTCAGAAATGAACTTCTGAAGCATTTCATAAATAAGTTTTGTGGGGTATTTGGACTCGGAAAAACCGATTATTCTCTCTGACACCGACAATCTGACAAACAGAAAAGAGCGTTTCACAAATTGACTTCTAACTCAAAAAATTTGTGGTATTCCTAAATTCTACGTTACAGTGATTCAGAAAAATTTTTGTTCTGAATTTCATGATCAGAATCTCGAAAACGCGAGCTGGATTCTCATAATTACAGCTTTTGAAGGATTGTATTTCAGATACTTTTTTAGTCTTGAACTTTTATATTGCAGTTTCCAACCGTTCTAGTATTTTTATTTTTCAGATGATAAATAATAACCTTTAAAAAACGTACCATTTGGCATTCTACTGGACTCATCGGCATTGTACAATTCAGAATTCCCGATCGCAATGGGAATAACATCTCCAGAAACAGCAGGACGACATAATAAAACGGTGATTATTCTGGATGACATTCTGAATTTCTGAAAATTTATTTAATACAGATTTTTGGGAGAAATATTTAAATGAAGAACTATCGTTGCAAATATAATAGTCAATTATCAAATCGAAAAAATTCGAATGATAAAAAAACGTCTAATTTGATTGTATTGTTCGTTTTATTTCATAAATCGATAAAAAGCCAAACAATTCTTCCCACTGTGAGAGCCTTTCAGATATTCCGAAAAAGACATTAACTTTTACATATTCACACAGTTTCAGATTTTCAACAGTTTATCACAAAAAAAAACAAAATCGAAAAAATCAATAGAAGGGGCCCGTTTCGAAAAGGATTTCCGGGAAAAATAAAATACATGAGGTATTTTAACAGGTCAAAGGGAATAAAAAACTAGGAAAAAATGCATAAAAAAGAAAACATAAGAGGAAAAACCCAATTTTTCAGTGTGACTTGAGATTTTTGAAAAGAAAAATGATTAATTTTTTGAATTTCAGCTTTTTCAAAAAATAAGGGGAGAAATGTACAAAATTTACACATAATCAGTGAGGGGTTAATTAGTGTTGTTTTTGGTGTATACAATAATATACAGTTTGAGATTTTTAGCAGGGAGAAAAAGCTCAGATATGAGAATTGAAAAATCCTAGATTTGAAGGACATCTTTAAGGCGTTGAAGATTTTGTTGTGTGAAATTTGGCCGCATTGTGATATCTGAAAAGTCAAGTATTATTTTCTCAAATTAACAACATTGAAACTTTGGAATTTAAAAAAAGTTTTAACTTACTTGGCACAGCTTGTCTGGTAATTTTGAACAAAAAAGGTTGGCAGTCGGAGAATCTCGTATCAAAAACATTCGAAACTTCACTTTCAGATGGCATCTAAAAAAATACATATTGAAAACTAAGACATGTTATTTTTAAAACTCACCGTTGGTGTATAAACAGGTTGATTGAACTGTTCGCAGATATTCAAAACAATATCACCAATCGAGTCAGCGACACTGTGACGCATTTTTTGAAGTTCATCAAAACTCTCAACACGGAAAATATCGAGCACCAGTTTCCATTGTTCCCACATTCCTGTATCTTCTTGACTAGAGCCGAAGAGCATTCCTAGTCCGAATGCGGTCACAGATTGGCGACGGTTCTTTTGGTAAAAATCGAGTCCGATTTGAGCACGAAGAAGAGGCACTGAAATTCAATATTAAATTTAGAAACGATTGTAATATTTAGTGATAGGCGTCAGCTTTTCAAAAGTTATGTATAAAATGATTCTGACAAGGAATTTATTTATTTTTTTCAATGAACATTCTGAAATTTTACATGATCTAAAATATTCTCTCTGTAAAAACCCATTTCGGACTAAAAAACAGGTTTTTTGTGTTTTGAACTAGCTATTTTCAACGTAATTTAGGTTTTTTAAATCCTCCTGCAAACGAAGAAAAATCTATACCTGCGCTTTCGGTCGGACTTCCCACTGATGGTGTTCTTCTTGGAGCCGATCCCGAAAATGATGCCTCATCGACTTCGTTTTTGAATTGTCGAACATCTTCATCAACGCACATCGACAACTCGGGTGAATTGAGACGCGCCTGAAAAATTGTTTGTCATTCATGTACTCCGAGAGAACTACACAATTATCGTTGTGACTTGGATGTTTTTTTGTTGTTAAAAACACTACACTTTACTATCAAACCAAAAGTGCGTTCTAAAAATATTTTTAAAAGTGGTAAATAACCACAGGCGGTTTCCAATCCCTCGAAAAAAAAGAAAAGTGCAAAATTGCCTCTCTTCTTTTTTTTTCTTCTTCCTCCAAAAATCACATGACGACCATACTACATTTTTACAGCCACCCTCATCTCAAAACATACTAGTTTTCTCTATAATAAAACATGGATAATATGAGCAATAAAACTTGATCTTATTTTCAATAGGAGATAATCAGGTCAGCTGACATACATTTGAAACTATACAACTTCGTGTCAGCATTGATAGAGAGAAATTGTGTACAAAGAGTCACGAGACGGAGAAATGTATCATTTGATCTTTTTAGAATGATGACCGGAAACTCATGTGACATTTGTACTAAATTGGGAAGTGTCAGGGATTTGATATAGTCATCCAACTATAATAAGTCTCAAATTACTAAGTACTGAGAAAAAAAATAGCTGGAAACAGTGGAAGTGAACTTGGATTTGGGGATATTTTTCGACACTCTTAATGTGATTTTTCAATCGGAAAAAACGATTTCAAGGTATACAAATTCTGAATGAGTTATTTTTTATATACTGCTTTAAATGATAAAATGTTCCTGAACATTGTATTCGACTTTTAAATACAATACTATCTTACTTATTCAAAATCTAAAAATCAATATTTTGATGTTGTTTTTATTACTGTTTTCCTCTTTCTCTCCTCTCTTTTATATTTGTTCTTCACTCAACAAAAAACAACAACAACAACAACAACTAAAAATCCAGTCAACGACCCTCTTTCAAAAAAAAAAACAAAACTCACATAAGTCAAATCAATATGATCGCAGTCAACCTCTTTGATACCAACCGATCCTAATGAGAAGTTTTTTTCGCCTTGATATCGGAACTGAAAAAAAAAACACTTTGGGATTATATTTTTGGAGCCGAGATGTCTCGTGCCTACTCTTATCATCTTATGTATTATGTTTGTTTGTTTATTGGAGCCTTCACGGAAATAATAATTGAGGGTTTCATCGATCGACCTCTGCGAGTCTGACCGCAGACAGCGTTTAGGACAAACTGAGATAAAAAGGGTATTCGATGCACTTTTAGAGTTCACACACGAAGATGCTGTTTACAAAACGAGAAGGATTTCTCAGGGAGGCATACTAAATGGACTTTTGTGTTTAATTAAACCTATTCCTCATCCAGTTTTAACTTTTTTGATTTGTCATCGTTTTCAAAGATATTTACCGACACACAAACTCGTTGTGTTCTGTTACTTATTATTTACTTGCCACACCCCCTTTCTTTAAATGTGATGAAATATCTGTCCTGCACCTGTCATCATCATCATTATGACGCAACAAAACAACATCTGACATCGAGATACAGTAACTATGGATAACTGTCGAAACAAAAATTGTTGTTTTAATTATGCCGTGCCCGATAAAATCTGCCGAAAATTCAAAGAACGATTTCCTTTGTTCACTCCTAAAAGTTGTCAATAGGAGGAAAAAGAGTGAGTGAGAGAGAACAAGTAGTACTCCACCTTCTTGTTCGACCTCTGGTGGTAGTTAGAACAAACATATACTCTCTAACGGTCTGCGTCTCATATGTTTTATTTTCGTCACATGTGAGTGGAGACGATATGCCATCCGACAAGACAATTTTTTGGTGGAATAGTTCAAAGAACATAATCTTATTTTACAATTCATGGATTGGGAATCAATCAAAACCTTATCAATGTTGCAGATTTTTGATGGGAGATTGAAGAGCGAAAAAAAATTAAGTGTGCTAGTGAAAAAAACAATGTGCAATGCCTTATGAAACCGGACACTGAGCCGGTCTTTGGAAAGATACAAACTAAACATACTTGTTTTTGTTCAAAAAATTGATGAATAAACTACATTTTATAAAATTCTAGGTGATATCATAATAATTCCCATACATCCGAAACTTCTCTCTTTTATCTCAAAACTTATCTCCGAAATCGAGATAAGATCTAACCTCGAAGGCAACATTGTTTCGATATCTAACCTTCGACCTAGCAGTTTAGGAAACCTTTTTTCAAATCAAAATACATGATTTTTTATTATATCTTATCAGTATATAATATATATTTTATAATCACGAGAAATACACATGACATGCCCTTTTTGATTGAACAAATGAGCTTACCTTTGCCAGAGTTCGATGGAGTAGAAGCGAGTGAAAAATACTTTGAACTGCATCTGGAACTTGGCGCAATTCGACTGTCTGTAATAAAACCTTGTTTTTTTCTCCAGCGGTATCAAATTTGTGTCAATTCTCTTTTCGTTAGATTCATGGCGATTTTGATAACAATTTCATCATGGGGAAAAATAAAAAAAAAACTCGCGATTTTCATAACCTCTCACGACTATTTAAATCTAAGATGTCGGGATTGCGGTTTTCTTAGATCCACACTTTTTTAATTGGAAAAAAAATCCAGGAGTTTTGTAGAAAATCAATCGATCCGTAAAAAATCAAGTTACTATGTGTCACGAGTAATTTCGAAACTGTCTTATCTATCTTTACGAAATTCAAGATCATGGTCTAAACGTATTAGAAAATATTTCGAAATCTTTCAGTGAAATTTTTCAAAATAACACGAAAAATCGATAATTCCTTCTGTATTTTGAGAAGCAATAGAAGAGAGAAGTTTTTGGTTGTCTCAAAATTCGTATCTGGTTTATCATAATATGATAGCATAGGTTTATGTTTACGGTTAAAGGGAGAGAATTGCAATGAGATCTAATATTTATCTCACTCTTTCAACGAAAAAAGCCTTTTGTGTTTCTAAATCAATATCTCGCTGAGCACCTGGAAAACTAGATCTTAATCATGGTATTTTTTTAAAAGAAATTTTCAGTGATTGAATTTCAATCCAGACGTTATTTCAGATTCATTATGGCGAAATGCCTGAGACATAACTGAATTTTCTTTTGCAAGTTATTTTCTCAAACTCAATTTTAAGAAATTTTGCTAGAAGCTCCACTTTGAGCTCTACGATGCCAGAAAATTTGTGTCAAGAGTCTTGATGATTCTCAACTCTCTAATTTTTGATTTTTAAACAAAAAAACTTACAAGTCTCAACTCATGTGTTCTGGCGTTCATAACATCCGCTGATGTCTACAGCAATTGCTGTAAACGTGTAGAATCGAGCTTGCGTGTCGTAATTTTGAGCTCGATCCAACCAAAAAATTAATAGACAATCCGATTCTTCTCACAATGCCGTCGTGTTTTCTTCAAAAAAAAAACTTCGGTTCAGTACACCCGTCAAAAAGGTACCAAGCCAAAGTGAATAGAGACAAGCAGACACAGCGGATTGTGTAACCAGGAGGGGCGGGGAGCGGGAGGTTAGAGAAAGAGTGTAATCAATGTAGATTGCACTATTTCTCTTCACTATGTCTCTAGTCGTCTTCCGCACGCATCACATGTGTGCTGCTGCTTGGCATCACACGCTTTTTGAAAATGAGTGGAGGAGAGACTGGAGAGAGAAAAGAACAGAAAAAAAATAGAAAGATGGGGTCATTAGCAAGCTGATATAATATTGAGACCAGAGATCTGAACTTTGTGATGTCTAGAAACTTATTTCGAACTTTGAGATCAAGTTCAGAATTCTGAGTCAGACTGGATTTCGTTCAGAAGAAGTGCAACATTGGGTAAATCTGTTGCACTCCTAAATTTTATTGAAGCATGCAAAACAAACAAAAATGATTTGGGGTTTTTTTTTTTGAGATTTCATTTATAGAAGACGAACTCGAGAATAGATTTAAGAAAAGGGTAAATGTAAAGCATCTACAGAGACAAATTTTGCTTCAGAAGAACTTTCTGGATTGTTTTCGTAAGATATTGGTGTGACTTTAGAATAACTAACGCGTCTCCAGAGAAAATTGAGAGGAGACTAGTGCGCGTGTATTTCTGGTTCATCTTAAAAAGAAAATAGAAATTCAGTGAAGTTTTGGGATATCAGAATTCAGTGAAGTTTGGGGATATTCGCTGCAGTTTCAGGGAAATTTTTGGCAACAAACCAGAAGGATCTTTTGAAGTGCCTCTCCAGAGTCTCATGAACTGAGAATAGATAATACAATGATTTGGAAAGTGACCAACTCACACACCCGCTCAGATATTTAAAAAAAACTATACAGCGAAAATTTTGTCGGAAATTTATAATTGTTCAGCAAAAAATTGTAAACAAAAATCACGCACTGGCACAGTTTCGCTCATTTTTGAATAATCGATTTTCCCACGACTCGCTCTATTTTTAATTTCTGTCACAAGGCTATATTTATATTGGACGACTAATCTCTATTTCAACACGCGTTAAATCCCTAGCAACCCAATCTCACTCATTTTCTGTTATTTGAATATATGTACACCAACAAAAGTGGGAAATCACAAAATTTAGTCTCAAAAAATAACTTTCCGAGAAAAAAACCTTGAACTAACAAGTTTCACTTTTTGTTGGCGGTGGGTAGTGAAAATCAGGTGATTCGTATCTTTTGAAGGTCTTTTAGAACTCCCCTACAAGAAATAGAGTTTTCTAGGAGTAAAAAATTTTGAAACAAAGCAAAATGTTGTTAAACTAGGAAAGAGGAAAAAATGAAAGATGGACGAGACAAGTATGTGACACGCCCACAAAAAATTATTCACGTGATTGTTGCAGGCTCGAGTATCGTTGAAAATGAGCGAAATAAAATAAACATTGGACACATGAAAACGAAACACTTTTTTTGAAATTCATGAATATATATTTTTAGTCGCGTAATATAGTAATTTTCTGAGGAGCACTGGATTATTTTCAACTATTATGTGCTTTCTGATGTAGTAAGGACTAATGTACCGGGAGTCATCGTATACTCAAAAATTCTCCAATGTTCATTGTAAAATTATACTTCTGTCAACTAAATGATCATTAACATGAGAACATTTTGGCGAGAAAACTGAAACTGGAATTTTTGTTCTAGTGATTGTTAATCGATATGGATTGTAGCTCCGATATACTCAAAATATGGTTCTTGACTGACTTATGAAATCAAATGAGAAATTGAAAGTGTATCTGCTATCGAAAAAAAAACTCAGAAATTAGATTCGATAACAATTCTGGCCTCTGGGAAGTCGAAGTAGCAGATCGCATAATGAGCTCATTGCTAGGTAATCAAGTGGTCAGATCGATTCAATTGAGAGATTAGAGCGCGATAGAGCGAGCAGACGTTGATGCTGCGCGAGAGGAGGCTGCTAGCGTCGGACACCCCACTACTGCGTGGTGGTCTTTCTGTGAAGAGTCATAAAAATAATTTTTATGCAGAGAAGGGGTCGAGTATTTGAATAATAGTTTTGAACTTCGCCGACGTAATAAAACCTTTGCAGGATTTTTCACCGGGAAAGCTAGTAGACACTTACAGATCTTGATACCAACTACCAAGTTCTCACGTGTTGGTCTAAAATAAATGTGGTGTATTTTTACTCGAGATTGAATTTTTGGTTTGAAACATTTCAGATGAATTTTTAGGAGTTTGAACTCTGAGAACTCACAACGGTCACGTCTTTATAAGATTGGTTGGTTTTTGATTTGATTCTTTGGATCCGTTCTCCAATTGCTTATTTGTCTCTTTTTCATGATTGAGGAAGACAAAACACAGCTCATAAAGAGCGAATGGTGGACAGATGGGCAGAAAACAAACGAGACTAACTGGGGGTGCTCGTCCGCTTTTTTGCTGTCCTAATTTTTAGTGGCAGGAACAGAAAACAAGGGGTATAATCCCTCGTCCTTCTGCAAACGAGTCATAACAAGAGGTGAAGGTAGCGAGATATTTTTGACCGCTATGTTTTTTGGGGACACAATTATCGCTGTTGAAGAGACATTTTTTTTTTCGAAAAATGGGCCATTTTCTATAGCAAACATGTTTTACGAGAAATATGTTATTGCCACAACTCCAAAATTTCACACATACAAAATTTTTAAAACTCACAATACTAGACATTCCTGGCTCCTGGCATTTTCATCCTTCAGGTAACTATGCCATCAAACTCATGCGCAAAATTGTAGCCGTGTAAATTTTTTCAATACTTCAAGATTTTAAGACAAGTTCAAAGAATTTTTTGTAGTTTACATATGGAAAACAGCAACAACTTTTTAGAAAATTTTGAACATGAAAACGCTTGGTAATAAACCAATTTTGGTTTGTTAAAATATTTTCGAAGCTAAACTTGTTTAAATTAATGCTACCTTCAAGTTGAAAAACCAGTGCCGCGTCATCGACCTGTTTCAATTCCTCTATTTTGAATTTTACTATTTCGAACAGGTTCAAAATTGAATTGCTGGTAAATTGAATTTGCTGGTGAAGTAATGAAATAAAAAATAAGATATAAGTATTAGAAGCATCAACAGTAAAAAATAATTAAAAATGTCAAGAGTTCTCAATTTTATATTTCTGTTCATCATCAAAAAGGCTCTATTTAATAGGAAAAACCCCAAAAGAACAAAACATGGAATGAAATAACAAATTCAAAGAAAAATTCTAAAACAATATCACGAAAACAAATGTTTAATGGTATTTGCATGTTTCTGGAACAGTACATCCATTTTTCTTGATGATTTCCTGAGCGGCATAGCTTCCACATTCAACACTTTGTTCGATTGATTTTCCTTGGATGAATTGAGACAAGAATCCTCCGACGAAGGCATCTCCGGCGCCATTTGTGTCAACGATCGCTTCTTTTGGCAAGCGTGTAACTGGATATTCGGTTACCTGGAAAGCAAAATTTTGATACTGTCCAACTGATATGGGTGAATATTATTTTTTATAGATAAGGAACGGTCGAAAGCTTCAATTCATGATTGTGGGTGGGTTTGAGCCTTTAAAAGAAAGCAAATGATTTTTTAGACGTTAGTATGGTAACATGGACAACGTTTAAAATTTTTGGCAATTTACTATGTATGGTTTGAAAAACAAAACATGGATTAGGAGTTTACTTTTCAGTTTGGAAGAGGTTTAACTCTGATGTTCCAGCCACTACTTTGCCCATGTATGTGTTCAATTTTTATTAGTTGGATAAGTTGAAAAAAATTAATTTGTTTTCAGTTTTTTTTTGCGTTCGGCTGCGTTGATTATCTTTTTCGATTTTTCGAAAGATAAAACCCGAAAAAGTCTTGACACTGTTCTATTGAACTACATTACATCATTTTCTTATCAGTGGCTATCATTGTCATGTCTCTATCGCAATGTTCAAAAACTTGAACTATCTCCCCATCATTAACAAATTTTAACTACAAACCTTATCTCCTTCAACGACGATAATCGGGTCTGGTCCTTGTGTGAATACAATAAGTCGTGGTCTGCTTGTGTTTTTCGGAAGAGCTGCAGCCTTCAATGCTATTTCTTTCACTGATTTTGTTTCCCATTTGTTAGCTTCGGCGAAAGCTTCGGCTTCAGTTTCATTTCCGAATAAAACGTCGACATATGGGAGGATTTCGAAGAGCTTCTCTGAGAAGAATTGAGAAATGAATGGTGCTGACAAGTTCAAAGTGAAGGTCTGAAAAAACCATAATTTTGATAGTTATTGTAACTATGATAGCTTACCTTGTTGAATTCGTTACTGTGCTTGGCAAGTTGAAGAATGGCAGGAGGGCAAACTGTGATGAAGAAACCCTGGAAAATACCAATAATAATTATTATTTTGAAGCTAAGAAAAATGTGTGACTGCTTGGGCCTAAAAATAATGAATCGAGCGTGTTTGGAGCAACTTTTCTCTTGGAAACAGCGATCAACTGATTCGAAAAAAGTATGAGCAACTTCAGTTTTTGTAAAATAAAAGACGATCGGTCTCACTTTACGGGGTAAAGATTCAAACGTAATTTTGTCAACAAGTGTCGAAAAAATTAACTCACGGTGACGTAGAAGTACTTGGCTTGTTCGATGATTTTCAGGTTGTCCTCTTTTTGAAGATGGTCTTGTGTGAAAGTGTTTGCAGCGGCTAAGTGAGCACAGAGGGATCTGAAAACAATCTTGAATAAATATTCAGATTCAGTTTATTTCTCGGCTAACCTGTGTGTTCCATTGATCAATGCAGCGCAAGTTCCAGTTTTAACTGTTGGATTGATTTGATATCTAACATTGACACCAGCAGCAGTCGCTTTTCCAGCCAACATATCTCCATAGTTATCTTTTCCGACAGCTCCGAAGAAGACTGTGCGATTTGGAGCGTTCAAAATCCATTGAGCAACTCGAAGACTGTTTTGTGCAGCTCCTCCTGGGATCAATTCAACTTGATGTTCTTTGATGAGCTCGGTGAACATATCAACATGTTTATCGTCACAGAGAATCGCATCATTTTCCTTAAGTCCCCACTTGTCGAGGAATGCCTTTTCGACGGTTGTTTGAATGTCCAACAATGGATTGCACATTCCAATGAGGGTATTTTCTGGCACTGGGGACATTTTGACGTCGATAAAGGATTACCTGAAAGTTTTTTTCAAAAAAGTGAGAGAAATGCGTTTAGAAAAAAGACAAATATTGAAAAGTGTAACGATTAGCAGGACAAACATTGACTTTATAAATACTTCAATGATATTTCATAAAAATTGCTTATATATTCTATCCAAAACAAAAACATATTCTATCCTAAATAAAAACATTAAAAATACGAAAAAGTACAATGATAAGAATGGTGCCATTATGTTGCAGGGTAATCGATTCGGTTCCCCTTATATAGCTACCTTCTCTTTTTTATCTTTGAAGGAAAAAGACATTTTTTGTCTGACAAAATGATAAAAATCTAACCTTGGAGAGAATTACAAGAGAAATCAAACGTTGCTCGTCAATTCAAATGTTGTGTGTACGCAAAAAAGTTAAAGGAATTTTTTTTTTCGACAACTGACGAAATTTTAGGAAAACAAAAATTTTGGTCAAAAATGCGAAACTGAGCGTTATAGAACAATTATGATCTGGCAGACTGTTTACTCAGGCACATATTTAGTAAACGTTTATGACGATTGAAATTAATTTAAGCTGCGAATACGAGAAAAAACACACTTAAAAGAAAGCTATCGTATATCTCTCGTTGTAGGACCATTCTCTCAATGCGAACAATGTTTCTAAATTTTATTTTATTTTTTAAATCCCCAAGACACTTCTATCTGATGTGAGCGAACGTGAGTTTTTTCAAATTTTGAGATCAGCGGTTGGTTTTTCGGTGCAAAACCACTTGAAGTAAATAAATTCAAAATTATATCACTCTTTTACGCTGTTTGTGCAATCTTCTCACTTGGTCAAGTTGTTCAGGGTCTAAAATGCAATGTGGGAAAACAGCGCTAAAAATAAGTATCTACACAGAAAGAAGTTTGGGCCAATTGTTAGCTCAAACTTCTCCTATTTTTTCTGAGAAAAATCAGCCTGAAAACAGGAATCTTATTGAAGTGTTCAGGATATTTTTTGAAAACTCAGAAACAAAAACAATTGAAGTATTGCTTATCCGTGCAGGTCAGCTAACGAAAAGTAGATCAAATTTTGAAAAGTTTCAAAATCTCTCATTCTGACCTGCTATTTCGTCGGTTCAAACTACATATAGTCTTTTGTAGATGACTGACCTCCACGGATAAGCAATAAGATTTGCAGAGAATGAAAATTTATTTTGATTAATAAAAGTTTAATATAAAGTTTAATGTTGGTAAAATTGTGTCAAAACTATAGCGGATGCTTTTAAAATTTGAAGAGAATAGCTTGCTTTGGTGGGATGACCAATGGAACCGCGGTCAAGTCGACTTTTTGACGAGCAATGTATTGAGTGACATTGGTTGTAGTGACGGAGATCTGGAAAATACCATTTATTGGAATTATAATGCACAGAAACGGGGCATATAAGAAATAGGCTTTAAAATAACAATTCAAAATTTTTACCTCAACATTGTTAATGTTCTTGTTAGCTGGAATCAACTTGTTGTACATAGGCGCAGTCAATTCGAGATCATTCTTCACGTTTCCAAAGTTCAACGCAACAATATACGCGTTTCCTTGCGCAGTATCATTTTCAGCTCGAACGAAGCGAGAGAACACGACGAGATCATTCTGGAGTTCGTGGCGAACAGTGTCACCGACAATCAAGGCTTCATCGCGTTGGCGAAGTTTCGCTAATTTTCTGTACACTTTGAGTGGCGATGTTTCCAAAGCGAATTGAGCCTAAAAATTATTGAGTTAAAAAAAGGTCAAAACTTCAAACAAAACAAACCTCGAAGTTATCCGATGGTGAGTTCTTTGTTTCAGCGAAGAACAAGTCCGTATTATCCTCGTTAGTGAATCCATGATGATCATTTCTTTCCGGTGTCCATTGCATAATTCCTCTTTGCTCATCTTGCGCAGTTTTGATGACTCCATTCTTCAATCCAAGTTCTTGTCCATAGTAAACCGACATGGCTCCTGGGAGAGTCAATTGAAGGAATGTCAAGAGGTTGGCGGTTTCAGAATCGAAGCGAGACGCGAGGCGAGCTTCATCAGCATTAGAGAATTGCCAGTATGGAGAATAATCGTCGGCCTGAATTATGATTATTTTCTACAGAAAACAACAGTAATCATGCATCTAACGGTGATCAACATAGTTCTAAAGGGTTGTGTATCACATGACAACGAAAACTTACAGTAATAGGCTTCAAATATTTAGACACCTTCAAAATCACAAAATGATATTCATCACAATTTTTCGCTATGAAACCGCAATGGTAACAGATTTTTTGATCAGGTCAGTGAGACATGATTGTTTTTAGAAATTAAACAAGAATGAATGTCAACTAACCTCGTGGCGTTTTTCAGCAACATCAAGAGCGGCGGAAACACACTTCGAAACCGATGAATGATCTCTGACACATGATGCTTCAGTCAAAGAAGCGAATGAGTTATCAATAACGTAGTGAAGAAGTCCAGTTTCGCGAGCGACCGAGTGAAGTTCTTCAATGTCTTGAAGAGATGAATAGAGTACTCTATAAAGCAGAACATGAGTTATTATGACTCGCAAATCACACTAGTGAGAAAAAATGAATTCTGGAAATGCATCGGACGAGCGGAGAACTTATAATTTCAAAGTCTACTACTTGCTCTATAGACGTTAATATCTCAGTTTTGGCTATGAACTCTGAACATTCAGTAATAACTCATAGGAGTGTTTGAAAACACACCCGATTGAGATTTTTGGAATTTGGAATTCAGTCTCAAGCTCAACCCGTGAGAAAAAGTGTTTTAAAAAAATTTCTAAAAAATATGATTTCCAATAATGGCAATGAGAAATGGGAAACAAAATGTTTTCTAGATCACGGCTCGCTCGTTTATGAAATTTGAGGAAGCTCAAAAGCGCTATAACGGCATTATAAATTTAACTAAAGCAGGAAATATCAATCTATTTGTAGAAAATCAAGATGCAGTTCTTCCCAGTTTAATTTTCTTTTTTCGTATCATAATTTAAGTTTTCAAACATACATTTTCTTGTTCGACAAATCGTCGTGTTTGGCAATGAAGTCACGAATAGAAGTAGTGATTTCCTTCAAAGTTTTAATTGCCTCATCATGCTGAAAAACAATATGTATTAAGAGAAATATGTGAAATTCGAACTTACATTTGATTTTCCGACTGAATCAACTGCCAATTGACTAACATGATCAATGTGGAATCCATCAACGCCGAGGAGAAGGAACTTTTTGATAGCTTCGTGGATCGATTGCTTGACTTTTTCGTTTTTCCAGTTAAGAACAGGATTCTGGGCTCCTGGATATCCCAAATATTTCAAAATGTTTGAACCGTGGAATGGATAGAACCTAGTGCTATTAAATCCAGCATCTGATGGTTTTGCCATGACGAACATGTCTTGATTTTTCTCTTCGGCGAACCATTTGTGAGAAGAAGAGACTGTTGAAACTGGCAAATCCATGACAATATACATATCACGGTTATGAACGGTTTCGATAAGCTCTTTGAATTGCTCTTCAGTTCCGAATCTTGGATCCACTTGCATATGATCAACAACATCGTACGAATTGAAATATTCATCCTTTGGTACTTGAAGAACTGGTGTGGGATAAATGGTAGTGACTCCAATCTTGCGAAGGAAATCAATCTTCTCAGTAATTCCGGCAAAATCTCCAACACCATCACCATCCGAATCGCGGAATGTTCCGGTTAGAATCTGGAACAATTAGTACATTTTATCTTATACAACGATTGTTGTTTCCTCTTCCCCTCTCCTCTTATTATTTTGATGTTCACATTCTGCGCAGTTGTGAATAAGAGAAGATTAATTGTCAAGATAAAATATTGACAGGCGGCGGTCATCTCACGGGAATAGAGGATGAATGGAGAAGAGTCCTAATCCCACATAATTACAATTATCGGTCAAATTTTCGATTTATTACTATACATTGTTATGGTAATCGATCAGACTGTGAAAGAACAGAGGAGATCAAGAGTTATGGTTTTTTCTATTCAAAATATAGGTCTGATTGATACGATTTAAAAATGAAATTCGACACAAAAGTTCAGCGAAATCGATTGACGATGAGTCACTATTTTCGACCCTTTACATTTTCTTGCAGAATTCTTATCACCTGTTTTCTGTACTACTAAAAAATTAAAACAAAAATTACCAACCTGATACGAGACCTTCGTTTGCCACCAGTTTGGTTTTTGCTTTTCGGCGCATTTTGGTGACAAAAATACAATGGCGATAGCAGCTCCGAACATGGCAATCCATGCCAACCAGAAAAGTGCGAAAAGGATCGTGCGAACCGGCTTCCAGAATGGGTCATTTCGATACTTCTCGAGTTGCTCTTTGGTTAATCCAATTGATGTTGGCTCCAATTCGAAATTGACGACTTCCGCATTCTGCAAATATTTTCAAGGATGTTCGTGTAGATAAGATTTTCTTATTTGATAAAAATCTTCCGGTGTGAACGTTAATTTTTTTCTCCCGATGTATACTTTTTGTGAAAATAGCATTGCATTTTAGATGAAAATTTAGATGGAAAAATAAAGTTTATCACTCATTATTTTTTTTGAACGAAAATTCCTACCTTATCATAGACAGCGGTGTCACCACCTCCACCTATATTATTTCCCTCTTCGGCTATGAGGGCGTCTTTTGTAGCCATCCTGTAAAAGTATAATACTTAAAAGAAGTTGCAGCAACAAAAAAAACATTTGCACTTTAGGATGACAAAACGAAATGATCCAGGGATTGCGAAAAGAAGAAGAAGAAAGAGAAAAAAGAAGACGAAATGTGGGCGGTGCAAAGAGGAGAGGGTTAGAGAAAGAGGGCGCAAAAAAGTAGCGCCGAGTGGAGGAAACAACAATTTTAATAAAAAATGTTTTATCATCAAAAATTGCATCAGATTGTTCAAAGAAATGGGCCGCCAAAACATTTCGTAATGCGATTTTGTGAAAAATGAAATATAACCAACAAGGCCAATGTTTGCATTTCGAAAAGGTGTGCGGGGCAAGTAAATAGGCAGCTAACAATGAGTGAGGGTAAGCAAAGCAGTGTGCGAAAAATTTACTAAAATTGAACAAATATTTGAAAACGAATAAATATTATTAGGACGATATCTGAAACATTATACGGTTTTGGGGTCAGATGGAGGTAAATACGATGAGTTACGCCATAACCGGATGGTTAAACAATGAAGCAACACAGCAGTGCTAACAGTTCTAAAACTAAACAAGATAAATCAACGGCGGACCTTTCAAAAAAGGAACCAAAAATGAATTTCATCGATGTTTTTTGAAAAAAAAAAAAAGAGCGGGCGCTACTAGACTCCAATTAACGCCCACGGCGCCCTTTGAACATGAATACAGTAAATTTTATTTTATTTTTTTTTTGAAAAAGTTTTTTGTTGCAAGCGTGAACTCGGGTTGAGTACTAACTGATGTACTTAAAATTTGTGAAGTTATTCAAAATCAGAAGACAAAAAAACATTCTCAGGTTAGTTATTTATTTATAATTCAATCAAAAACAGAAGCGCTTTCATAAATTATATTTTCAAAATAAAATGAGCCTAATTGAATCACAGCTTGTTGCACCTAATTAAAGTGTGAGAATCAGCTGCTCACATTCAATCAGGCATAAATATTATAATCTGCGAGTAAATAAATGAGTAAATATATAAAAGTTCAATAAAGGCGGTCAAGTGTTTGCCGGAATCAAATACCTCTTTTTGATCATTAAGTGTTTACCACCATACTGAAGTTTGATTGATTCGGGAGAGTTGCAAACTGTCAAGAAAGAAAAAAAATTGTCTATTAAGTGAAATTTTTGGTATTTTTAAAGAAAAGATCATAGTTCTCCAAAAATATAAAGACAAATGCATTCAAACGGAAAACAAACTTGAAGAGAATGCTGACAAATAATGCATTTCTATAGAAACGCTTTAATGCTCATGATGCTCATCATGCTCATTGGAAAATGTCTATGAGAGAACAAAAATAAAAAATATAATTTAAATGAAAAAGTTGAAGAAAAAATGTATAATGTTGCAGCTGCAAAATTTATTGTTTGTTTTTACACAACAAAGCTAGTTCATGTCCAGCTACTGTATTTGCTGTAATTTACATTACACAATAGTACCTAAAAATCAGCAAAAAGCAAACAAAAATTACATATTTTGTTCCGAGCTATAGATTGAGTTTTTGCAAAAAAAAAATAAATTGAAATCGGTTTTCTGCCAATCTGTCCATTTTAGTGAATAAGAATTATATATTTGAACTTTAATTCTTAAAGTTTTAATACACGGTATTCTATTTTACCCTCCGAACTTTGTTTTTGGTATATGTGATTCGTTAATCAGAAGAGAAGCTGAATCTCTTTGTACTAAAAGCTCAACCTTCACCGAATGGATCATAGATAACAAAGATAGGATGTTTTGGTAAGAAATTTCACCTTCTGAGCTCTGAATGAAAAAAATAATCTTCAAAAATTGAATGTATTGTCCGTATCATAATAAATCGATATATTATTTTTTAGCAGGACTGAGGTTGCTGTCTTTGTGGAAATCCGAAAAAAAACTCTGAAATCACACAAACTGCTTATCAATTCAGGAAACAGATTGACAGGTCTTTTGTCATACAAATAATTCTTCATTTTTGTCACGAACATTTGAAAGTATCTGTGTTCTACAGACTCTGATCATCGTGTCAATGGTTTTTGAAATCTGAAAATCTCTTAACGCAAAGTCGATTGTAAAGATTTTAGTGGGATTCATACGATTTCAAGAGAGTTTATAATTAAAAAAAATATTTTCGTGATCAATGAGACATTTGTTTTCTGAAGTGTTGATTATATCCCGTATAATTATATCCAGCTTGTCGAGTATAAATGTCAGAGTGCTTCAGACATCAACCAACCCCTTTTTTCGAAAAATATCTCTGTACAATAAGTTCTCTCAACGTGTTCCAAGAATAAATCGATCTTGTTGGCATCTATCTCGCAATTTTACAATAAAATAGATGACATAATGTTTTGGCAGGTGCCGAATGTATCATATTTCTGTGCACTTTTTGCTCTCGTTCTTACACATTTTAAGTATTTTGGAAATTCAGTTCGAAATAAGAGAACAAGAAAAAAGTCATTTTGTGTAAACAAATCACTTTCTTCTTTTTTGGGGCAAATTAGCCCATCTCTTTTTTTGTCTTCTGGTATGTCGTTTTTGTAATCTGCATCCATTACACTTTACCCAACTGAAGTCTTTTTTCGAGTGTGTATGTTTTCAAGTTTTTTTGTCCAATACGGAAAGTTCAATTTTTTCCTATCAAAATTTACGAATTACAAAAATAATTTCCCAACTAACATTTTCTTCTTCAACAAAAATACTGTAAACAGAGATCAATACTATATTTTTTTTTCAAATTTGAAACTATTTATAAAGTTCTTATTATCGTTACGATTTTCCTTCGGAAAAAAGAGATATATTCTCGAACTCCGCCCACTTGTTTAAAAAACTATGACCCCTCGGAAACCACTATAACAATTTGTCAAGCTCAATTTTATCGCCGGAACGTTTTAACCCATCGTAAAAAGTGTATGAAAATGAGAGGAGCTTGACAAAATATGACAGTTGTTAGATAATTTTTGATGGCGAACAAATGTGTGATTAGTTTTCTCCTTTGCAAAGATGACATTTTCATCTGAATTCGAACACAGAAAAACTTAGACTTTTTTTTCACTTGTTGTAGAGTGAAAAATGATCATGTTTCATTTTTTCGAATCCCTTTTATTGTTAGATTGTTTCCGCTTTCAATAAAACGTTTTGACACTAAAAAGATTCTGAAAATATCATTTCCAAGATTGTAATTTTACTTCCATAACTACTCCCAACCGTACATCTATATCAGATTTAGATTCATCCCAATAATAAATTGATTCTCATTTTAAAGTTAATGATTATGACAAAATCTGTCAGTGACGCGCAAAAAAACATTAACCACGTGTTGCTAATAAATTTTTGAAAAATATACCACACGCATTTGAACCCTGAAATTTTTCAATTTTTGAGAAACTTGATTTTTCTATTGCTATAGCCAAATGTCATTCATTTCTCTGACACAAAAGATATATTTATTCAAATTTAAAGTGTGTATATTTGAAGAGATAACAAAAATATAAAGAAGATATCATTTATTTGCCAATATTTCTTTTCGCCACTTGGATATTATTGTCCTTTTATTATTGTTTTTTTTTTTGAAGTTTATACACATTTTTTTCTGAATAAAAAATACATGTTTGAAATGTCTCATTGTATGTAGTCAGTTACTTTTGAGACAAATTGACTTCTAAAGTTCAGTTAGGCTCTTGAGCCATAATTAGAACCTTCTTTCGATGTTATTCTCATAGCATGTAGAATTAAAATTTTCAAAAATATCCTTTTGTTCTTCTGAATATAATTGATTGAGATTTGGCACCGTTCCAAAACGTCCCATTCTCACACATTCATTACTCATCATAGTATCTTCTATCTCTCTTTGGAATCCGAAATCTTTTTTCATTGGTCACTAGACGCACTCTTCTCTTTCTTCTTCTTCTAAAAACAATTTGATGGATGTGAAAATTCATGGGTCTCTTCGTTTCTTGTTCTCTTTCGAGTTCCTTTTTTCATCGGCCGGGTTCATAGTTAGACGATGTCTTTCTCTTCTTCGTCTTCTCGATATTTTGACGTTTCCTGTGTTTTTTAATGGGGAAAGGGAATTAATAGTACTTTCTCGTTATTCTTTTTGAGAAAAATCTGTTGGTTTCTAATTCTTAACGTTTTTTGTGGGATTCAAATTCAGATCAGAGCGTATTTTTTTTTGTTTCGAAATTTTATGGGCTCGTGAAGAAAATAAATATATTCTCTCACAAAAGATGCGAACATGAACCCCTCTTCCTAAATTCTAGTGTGTTTTTTTAGAAATTCTTTTTTTTGTAAAAAAAATATAATTTGTAAAAATGAGTCATGAATTTTTCAGGTAAATGCTTCACTGATTTTTTTCTATTTAAAAAAGAGTTTTATGTTCAAAAAAAAGTTCTATATAGTTTCGATACGCGCTCCAATGAACTACAGTATAAAACGATACATTTTGTTTTAAGTTTCTCAATTCCTCTTCGATTGTCTGGTTCATCGTTCAGAAAACGAAGTAAGGATATTTTTTACAGCCAATTCTTTCCTCCTTGTTTTGGCGAACGAAAATCCTAAAAACTAATCCTCCCATTGTAATTTTTAGTTTTCCATCAACAAAAATTGTCGCGAAGTTCTATTTTTCAATCATAGTCCGTTGTTTTTTTCGCTCTCGATGATTCACGTTTTTATTGAGACGTCGCGTTTGAAATGCATTTTTCGAAAATTATTTTTACACTGTTTCCGAAAACCATTCCACCTCCGTCTTCAAAACTAATTGAGCGTATCATCCGCCTTTTTTTCGAAACAATGATGTTTGAAATGTCCTTGTGACTAAATTATCCATGGCCACACATTTTGTGACATCATACGCGCTCTATCGATAACATTGTGTAGTTCTTTTGGAAAAGAATAAAACTTTATATATTCGTTTTATTGCTTCTTCTCTTTGAAACACATTTCTTCTCACTTTTCCTTTCATATTACATTTTTTTTTCAGAAAAATCGGAATGCGGGAAGACGATAAGACACTGCATAAATTACTAGCAGCCGCAGATTTACAAAATTATGAAGCAGAAATTCGACGAAAACTCAAACTTCGAAATGCCGCTGATTTGCAGTACGTTGAAGAGGTAGACCTCAGTTCTATAGGTAAGTATTTGTTTTTTATTTCCGCCCTATGTTTACTTTTATATTTTAGTTTTTTTGTTTTTTATAGGAATGAGTAGACCGGAACAGAAAAGATTGCGAAAAGAATATGAAAAAATGTATCCGAGTGGTATTTTTGGAAAGATGAAAAAGGCACTGAAAAGGTCAGAAAGTGTGGATCGGAGGAATGGAACAATTCAAGCAAATCGAGAAGATGAAGATCATCATGTTATTCCGATTGAAAGGTATGTTATTTGAAGTTAAATATTTGAAATTTTTTGTCTAAAAGTAGAGAAAACCCTTTCATTCTTTCACGAGAGATTTCAAAGAAAATCTCACATCAAAAAATGTTGAAGTTACCTTTTCAAAATTGTTTAAGTCAAAATTTCATTTCAATCAAATTTAGAAATTTAGAGAAATAAATCAAAAAGTTTTATTCTTTTTGTGTATTTATATTTTCTTATCTTCAAAATTACATTCTAAAAAGTTTAAAAAAAAATCGTTGATGTGTTACAAACTGGCCGAGACTGAAACATTTCAGCAAGACGATTTTCAAACTTAAAAAATCTCGTTAAGAAAAAATAACTATAATCAGCGGTCAGTTCACGTTTGAAACCAAAATTTTCGAAATTACCTTCGTAGATTTTTGATGTGTAAGTTATTCAGTCTAACATTCAAAACATCCGTAAATGTTATTGTTCTATTCTGTAGATGTTAATCTGACCGAAACGATTTTACCAAAAAGAACGTGAATTTCCACGGCGTAGCTGAAAAATTACTGCCTACCTTATTTATTATAATTCCACTCCTAAGGAATTTTGCTTTTCAGAATCACTCTCTGCAAAGAATTAGGACAAGGAGAATTTGGCGCAGTTTGGCAAGCTTCTTGGAAAAATTCAACTGGAACAGATGTTACACAAGTGGCTGTAAAATGTGTTGGATCGGATAAGCTTCTTGCGACGTCGACGAGTTTTTTGCAAGAAGCAGCGATAATGACACGAATGAGACATGACCATGTTGTTCGATTGTTTGGCGTGGTTTTGGACACCAAGAAGATCATGCTCGTGAGTTTTTACAGCTTAAATTATCCAAAATTCCAGTTTTCAGTTGTTTACTTTTTAACCGCACAACATTGATAGTTGTTCTATTTATATATTTTTTATCTTGAAAACAAAAACTTATGTTTTTCAACGAAATTCTCCTAATCTTCTAGTTTCGAAAAAATTTACAAAAATTGGAAATTCTTTATATGAAAGAGTCAATCGGGGAAAAAAATTGAAAAAAAAATGAATAAAACATTGAAACATTCTACATTTAGGTATCCGAACTTGCAACATGTGGTTCACTCCTTGAATGTCTTCATAAACCAGCTCTACGAGATTCTTTTCCAGTTCATGTGCTTTGTGATTATTCGGAGCAGATCGCATTGGTAAGTAGATCATTTTTTTTACCTATACCAAATATTTCAGCGGAAGTGCAAAAGTTTAGTAAAAGAATCACGTTTCAAAAATATAAGTATGAAAATAAATTACCCTACAATTTTTTTTTGGAAAATTTTATAAATGTTTGTTTCAGGGAATGTCGTACCTCGAGTCACAACGATTGATTCATCGTGATCTGGCAGCCAGAAACGTTCTTGTATTCAGTCCGAAGCTTGTAAAAATATCTGATTTTGGATTATCTCGAAGTCTTGGTGTTGGAGAGGATTATTATCGATCAGAGTTCACGCCAAATTTGAAGCTTCCTATTGCTTGGTGCGCGCCAGAATGCATCAATTTTTTGAAGTTCACGTCGAAATCAGATGTTTGGGCTTATGGTGTAACAATTTGGGAGATGTTTTCGTATGGGGAGATGCCGTGGAAGAATAAGTCAGGAGCTCAGATTCTTGAATTGGTTGATAGAAAGTAAGTATTTTATTTTTTACTTCTCAAAAAACGAAAAATGAAACTGAGCCTTCTCATTCGGAAACGTAATGATTGTTGAATGTAAATAAAATACTCACAGAACTCACATTATTAGGAAAATTATTTCAGAAAAGAACTGCTTCCAAGACCTCATGCTTGCCCGGAAGACATGTATGATATGCTCAAAGAAACGTGGACGCATCAGTATCAAGATCGACCAACTTTTGCGGATATTGTTGAGCATTTCCCTGAACGACGTGCTCAGTCAGTTCGAGCAATTGTGGATTGTCGAGATTCGGCGCCTGATCATCTACATTTCAAAAAAGATGATCTGATTGTTGTAATTAGTAGATCGTGAGTTTTTTCATTTTCCATGGACGTTCTGATAAATTTTTCAAACTTCAGACCTGCTCAGTATCCCGATGGTTACTATTGGTTCGGTTCGTTGAGAAATGGTAAGCTTGGTCTATTCCGACCAACTGATACCGTAGCTCACTTGGGATCTGAACCACCTTGCTCAAATGGATCACTTGAGAATGCATTCGGAGCAGATAAGACGAATGGAAGTGAAAAGAAAAAAGGAAGTGGGAAAAAGGATAAAGCGGGAGAACGAGAGAAGAAGAAATTGACAATTTCTGAACCTGTCGGTGATGTAAGACACACTTGCCACGTTGGAATCGATGGAACTGCCTTTGGTCTTCTGCAATTGGATAAGAAATCGATGGTACCGACTTCGGCTTCACCGTCAGCAACATCTAGAGGATCGCAGATTTCGCCTTCGCCATCTCATGCATCATCGTCGACATCGACTAATAATTCGATGGTTCATTTGAGAGAGGTTCCGGCAAGAAATGGAATTTCGATCAAAGAAACCATGTCTTTGAGGGATGTCGGTCCACTGAGTAGGGTATGTTTTGTTTGAGATTGATATAAAATTTTCAAAAGCAAAATTCATTTCGAGAAGTTATTGTCCATTTCGTTGTTCTATTCCTATCGCTTCGAGATATTTTGATCTACAAGTGTCTGATTCTCTCATTTTTACTCACTATTTCGTCTAATAGATCAAAAAATGTCTTCTGGCCAAGGGAATAGAAAATCAGAATAGGCAATATTTGTAGTAACTGCACCATTTCTATTCGAAGAATCCTCGCAAAAACGAATATATTTTATTTTTAAGTGAACTCAATGCTCAGGTTACATTCAACTATTAATATAAAAACTTTTGGGTTTGTAAAATAAGAGATTCTTGCAGGACGCTATAAATCTTCGTGAAACAATCTCCCCACCTCAACTTCGCGCACCTTCTCAGCCTCCGATGTACACTCAACCACGCCCAGTTCCTCGGACAGAATTCTCACGCGGAAGTGCCACACCAACTGCACCGCCACTTTCAGCTGGAAATTCGCTGAAACAACCGCTTCAAGGAATTGGTATCAGTGTCGCTTCGGCAAATGATGATACTTTTGACGATATTAATAATTTGTCACCTTCTAGTTTTTCGACAACTTCTACTACTTTGACAAATTTGACTAGAGATCCTATTCCAGCACCGAGAGGACCGATTGCAGCTGTTTATGCCAGAGGGTATTTTTATGAGTGATATTTAATTTTAAAGTATTTATTTTTTCAGAAAAGAAATTCCGACCTCACCATCAAAAGCAGATACTCGATTGGTTGATGAGATTGAACATTTGAATCGAGATTTGACAAACTACTCGATTGGTACAATTTGTGATTATTCAGAAGATAGACCTCTTCTCGATTCATCCAATAAACAACATCAACCATCGACATCCACTTCAGAAGTTTCGAAAATTCGCTTTATGACAAACAAAGAAATGGACAAAATAGAAGAAAAATCATGGAAAGAACATAGGAAAACAGATGACTTATTGAGAGAGGAAAGGTTGAAAGAAGTACGAAAAGAGGAAACAACAGAAGAGCAAAAAGAAGGATTATTTGAATCACGACAGAAACAACAAGAAGGATGGACATCGGCTGCACAAGAAGCATATAAACTATTGGTTGAATGTGGGACAAACCTGAAACAGACTTCGATGTCACCACCACCAACAATGTCACCAAGGAGTTTGGACAGAAAGAGTGAAGTAAGTAAACAGAGTTTTGTGACTTGAAAAGTGTATTCATCAAAAATGTTCGATATTTCATTACTTCCATTTCTGTTCGAAATCGTTTGTTCTCAACAAAAGCTTAAATTTATCAGTTAAAAAACTAAAAAAAAAAAACAATTTTCCTTTTTCAGCGATCAAGTACATCTCCAGCTCCACCTCGTCCTGTCACCCCTCCTCTTTCTACGATATCAATGCGACGACCACCATCCACCCATGCCGTTCTCGAAACTGTTGAGCAAGTTGAAATTGAAGAAAATTCACCAAAACGAGTTCATATAATCGAAACGAAATTGATTGACGGCCCAGCTCGTGGAATGAGTCCTGTTCAAGAGAATCGACATGTTCCCGCGTTCACTACGCCAATGTCCTCATCGACTTTCCCAAGAAAAGCACCACTCCCGACACCGGTGACAAATGGAACATTAACGAAACCGCCACCCGGTAGACCGCCAAAGACCAGAAATTTTCCATTGATAATAGATGATGACGATGTGAGAAATTTGGCCTATGATAATCTGAATGGATTCGGCGCTGGAGCGAAAGTTGGGCCGCCAGTACCACCAAAACCCAAAGTTAGGTAAGTATTCTAAACAATATTCGATTTGAAAAACCATTTTTCAGTTTCGCCGATGATCCAGCAACAACCTCGTAATTATATATCTGTATATATTTAGCATAATATATTTAATATTGCCACACACAAAACACCGTGCTCAAAAATCATAATTACCGGTGCTAGTGCCTTTGTTTTCAGTATTTTGTTTCGCTATCCACAGCTTATTTGTCATTAGCATATTTCTAGTCATTTTATTTTTATTTTTCAAAAAAAAACATCAATAAATAAATTATAGTTTTTACGATATCACCAAGGAAATTTACACACTTTTGTATGATCCGAAGAGCATTATTAGGATTATTAAAAAAGCAGTGGACCCAATAGACTATAATACCTCCTAATCGATTTTGACAGTTTGGTAGATTGTACGGACGAACTTGGCGGTACCGACATATCCGATTGTTCCTGTCATGAGACCCAAAGCAGCGGCGAAGATACCCATGTATCCGAAATAGAATGCGGTTTGGAATAGACCATACATTCTAAAAAAGAAACGAATAATGGGAATGCTTTGACCAGGGGATAATTGTCTAGCGTAAATTAAAAGAAAAAACAACTCACTTCGTCTTGAAGAAGAAATAGTAGATCGAGTACAAGTAAACGTAAAATGCTGTTGAGGCGCCACATGCAAAACTGGTCCATCTCCTTAAAAAATTATATTCAGTTTTGATGAGAAGATTTTTTCGACAATTGATGTTTCACGATCGAAACCATTTTGGGTTTTCAAGACCAGAATTTTCGACAGATGTTAACACTTTGGGAAAACATTTCAGTAAATTCAAATCTGGCAAGCCCGAGAATTAAAGAATTCCACATTCCTTGAAAATTCTAATCTGAATTCTTTAAAATAGAAGTAAAAAGTTTTTCTTTCTCGGCTCTGTACCAGTTTCGAAACTACACTTACCATCTATAATCTTCGGCGTTCAACAAGAAATACGAGCAAACAATTGTAACACAAACAGTGACAATCGACAAAATGATAGTGACCAACAACATGAAACCATAGACATAATAGATTTTATAGGCCCAGAATGATGTGAAGATGAAATACCTTAACGGAAACTTTTGATTATTTTACTGAAATCAACATGCTTACATTTCAATGAAAATCGATCCGAAAGGAAGAATACCACCAGCCAAGGTGATCAACCACGGTTGAACAAACCATTTCTTGTCTGGAATTGGGCGTGGGACGGCGTTTACTCTGGAAATATTAAGATTTGAAGGCCAGAAGTAGATGCTAACCTGCATGGATAATCTGCAGTTCCAGCCATATTTCTACCAACAACAGTTCCGACCAAGGTCAATGGAAGAATGACGAAAAGGCAGATGGCAGAAACAGCGAGCTAGAAATGCTATACTTATTTAAAAAACAGATTAGATTAAACTTACCATAATTGGGAATGGGATAGCGCGTGATGCATGATAATAAATAGCAATGAAGTTGATCAAGAATGCAACTCCACAAACCATACTTGGCAACAAAAACGAGCCCAACAACATTTGCTTGATCCAATTTCTTCCGCCAAATCTAGCATACATTGATCCTCCAGCATATCCGTTGACCGGTGAGCAAGCGGCATAGACAAATATAGCGGCAGAGAGAAGAGATCCACGTCTGCAAATCTCATGTGATTTGTTTTTACTAAAATGAAAATATCGACGTACTCAGTATAGAATTCTCCGACAATAGCCAAGATTGTGGTAATGACAGAGACCGTGAACACATGATATCCGGCACCAATACAACTGGCGAACAACATTGGAGTGGTTGGTGGGCGGAAAACATCACCATGTACTTGCTTCCATCCGTATTCATCACCAAGATCAGCATCCTGAAATAGATAAAGCGTTATGGAAATTTCTAATTTTATTTAAAAAAAAAACTCTTTCGTCGCGTGAAACAAGGTTCACTAATGTTTGATTATAAACTAAATTATGTGACATCAGATATTTATGTTAATGATTTTTTGCGATAAAAATTTCTAGAAGCACATTATTGAAGCAGAAGTTAGATATCTGAAGAATTGAAACAGCTAAGGATAATTTTTATTTTGGTATTAATCTGACATACCAAATCATCCAGGCTATCCTCTTTCTGATATCTGGCATAGTCCTTTCTCAATGTTCTGACCAAAATCATCCAGACAAGTCCAACCAAGAAAACAACCATCATGAAACTGTTAAAAATTGAGAACCAGTGAATTCTATGTTGGAAGAAGTTAGGATCCAAATATTTATCGAATCTCTTCTCAAAATCGACATCTTCTTTGGTCCAAACAACTTCATAACTATATGTGATCTCAACTCCTGGTCGGATTTCAACACGTCCATCGGATGTGAGATTCACATCAACCACCTTAAAAATCACAATTTTAGCAGGGAAAGAAAAATAAGAAAGTACCTGCTTATCATTATAACCAATATCCAAACGTTTATGTGTGTAAAGTTTATAGGTTGGAGGATTGACAGTATTATCAACTTCTCCTACCATTCCCCAGATTGGCATATCATCCAAGTACATTTGATAGTAATAATTGTTTTGAATAGCGTAAAGAAGAGTTTTGTAATCAGTTTCCGAGAGAGTTTTCTTACAAAATACTGTTTTCTGTGTATTAGCTGGAATTTTAATGTTTTTTTTTGAAATTTTGAACGACAAAAAACTCACTTCTGAACTTTATGTCCAAACCGGAAAATTCTAACTCAACTCCCAACAGACTTTCGCCCATTGTTTCATGATAATGACCAATTTGAGACTTTTCACCTTTACAGAAAGGGAGAGAAAAATAAGTATATGTTTCTTGCCGATTGCTGTATGGTCCAACTGTATTCATCCAAAGGACAACTTCTTCGTCAACCTCATAGAGATGGTCATGCTCGTCAGCTTCGACCAATAACGAAATGAATAGTAACAGGCTTATTAGTACCCGCATCGCTGGAATTATATCTTCGTTAGTTGGATATTTGAGAAAATAAGAATTTGGAAAGGTTTCGGAGATTTCTATCAGGTTTTCTCCTATTTTAGATAAAAATCAAAATGTAGAACAAGCTGAAGAAAAGGTATTACATGATAATATAATTTTGACAAACTAATAGAATCAATCAATGAAACACGAGTATGGAAATTGCTGCTGATGTTTGAAAAGCACCATTTCAGTTCAATAACAATTGAGAACAAATAGACACTTTTCATCTCTAATTCTACTCGCCAGAAACTTGAACATCTTATCTACAGAACGATTCTTATCATTATAAATGTATTCAGGACTTGGATATTCACTATGAAGCTTTCAGAAGAACAGAAAATAATATTGAAAAAGGGCGAGAAAAGAACATGAAATAGAAATTTCAACGTTCGGTTTACGTGGCACGTGAGGCATTGTGTGTTCAGAAGAGAAACTGAGAAAAAAGACAAAAAAATGTTGTTCGACAGAGCGCGTTAGCCTCGTTGACCATTTAAAATATTCTTCCATTTTTTTTCTCGAAATTCATGAAAAGAATCGAAACCGCTATTGAGAGAGCAATCAAACTCCGATCGAATGGAATATTTGTCAGTGAGACATTCGATTTGGCAAGAAAACAAGCTGCCAAAGCTTTGGAAAATGGAATAAAACCTTTTCCTATTGTCGTCAAAGATTGCTTTTTGTAAGTTTTTTGAAAATATTTTCATTGATCAGCGTAATTCTTTTAGAACGAAAGATTTTCCAACAACATGTGCTTCTCAAATGTTGGACAACTATATTCCACCGACAACATCAACAGTCGTGGAGAGAATAGTGGAAAATGGAGGTTGTATTATAGGAAAAACTAACCTCGATGAATTTTGCATGGGTACTTCTTCTCAACTAGGATATTTTGGACCAGTCAAAGTAAATAACATCGTTGTAAATTTGAGAAATTAGTTTAGTTTTTAGAGTAATATTGGAAGTCATGAGGATGATTGGTTGATTCCCGGAGGCAGTTCAGGAGGATCAGCAGTAGCCGTTGAAGCCGGAATTGCAGATGTGTAAATGGAATAATGTTAACTTTGTGAAAGTTAATTTTTTCAGAGCTCTCGGGTCAGACACCGGTGGTTCAACTAGAAATCCAGCAGCTTTTAATGGTATTTTTGGCTTCAAACCAACGTACGGTGTTCTTTCTCGCCAAGGCCTTATTCCGCTTGTCAATTCCTTAGATTCTCCTTCGATTTTTGCAAGAACTTCCGAAGAATGTTGGAGTTTTCTAGGTAATTTACTTATTTAGAAACTTCTTCGAATTTAATCATCAAGACAAGAGAAATTATCGTCTAAAAGATCAATATTTTTTCTAAAAAGCTCCATTTGAAAGTAATTTTCAGAAAAAACGAAAGGATTGGATCCAAACGATTCAACAACCATCGAGTTGCCGGAATCTAGAAAATTAGAAACTTTAAATAGTTTACGCGTTGGAATTCCGAAAGAGTATCACAATGAAAAGTTGTCAGAAGCTGGGTGGCAATGGTGGAATAAAGTAGTCAACCTGCTTAAATATAATGGTGCTAAAATTGTTGAAGTTTCACTGCCACATACGAAGTACTCTTTATCTTGCTATAGTGTTATCGCGGCAGCAGATGTGGCTTCAAACATGGCTAGGTTGGTGGAAAAAAACACATTTCAAAAAAACGCGGATTTTCCCGTTCTCAGATACGACAGTGTTGCCTACGGCCATCGCTCTGAAAATGAATCGTCAACTCATGAGTTGTATGCTGCATCTAGGAGTGAATCTCTAAACAATGTTGTTAGACGTAGAATTTTGGCTGGTAATTATTTTTTAATGAAAAAGTGAGTGATTCAGTTATTTATTAATATGTAATATTTTTCCAGATATCGTTCGAAATACTATGAAAAAGCTTTAAAAGTTCGACGACTAATTAACAATGAGTTGATTTCCTCATTCTCCGAACTTGACGTGTTGATAACTCCTACAGCTTCTGACTCACCTCCGAAATATTCAGAGCTTCGGAGCACTTTATATTCAAAAGAAGATGATGACGATTATTTCACACAAGCTGCCAATTTAGCAGGAATTCCGTCGATTTCTGTTCCAGCTGGAAAAGATTCAAATAATCTTCCGATTGGAGTACAAATTATGGCGAATCGACTGAACGATAGACTGATTTGTGATGTTGCTAGGATGATTCATAGAAATGTTTAGTTTTTAGGAAAGAATAAAAAATTTTGTTTATTTTATTATGTTTTGAATAGTTTGTATTCGGTTATTCACCGTTAAATATATTTTGTTTCTCAAACTATTTTGTGGTTTATAAAATTTATTTTTCAATATTAACAGTACAGATACACAAAATGTCACGCAGGTTTTGGTTTTATTTTTTTTTTCCGCACGAAAAACTCATTTTCCATATCAATTTCCTTCAAGTACTAATTTTCGTTTAGGTTTACCGAAAATCAAATTGTTTGAAAACAATAAATCCAATTTACCTATTTATTGCCGAAAATTGCCGAGAAACGTAAAAATAAACTAGTTTATAAAAAGTTTTCGCACAGAAATAGTGAACTGGACCTTTTTTTCAACATTAGTATTTTTTGGTGAGTCATCGGCTTCACGATGCTGTTCGTCCGTGCAGCTTTTTTGACCTAAAGACAATATTTTGATGCGCTTAGCAATCTCTTGCAGATCATAAACTAATTTTTTTTGTTTATACGACAATTTGTGATTCAGAGGATTTCGTAATTTTTGAATGTGCATATGTTCGTATAAGTGTCTGCAGTGTGTCACTAGCTAGTCATTCATTTTTCTCTATTTCTTTTTCGTTTTTTTGAGGTCGCTGACTGGACACTCTTTTTCTCTCTTTCTTGTTCACCTGTATGTGTGTGGTTGTGTCCGCGTTTTTTTTTTCAAATGCCGAATCAAAATCGTCGAACTTTTTTCCTGTGATATGTGCGTTTATCGATTTTATCATAATTTTGAATCGTAAACTTAGTTCTGAAAATCAGATGTTTCTCCGTTATACTTATTAAATGGTTCTGATGATTTTTACCCGAAACTTCATGGGTTTAAATTTCATATATTCCTTTCTTGATCTTCATATAATGAATCTTACACTAGAATGTACTATTTTTTTAAATAAGATCGTAGAAAGTTGTTTGAGTTTCAAAATAAACCCATTCCTAAGTTAAGAATGATACAATGATAATCATAAGAGATACATGCAGTTTTCAACATAAACAGATATCTTTTATTTAGCATCGAAAAGTTTTTTCACCAAAGTACAGTATTTAGATGTCAATATTTTTTCTTGTTCCATTATTGGATGAGAGTTATGCAACGTTTTTGAAATAGTCTGGACCTGTGGAAAGACTCAATTCAACCTTTAAAAATAATTCCAAAGTTTGATTCACTTCCTCAAGTTAATGTTTTTGTAATTTCAGTCTGAATATGATCAAAAGTTATTATTTTTTCAGTCTCATTCAAAATAGTGTTGTATTTAACATCCAAGTTTCAAGAAAAAAACTGTAAACCTTCTACTTTCTTTTCACACTCATTGTTTTGTTCTCGAATACCAGAAGATTGCCGATAAAATGCATTCGAATTATTTTCCAATCATACTTCGTTGTAGAAACCTAATCATATTTCCTTCATAAACACTACACACACATCCTCATTCTTAGAATATGAAAAATGTCGACAAAGTTCCGCCCTATACGAACCAAAAGAATAACCGAGTGGTATTTATAATGCGTATAATTCTCATTTTATGTCTTATTCTTTTGCATGTTCTAGAAGTTTTATTAAAGTAATGTTTTTTTTTTTCGAATTATGTTTCAGCTTTAGTATTTCTTTTCAACTTTTTCAAGTTTCCAAAGTCTGAATACCTACCAACCTCTTCGTTTTTGAGTCTCTATCACTCTAACTATTAACATTTCTCTTGTTTTTTTCCCAGTTCAAACAGGAATTTTTTTACTGATAAAAAAATAATATTCAAATATCGATCAAAATGTTTGAAACTTATAATGGCGTCACTTTTTGTTGCTCTAAATTTACATTGAATAAATATTCTCATTCTCAGAAGACGTTAAAAATTACGAAATCGCGTTTTTGCCGGAAAGAGTGAGAAAATTAATTTGAGTCAAGAAGAAAAAAAGATGGATGACTCATAAATATTTGAGGATTATACTTGAATTCTACGAATCCTGCGAAGGATTATCCATTTTATCGTGTCCTGACCTATGAAAAATTAGGACATTTTTTTTCGGAACTTCTGAAAGAGCTTGTCGGTCAAAAATCTTTTCACACCAGGTTTTTGTTTCAACAAAAAACGATTTCATTTCCAAGAAACAAATAAACTTTTAGCACCCTATTCATATTCTCTCTCTCTCTCGAAAAAAATTTTTCCGAGAAAAAGCTGAATATTATAATTTTCAAGTATGTACTTGTATTAGCGTTTCCCTCTATTTATAATCTGTTTTTCTCTTTTTTAATGATCTATTTTTCCAGTTCGCTTCCCTAATTAATCATACATATCGATAAACATTTCGAAATAAGAAAAAGCGGATGGCTGAAGTGCCATCGAGTGGAGCTTGGAATGACGATGGACCTAGTTTGGTGAGTATTTGCAAGGGTTTACAAATAAATTATGTTTTGTGCTATAAGTATACAAAACTAAATGATTCAGTCATTAGGAAATTCAGATACTTGAGAAAAACCTCAATTTAAAAATATAAAATTATAAAACTGTATTGTTTCACGCCAGCTGTCTACAGCAACTTAAAAAGTGCAGTTCCAGTATCCATTTGAGAAGAACTTAAAAAACCTAGCTTCAAAATAACTAAAGTAAATCATTCCCAAAATCAGTTTGATTTTTTAAGTTATGATTGTGTTCGATGCTTTTGAAAAATTACCTGCAAAGTGAGCTAATTTTTTTAGTTTATGAAGAGCAAAAAATTCAAATTCATTCAACCGGTATCACGTTCTCTCTTGATAATCCCAAATTTTGAAAGTTCGGTTCTTCAAAATTTTTGATGATGTAATTTGCGCGTGGCACCGATTGAATGAGCCAACAATACAAAAAATTTGAATATTAAAAAAATGAGAATTGATATTTTTATTCTGAATTCATTTCTACGTCGGTGTTATAGAGATAATCTCCTGTTCTTTTCCGACACTCGTCAACTGCCATATGCTCAGTTCTATAATCCTTATTGACAGTTGAGCACGCGATATTCTATAAATTTGCTATTACCTGAAAACTTACTGTCCCAGCTTTTGAAAGCAGGAAAATTGTCGTGAGATGGTACATTTTTCGTATTTCTTTCAATATTTAGCACCGGTAAGTTAACATATTCTGATGAGTATAGCATTGGTACCAATAAAAAAGTTTGAATAATATATTACTTGAAGCATTCGAATCTCCTAATTGAATTCAGTTCGAGTGTTTCAGATTCAAATAAACTCACCTACAACATCTCCGCCACCGTCTTCTAGAACTCCTCCACCTCTACCAACATCCCGTCCAGTTACATCGTCTGGTTCTGCAGGACCGATAGTTACAGTAGCTTCGAAAATATCTCCATTAGATGATGTTCCAATAAGTGCGGTCTTTATTCTTGAAAACAAAAACAGTAAATCGGTTTTTTGCAGCAAGTCGCGTAGATCTGATTGAGTTTGAAAGTGAAGAAGAGCGTGCGGCGACACTTGGCGGATTTCCACATTTGAGAAACGGTCATGTCGAAAATAACAAAATCGATGATGAAATGAGCTCAGAGCAAAAAATGGAGATGATTATGAGAGAATTTTTAAGCGTCGAAAGTTCTCTAGCTTATCAGGACTTTTTGAGAATGTTTTATGTAAGCGTCATTATACGTTGAAATGCATAGGTTTTTTTTCTGAAATTCCAGCAAATACGTATGGAACAAGATAGGTTTAGAATGGAAAATGAATTTTCCTCAAATTGCGCCATCTCTCCAATTCATTTTGCCAGAAACCGATATAGAGATATACTGCCATGTAAATACTTTTCGCAAAATATAATTTCATGAAATTAATTATTTCCAGATGATTATAACCGTGTAGAAATTGGAAAAGAGGAAGATAATCCGGATGGTTACATGAATGCGTCATTTGTACAGTTACCAGGAGGAAATACGCGGTTCATAGCAGCACAAGCGCCATTACCATCCACATTGGATGAATGGTTAGTTGTTTATTGTCAGGTGTTTGTAACTGAATAACCGAAACCTCATATTGGCCAAAACGAATTCTTTACATGCAAAATTTTTTTCAGAAAATTTAACCTGATTTAAAGAATTTAAGAAAATTTTTCAAAAAAAAAAAAAACTTTTTCATTCACTTCAAAAATTAATCATTTACGGTTTTGAAATTTCTCAAATACAATCTGTAAATAGTAAAAAAAATCCAGCTTGATCACTTTTGTTATTCCTAACGTTAGAATAAGTTTTTCGTTTTAGGTGGAAAATGATTGATGAGCATCAGGTCAGCCTAATTGTGATATTGTGTAAATTAATCGAACAAGACAAAATAAAATGTGAGCGATATTGGCCAGAACATGTGAATGAATCTGAAATATTCGGAGATTATGAGATCACGCTAGAAGAAGAAACATTGTAAGTTCTCAACTTCAAGTTTTGTTCAAGAAGAAGTTGTTATTTCCAGTTTTGACGACGATGAATATTTATTACGGAAATTATTGATGCAGAATCAAGTAACGGGACAAACACGAACAGTTCATCAATTACATTATAGGTAATTTCATTAACAACAGAGATTTTTAAAAATTTCGAAAAAAAAAGCTATTTTGTGAAGTTTACTATAAATCACTAGAAAATAACTACTTTGTTAGTGAAACCTAATTTTATACTCATTTTCAGAGAATGGCCAGATCATGGATGTCCCACTGGTGATAAACAATTATTGCAAATGATTGAAGAAATGTCGAAAATTCATGAAACTAATTCAACTTCGCCAATTTTAGTTCATTGCAGGTAGAATAAAAATGGATAGTAATGGTTTCAATAAAATCAACAATTTTCAGCGCTGGAGTCGGACGAACTGGAACAATCATTGCTGTGAATCATATTCGGGAGCAAATAAAACGCTCGAATTTAACACACATTGATGTTTTTGAATTAGTTTTGTCGTTGAGAAGGCAGAGAGCGAGTATGGTGCAGACGCAGGTATTTCGTTTCATACATTGTTCGTAGGGCAATAATGTTTCTACAGGATCAGTTTAAATTTGTTCATCGGTGTATTGCATCGTATTGTCGACAGACACTGGGAATTGAGGAAGAAGAGCTTCCGCCACCGGTAAGAATTTTTTAATGAACACTAGTTGCTGAATGCTTGTTTCAAATGTAAAATCACGTTTACAAATTCGAAAATTTTTAAATAGATCAATTTTTGAATTCAATAAAATGCAGTACATAATTTTAAACAATTCGCCGATTTTTTAGAGCGCCACTGCGAACTTTTCCAACAATTTTCAAAACTTCTTCGTACTTTACAACATTATCTTTGAATTTTTAGCCATGAAGAAGAAACTTGAGATCAATATTCTGGAACATGTTTTATTTTCAGATACCCCAGCGACCTGAGATGATGACAGCGACATCGTCAACATCTGTCAAACTATTCCCACCACCAACACCGACTGATGCGGGAATGGATATTGTTGGGGGCGGAAACTATCAAACGATTCATCATCAATCTGCAAATGACGATGCATCATCGTGTTGTTCTTCAGATGCACAAGCGACGAATGTCCCGGATTTTCCGGACGAGCCGCCTGCCCCACTGGGGCCGGAGGATCTGGGAAGTGCGGCGTTTTAAATAGTGTAAGTTGGTGAAAAGTCAAAATTTGATACTTGATTAATCCTAAAAAGAGAGTTCAGTATTTTCAGTAACCGTTTCTTTCAGAAAAGTTAGTGATTTTTTCGTCAAAAAACGGTTGGTTTTCACTGCTTTTATCCCGAATTATCCTCGTTTACGTTGAATCACCATTTCCCCTCTGAAACGCTTCAAGGAACTGTCTGCTTGAAAATATATTTCAGGATCAGAACTTCGAAATTTCAATTTTCAGTTTCAATTGTATAGTTTCATAACTTTCAGAAGGACCATTCCGACAATAAAGAAAATTCAACTATTTTCGAACGTTTGGAAACTTCAAAAAAACCAAGGCTCGGTTTTTGTTTGTTCAGAAAAAATTGTTGATTCTTGAAAATCTAAAAACTGATTTTGTGCACTTTAACACTATTCTCTAACTATTCAAAAAATTATTTTTCAGTCTGAAATCTCATCTCAAACATCATCATTATCCAGTGGGTCTACATCGACATTTCGTGCGAATTTTGACAATCTCTTGACACGTGCCTCAACCGCTTTGCGTGATCAAAAACAAAAAACTACGCGATTTTTCGAGAATTTGACGACTATGACAAAAAAGTGAACACATGTGATATTTTATTGTTTTTTTCCTCGAAGTTTCTCATTTTTATCATATTTATTTTAATTTGCAAAATCTCGTATAGGCCATTCTTTTCGATTTTGTGGGTCTTTAACTTTATTTTTCACAGATGAAAAATTTGTCTAAAAATTGAAGTTTTCAAAAAGAAGGAAGTTATTCTTATTTTACATGTCACGCGTATTGTATTTACGACCGATTCCGGGGTCCGACAACAAAAATTAGAATTCAAAGAAGCAGCGTTTTTACTTTGAAACCTCTTCAAATTTGTCTACTGTGTTAATTTCAGAATTTTTTGATGGTAGCGGTCGAATATTAGAATAGAAAGAATGTATACCCTGACAGCGAAAGAAAAATATACCGTATTTACTCTAATATAAGGGCACTCGGACTGTTCTAATTTGAGCATTTGAAAGAATAATTATTAATTTTTTATGTGTTGATTTTGTTACTAAAGCGCATTAAAGTGTTAACTCATTCGGTGCATCATTAAAAACGGAAAGGGAACCTAGGTAAAGAGTTTTTCTATAATCAAAGTACTAGAAAAGATGGGTTGAAAAATAGAAGGGCATGCCCTTATATTAGAGTGAATCGGTATTTATCTAATCATCGATGTAATCAGAATCGCTCGCTTTTTTTTTTATTTCAGTTCATTGTATATCTTTAAAATTTCGAGAAAGGTCACGTTTTTATCATTTTTAGTGGAATTTTGCAATATTTTACAGACAGCTCAATATGAAGATTCTAATTTCAATTTCCGATGCCGAATTCGACTGAAAATGTATTTCAAATCAAGAAAACTTGGAAACACAAGTAGAACATTTGTTCATATCAAAATGTGTTGTTCTGGAAATATATAGTTCTTAAAATTTGAACTACAGTATCCGCGTGGTAGCGATTCAATTTTGAACAGTAGTTGCGAATCACTTACGCCAGGTTACTGTAGTTTTATCATATTAGTTGTTCATAAATCGCTGTCATCAGGCTGCTGTAGTTTCAGTTTTCCCACTGGAGAATGAGCTTGCCGGAATGATGAAACCATGATAAAAAAGTTTGGTCGAGTAGTTTTACACGTATAGTCCGAATTTAACATTGAAAATCAACTTGAAATCCATTTTCAGAACAAATACTTATCGATTCCGAGATGGTGTTCAGCTTAGTCAGTCTAAACCAAGCCAAAACGAGCCAATGAAAGCTTTTGCTAAAATTTCCTGCGAATTCAGTTTAGTCAAATAACTGTAAACAAGATGTCTAAAAATGCAATTTATTGAAAGGATATGTTATATTAAAAAATAAGAAAATTGCCTTTTGATTATGAGTTTCATATTAGTAAAAAACGGTGTATGGGAAAGAGAGATAAAACAGGAATTATGTAAAAAGTAAAAAAAATAAGATGCAAAAGTGAATTGACGATCAAAATGGAAGGAAATGCCAGTGGAACCTGCACTATACCAAAGAGAAAAAAGGCCCCACAAGGGTCAAAAAATGCAAGACAAAAAAATGAAGTCGTAAAGCTCACAGTAAAAACACGCGGTCATCTCATGAATATTAGAAGGAGAAAGGAATGTTAACAAATAAATAGGGTTAGACAAATGCGGTAAGTCAGATTAATATTAGTAATAAGACATATGAAAATTAAACGGGTGCACTGCTATTCAATTGCTCTTGGACTTGGTTTAATTGATTGAATTGCTCTAAAAATGAAAAGGCATTTGGTGTGGTGGCACCTCCAGCGGTCATTGGTGACATGGCCAATAATTGACTGAACACGGCATTTTGATTAGAAACCTGAAAAAAGTTATTTTTATTAGGAATTTTCAACATACACCAAAATCTTGGAAAGTAGGTTAAAATTTTAAAACCGAGCTTTTTCGTCACTACGAGTTTCGAGATTTTTGCTGAAATTGAGACAGGAATGAAACATTTAACTTTTTTTCCTTTTTTTTTTTAAATAATTTGAATAACGATACTTCATTTTTTGTGTAAAATAAACTCTAAAATTAACAAATTTCTTAACTTTAATAAAAACTTACATCATCATCCTTGATCTTCCGTCTGAATCGTTGTTGAATGAAGTCTTTGCGCATATGAACAGGACGGTGTGTCTGGAAAAAATGTATTATTTTTCAAAATTCGTATTCTCCCCCCAATCAATATCTCATATAATCCTAATTATCTTCTGTCTCCTTATTCATCTTCTATACACCTGCCCAATTATCTACTACCGTATCTAATCCTTTTCTTGCTACTACTACTACACACGCGTGCTGCAGAACAGGAGAAAAACCGGCCTCTAGTCAATCATATCGTTAATAACACCCTCTTCCTCTCTCCACGCTTGTCTACTAATACTACTATAATTGGTTCGTTCTAGTAGTCGTCGTCGATGTCGTCTTATTCTTCTTCTTCTTATCTTACTTGTCATCTCTTCACTCTCCATGTATATGAGGTCACCTTGTGTCACAAACCATGACAGCTGCAAACCATGTCCAAGAAAAGGATACTTATGTCACACAGAGATAAACCCCTCATTCGGAGGAAAGTACCAAAAAAAGGAGAAAATAACTGTTTACTTGTTTTAGCTCTGAGTGTAAATGAAAGTATCTATATAATTCTAGTTTAATCTCACTCCCAACTTGCAATCATTGAAACATCATTGTATTCCTCCTAAACCGTCCCTCTAATTATCTTTTTCTATTCATACATATAAATTCAACCTATTGTTCGAAGAAAACTGAGACGGTACTTGAGAATGACCGGCCGCCTGTTCGTCTGAAGAAATCATATTGCGCGGACAACAGAGAAAAGTGCATCAAAAGTAAATTAGCACGATTGTTGTGGTTGCCCCCAAGGTTGTACCACCTTTGTATTCTTATTCTTCGGTAATTAGCGTCGGAGGATCTGATCGCCATCATCTTAGGTTCAATTTAATTATTGTTATTAACATACATGACAGTTTTGAAGGATCGAAGATCTACAATTTGAACAGATAGATACGAACGGGAACTTGAACTGATTTTAAGCACAGCTACTCAGGAAAATGCAAATTTCAGAGCTACACAAAATAAACCGAGGTTTTTATCTTGGAGTGACTCTGGAGAAAATTTATGCGACTGAAGAATTTTTGGTCATAATTTCGGACGTAAAACAGATACAAATTCTTCGCACTGAAAAAATGCAAGAAACGGTCAAATAGCACATGATCAAGGTGTTCTGCAATCAAAGACCCCGTCTTTCCACCTCAGAAAATTCGCCCGTCAACCTCACATGCATTTATTCACCATGGTCCCCCGCACACCTGCACCAGGTGTTTACATTGTTCATATGTCGGTAGTAATCATCATCATTGTCATTCATATTGTTTTCTTCATTCTTCTTCTTCCTTTTATTTCGCCCGTCCGTGTCACTCAGTCACTCCATATCCACTAATTGCTCTCCCCCTTAGTCTTTTCTTTTTCCCCATATTCAATATATCATCCTTTTTCTACCCTTACTAGGTAATCATTTTCTTATTTTCAACGCCGCGGTCGGCGAACCGCCCACACTAATTATCTATAGGTGAAGAAAGGTGGTACTGTATTTTATGTGATCGCGCGAGGCGGATTGGTTGATTGACTTGGTAGTTAGTAGTGAATTGAAAAGGAGTAGTAATTATCAACTAGAAGGAGGAAGGATACGGTAGATGATGGAGGAAATAAATGGAAAAAGGCAGGTGTTTAAACAGGCAGATTGCGCAGGGCTCCTATCAGCTGGCCTAGTTAATGGTAGAATAGATTCGAATGAGATAGAAACCCCGATAAAAACAAGCAGATATTTTTTCACAAAGATATCGAAAATCTTCTGAGGAAACTAGGAAAATTGAAACGAAATCTTGAAAAACGAACACGATCTTTTGTAAAAGTAGTCTCAATCATTCTAAAATTATAACACAACCATATTTCCGATAAAATTATTATTCAAAAATATTTGACGTTTTTTCCGATATTACCACCTCAAGACTTCAGAGCTACCTACTCCATTACCCAACAAATCCATCACCCATTTCAATAGGCAATTCATCGATAATTAGTCGAAACGACCTTCTTTCAAACCAATCAGCTGCTACATTGTTTTTTTTCGCCAATATTCTAATTATTTTTTGAAAACCTCAATATGATTAATGGTTTTGAGTGGCGCCAAGAAAACCACCTAATTATTACTCTTCCTAGATCTAGATATAGAAGACAGAACATGGAGACAAAAGAGATCTAATTAATCCCCCACTCACTCTATGTAATCGATAGTACAATCCACAAGCGTTGCACACCAATTTTCCCGTCAAATCACGTCTCCAAGCTGTCGTCTTGGTTGTCATACAATTCGAGCATCTTGACAACGACGCATTCGATTCATCGTCATCCATGGAGGCGGTAGCGGCAGTGGTGGCTGGTGCTGGTGTCGATGGGGTTGTTTTCACGGTAACTGTGGCGGTAGCTGTTGTTGTGGATGGTGTTGACGATTCTTGTAATTTCTGGAAGTAAAACAACTCAAATAGGGGAATTATGCAAGAGAAAGAGATAAAAGGCGGCGACCAAGATAAATGTCATGTCAAAAAGGGTCACACTTTTTGAAACATGTTCTTTGTTTGTATGAAAGAGAGGAACGGTGGCGGCAAAAAGTTGTTAACATTAAGATTATAAGGTCAGATTTGTGGAGGAGATGAGACAAATGAGAGATTTGGGAAACATTTCTCCTTTTTTGATAAGTTTTTTTTAAAAACTTTTAACCAGCCTAGACACTGTTTTCTTCCAAAAATTATTACAGTATTTTCAAGCAATAAAATAAAACTTTTGATGAATGTTTTTGCTTCAAAAATGTTTTCTAGAATTAAATTAAAAAAAAGTAACTTACCCCGTTCAAATGAGCAGTTAATTGTTCCATAAGATTTTGCGATGGTTCTTCACTGATTTCAATTTTTGGATGTCTCATAACTGGTTCATTACTTGTTGTTTGCTCTTGCTTTGGTTGTTTCGATGGTGGACTTTCTACAGTAGGTTGCTGTTGTTGCTGAACCATCGCCAGGATATTCATCATGTGTTGTTGTTGAGCCATTGGATCGACTGAAAAAGGAAAACATAAATCTTAAATTCTTATCCAAATGGAAATCTATCAAGTTTCCTACACTTACACATTAATCCATTAGCAAAGTTATTAAAGTCTGGGAATGGCGAATTGGCTGAAACTGGCGTTGAGATTTGTTGCTTCTCATCAGAAAGACCTAAAAATATTATTAATAGAATAGATGATGTAAGATATTAATTTACCGTTTAGGAAATTTTCGGTATGTTGGGCAGCTTCAATAAGTGCTCCTACTCTGTTGATAGATTCTTTGGTAGGTTTTCGTTTTCTAGATCCACTACCAACTGGCTTTCCATTTACAAGATTTGGAGAACTTCTACTTCCAGATGGTGATGGGGCATCCTTCTCTTCACTTCCATTTTCAGACAATCGTTCTTGATCTTTTTCTTTGTCGTTCATAAAGTTTTCCATTCTTAAATACAGAAGTTCGAATTTGTCCTTCATTTCTTGAACACTCTGAAAAAAACCTTGTACTTTGAAAAGACGTCAAATTAATTGCCTCGAAACGTTTCTACTTCAATTTTTCAGACTAAAAATGATAAATTTGATGACGAAACTAAACTAACCTGCTTAATATCATGATGTAATTGAACACATCCAGAACATGGAGCCGAAATCAAAGATGGACTGGCTGCTGATGGTTCTTCGGTTTGAATTGGACTCGTCGCTGAAGCGCATTGTGAAGCTGGCGATGACTCGATTTGTGTCATCTCTCTTTCTGCAAAACAATTTTATTAGACAAAAAAAAATGAATTTTTTCGGAAGATGTTATTTCAAGAAGATTTATGGGCATTGTACTATGATATAAAAGCAGAAAAAAAGCAAAAAAAAAATGAGAGAAGAAAAATCCGCGTGGGATACATAGAGAGCCTGATAAAACATATAAAAAGCATCGATGAAAGCTCGAGATAAATGGACAAATAAAGAGCACGCACACATGCGCATGAAATTAGAGCCAGAAAATGGGAGGAGGCAAGATAACTAACAACATTTCTGTGTTTCATCACAACAGGAGATCTGCGCAATAGAGGGCGAAACAATGAACACTCTTCTACTACTAGAAAGATAGAAGAAGAGAGGACAAAAAAGGGGCGGGGCGGAGCTCCACCCACCTGGCAATGTTAATCATTTTCTGGTAGGATATATGGAAAAAAGGGGAGGGACAGAAGGTAACAGAAGGTGAGGGTGGTCCTTTTTTGGCAGAAACAAGATGGAAATTTGATATGTTTTGTGTTTATATAATGGACTGGATGAGGGTGGAAATAGGTTACCTGATTAACATTTGGAGTATGTCTAATTATAGAGTCTAAAAATTTTGAATTAAAGTCAGATATTATTCTGAACTGAATATCGTAAAGTAGAAAATGGAAACCATAAAAAATCAGAAGGGTTCCTAGGAGCGAAACATCTGCTCTTTTCTAAATCATAGAGAATATGATATATACTCTCCATTTCCATAACAGCCTCACCATAGTTACTAATATCCACTCATCCATTCATAATAATAAACTACCGTAAGATTTCGAAAATAAAAAAAGAAATATTGTGGTGCTGGTCGACGACAACCAAATATCAAGAAAAGTAAAGTGGCCAGATAAGCACCGCCCATAAGCAATTACCGATTTGAACCACCACATAAGCTCCACCCCTTAAATTATGCGGAGCGCGTCCGGTAAAATTGAGAAGAATTGAATTGAGGAGATAAATGAACTTGTATATTCATCCCATTTCGAAAGGAAATAAACGTTATCGGAATATCTAAAGGCGGTAATATAAATTAAAATCAAAAACAAAAGAGAGTCGTTTTCACCCCAGAAGTTATGTGAATAAGATAACATCTTCTATCGATTACAAATCGCTAAAAGGGGTCGAGGGAAGGTGATTACGATCTGTCTTAGGAGGCAAAAGAGTTATCTAATATCAATCTTTTCGCCTATAACACGCGTGTTAACAACATAGCCTCTCTTTCTTCTCTCCTTCATGTCCCTCTTTTCCGAATCAGTCTGATGTTATCGAAGTTTGAGAAGTGGAAGGATATTATGATGATGTCGATAACGGGCAAAAGTATTTCGAGAATTTTTGGATAAAATGACTCGGGGAAAAATCGGCAAGCTTGCGACAGTTTGTCGCAAACTTGCGACATTCGGCTGTCGCGAGGCTTGCGGTGTTCTTCCGACCCTTGCGCCAGAAAAAATGTGTCGCAAGTTTGCGACCAACTGCCGCAAGCTTGCGACAAGGGAAAAGCCTTGCGACACGCTTGCCGTTTTTTCTTCGAGGAGGACTTTGATAATGGGTGAACTATTTTTATTTCTGTTCAGAACGGTTATAAGTTTTTCATAGGGAATTTGGTAGAAAAAACTGCAAATTTCTGAAATTTTTAGAACATTTCGAAAAACGGAAAAAAAAAACTGAGATTATTTTGAAAATAAGAAGATTCATAAACCTCAATAAAACGAAACTTTTGTCAAGATATGGTTGCCTCATAAACCGTTCGCACTCAAATTTCCTCAATTCATCGTAAAAGCGTTGATTATCCTAGCCGTAAAAAATGCAATTTTCTCTCGCAATATCCATAAATTCTGCCTTCATTATCATAATATCAATTATAAATCAACACCTGCGCGAAAATTTGACGGGCAGGGATAATCCTTCTTGACAAATCTCAAGGAATTACTGTCAATGGATGGAGATATGAGAAAAGAAAGAGATCTGGGTGATGAGATTAAAAAGATTGGCGATTTTTGGGGGAAAATGAGATTAGATCGATAGGATAGGCTGGTTATGGTGAATCGGAAAAAAAAGAAGTTCGAAATGTGTAATAAAAACAAGGCTAAGAAACCTTGATATATATAAACTAGCAAATAACAAAAATAATAGAAGAACGCCACACAAGAGAAGGGAAGAAAAACAGAATGATTGGCTAACACCTTCACACTAATCTCGCCACTTTTCTAATGACGCAATCAACAACACTTACAATATGTTATTTTTTCACACCTTAACACCTGTTCGCGACTATCTGTTTAGAGTATCGCATTGTTTTTGATAAGTAGCCGAAATTAGCGTCTGTTTCTTCGAACAACAATGGAGAGAAATAAGAATAAACAAATAAATGGGAATACGTAAACACCGTGACGTTGAAACACACTATCTCACCACAAGTTACAGTATCCGTTCTAACAATTTTTGATTATTTTGCATTCACTTCACCTCATTCAAACGATTGTGAACCACGCACAAAATAGGAGAGAACAAAAGAAAACCGGATGCTGTTGAGGAGAGCGAGCCAGTCAGCCAGTCAACTCTTTTCCTACCTCTGTGCTATAATGGGCCCACTTTTTAAATATTCTATCAGTTCTGTTGGGAGAGCGGATGGAGAGCGCGTGTAACCCCAGGCGACTTCTATTGTTGTTAAAAATTTCGCTGGGGGAACAATGAAGAAGGGCGGCTCTTTTTGTGGCTGGCAATTAGGTTATTAAAGGTCAGAATGTATGTTAAATGGAGGAATGGGGTAGGGAACAATCACACGTACTCAAAAAGAAACAGAATTGACAAAAGAAAAAAAGTTGCCGAAAAACAAATAAGTCCGTGAGAATTACACTGAACTCGATCGGGATGGAATATTTTTCAAGAAAATGTGTGTGCCTTTTGAAAATGTACAGTACACAGCATTATTTTTTATTTTTTAAAAATAAAACAATATTTATTTTTTTTAAAGTTTTCAAGGCTAAAAAACGTAACATTTCTTATGATAAACATGAGAATTCGAGGTTATGATGACATTAAAACGGACCCCATTATTATTAGGCAAACAAAAAGATGCCCAGAGGCCATGAAGTAATGAAAATAATGAAAATGAATGAGCTCGAAATATGTATATATAAAGAGATAGCTAGATAGCCAGAAGAGGCATGAACAAATAAGGCAGAGAGGGCACAAGAAGCAGTCTCTCTCCCCGCCGTTTTTTGATAGCATTCTGATAGAAAGAAGCAAAAGACGTAGAGGAAAATGACATGCGTGTATGCCTTTTATAGATAGATAGATGTGGTCGGATGGGAGGATGGGATGGATATCAGTTGATGAGAAAGACGAAGAAGCATGCAGGGCAAAAACAAGATGGCTTGCCCCAGATATAGGGCAATGTAGATGAGCAAAAAGAAGGGGGAAAAACGACAAGCCAATTCAATGAGATGTTGTTAATTGGATATCAGAAGCAGAAGATGAAGAAGAAGAAGGAGAAGATGAAGTAGTAAAGGGGCTCGAGACGAAATAGGATGAGACCGCGCATGATGATAAAAATGAGGAGAAGAGCAGAAAAGTGAGTAGCAAATGTAAATATGACGAAGATCGAATTTCACAGAAACTGGGCGAAACATTGGACTTCTTGAATCGATTTGTTTTACAATCACTATACATTAGTCAAAAAAAATAGAATTGTGAAATTGTAAATGTTTTGTTTCGTAACTCGAAATATGGAACAAAGAGACCAGCTTCTAGAACTATCAATGTCAAAAATCAAATACAAAAAATCAGATAAAAATAACAGAAAAACACGAACAGGTTTGTATAAATAGTTGGCGGTATATACAGTAAATAAGATGATAACAACAACCAATCACAAATCAGCTATGCTCCGCCTACTCACTGATAAACAGAAAATAAACTGAAAACAAAAGTATTTTCGCTCACGATTCAGAGCGAAACGACAAATGAAAATGCGTAAAGGAAAGGTCTCTGTTGGCAATTAACAAAATGTGTAAATAGCATATTGAGAGGAGAGACGCAGATAGACATAGAAAGCCATATGGACAACAGAGGGTTGAGATATCAAATCAGTGGTGCACAACCAGCAGACATCCAGAAGACGACGACGAATTAATTATTACCATAAAACATATGTGCGAAGGGCAAAGCGACCGCCACCGAAAGAGAAGAAGTTTTTTTTTTCGTTGTTGTTTATATCAAAAATGTGTTGGTGTGAGGAGTTGTGGGTGGAAATGTGTCAATGGCACTTAAGTAGAAAATATGAAAGGAAGGTGTGACAATCAGATTATCTGAAATAATTTTTGGAAAACAAAAAGAGAAAGAATATTGATCGAAGGGACCACTTGTGTGTCTGCTTGCTTGCCTGATAACAAAAAAGGTAGCAGAAGAAGGAAAAAAACGAAAGAAAAGAAGAAGCAGAGGAACAAAGAAGGAGTGCATACTACACTTGAGCACAACAAAAACATGCAAAAATTCGTCGTTTTCGATTTCATTATCATCCGAGGAAATGCTCCATTGTCACAACCAATCTATTACTATAATGAATCTTTGTCTCAAATTGCCTTTGTCTACTATGAAAGAGTAGAGAGAGAGGGGAAAGAGAACAAAAACAGAAGGCGCCAGTGATTGGATAATACATATATGTATGTATATATACGCCATATATACATTTTGGCATACTGCCAATGAAAGGGAGGTTGACATCTGGAATGAAAGATAATGTTGAAAATGATGCAAGAGGTTTGCGTAATAATCAGATATCATAAAAGAACAAAAAAGGTGCATGAAATCTATACTTTTACACTTTGGCAAGAACATATTATTCTTCTGAAAATGAAAAGAAAGAACAGACAAAAGATATAGATGGCCATTCTTGTTGATGTTGTTTTTGTTGAACGGCGAAATGTTATAGAAAAAAAAGAACATTCGAACTATAATTATACTATTTCCTGTTTGAGAATTTTATGTGAAAAAAAGGTTTCGTGTGTTCTATTCTTGAAACGTATCAACAATATGGTTTATATTGACTCATAGAAAACGTGATACACAATTGCTCTACGTAGACAGAGCTCAGAGAAGATGAATTTAAATAGGTATATCAAGAGCTTCTGATAAAATCGCGGATTACTGGATTCTAGACTAAAGAGCTTGCAGGTAAACGGGCTTTTTGGAAAACCGGCAAACTATTGACTTCATGGCGGTTTAGGTACCTATGCTGCATATCAACCTTTGTAGCAATAAAATTTACGACTGGGTGGTTCGGTACTCGAACCGCTCCACTTAACGAACTTGCCTCATTGACATAGATTTGTAACTGACTAATATGATAACGCTCTACACTTATGAACATGGTTCTGATTGCTCTGGATGAAACTCTTTTCACAATTTGCAGAGTTCAGAAAAACTGAAACTACAGTAAGACAACAACAATTGAAAAATAAACCTGGTTTGCATGAATTCACTAGTCGCTTACAAAACAATATCCTAGTATCAGTATTATCAGTAAAGACAGGTTTATCGGGGTTCCTGCCTTATCAGTGACCAGGATCACTTGAAAACCCTAATTTTAAGTATCTTACTGCACTAGACTTTTCACTATCCCTCTCCATAGCTCTATTCCAAAACCAATGTCCTTATACATACATATATATTAACCAATCCATCTTGGATCAATTTTCTCATCAGTTTTCGAAATCCGCTCTCTCTTTTTTTTCTCGACCAAAAACAAAATAAGAATGAAAAAAACCATCTGGCTCGTTTCGTCAAGACCATTAATTATCTTTTCAACACCCCGTAACAAGACAAAACCTATCAATTTCATGCCGATTTTTCATCTTGCTAGCCGCGCGGCTCTTTCTCTCTCTCTCTCTCTCTCTCTCAAAATTTGATGGATTTCCGGCTCGGTTTCCCCCCTCTTCTTTTCATGGTTAGGTTAGGTTAAATATAACGCGGATATACACAGGTGGTGTGGTGTGGTGGTACGGAGCAGAAACGGGGAGGGAAAGAAGTAGAAGGAATTTAGTGATGTGTTCACTGATGTGATGATTTGACGGTTGAATGAGCATGCGAAAGGGACAAGGGAAACAAGGAGGGCGAGAGCTCACAAAAGGTATTTGACAACAATTTACGAGATGGATAAAAAATAGAAGAGAGAAGGGGGGAAGTATACAATGAATTGGTTTCAACAGATAATAATAGCTTGTTGTGAGATTGAGTGGAAAATGCTAGATTTGAGAAAAAGGGAGCACAGTTATAAATAGCTCTTTGAGAAATAGGACCCGAGATATATCTAATTTAAAACAGTTATCATTACATGTTCTCAAGTTTCAAAATCAAAAACAGTTTCGTCGATTTATCAATTTCAAAATCAGTCTTCATGGGTCCCACAACCTCAGAAAAAAAATGTCTTTGAGAAGCTTCAGAAGTGGATTTCATGGCTATTTTGGACAGGAAAACTGAAACTACAGTACCCCAATGACAACGGGTGAATAGTGGAATTCCCAAATCAGAACATCTCATGAAAACTGGACCCAAAGAAATTTTCTTATCCTCCAAAATCAAAAAAACTCCTGGTTCAAAAAAAATGAGAACAGATTTACTATTTGAGAATCTAACACAAAACAACCTGATCATTAACACAAAATTTATCAAATATTATTTAGCGATTTGGAACTGGCTATAAGTCACTATTGATCAGAACCTAAATCAGAACATCTCATGAAAATCGTATCCAGAGCATGAATTGTCTTCCATTCTGGAACCGAAGCTCCTGATGAGGACAAAATTTATCAGATTCAATTTTTTTGGTGCTTGAGCTCACTTTACAAAAAAAATGAGTCCAAACACATAGTGAAGAGCGTGAAATTTTTAGAATCTAATCATTAACACACAGTTTATCAAAAGTGATAACAGTGAACGTTTTGGAACCATTCCCCTTGAAACAGCCCTCTGACCTAGAAAAGAAAAAACAACAAAATGAAAAACGGGCGCGTATTGGGTGACTATCAGCGCGTTGTATATGTAAAAGAAGCATTTGAAAACTGTCCTACTCCAAGGTTATCTCTTCAGATGAGGAACAACACAGGGGGAGTCAAAAAAATAAAGGAGACAGCTAGACAAACAGACAAAGACATACATACACAGACAACACACAACCACACACGTTTTGGTGTTAAAACGTTTTGATTGGATGTACACATATGCCAGATGTGGATCAGTTGAAGACGAAGAAGAAGAAGAAGAGATAGAGATCCCCTTTTTGTAAATGGAGAAGAAAGAGGACATTTTCGAATAATTCAATAGATAGGACGAATTCAATAGATAGAAGAATGAATGAGGTTAGGTGTTCAAGTGGTTCGATTAATAATCACGAAATGTTTGCTTTACCACTGTGTTTACATGTACATGTACTACTGTATGTTACTGATTTTCTATTTGTTCGGCTACAAATTGTAGAAAATGAATGGTCGCGACAAGGAATCGATATAGATGTTGTTTTTGATCTTACAGATATCAACAAATCATGAAACTTATTTTTGTGGAAGCGAAGAAGATAGTGGGATCATCAGCTACACTTCCAAGCCACCAGGGTGGACAAAATCAGTGTATTTGTCGTTTGAAAAATATATTCTTTTCACACATCACTTTGGATCAGAAAAATCACATCTTGATTGAAAAATTAGGCTGGAAAGGAGAAGCATATATTTTTCCTGTTGTTTGAGAAAATGGGAATTGAAAAAATGTAACCAGCCAGACCGGAGTTAGGCATGACCACTAGCTCTTGGAAATCCGGTAACACATTGAGGTTCAGTTTGTCAAGTCGGTAAATTCGGATCTCAGATGATATAAGAGGTCTGTTTACCTTATTTCAGATTGACCAAGAGAAAATACATTACCGATCAAAAGTTGGTAAACTGTTGGTTAAATCGGCATGAAAAGTTATACACCAAAGATATCAGCAAATTTATTCAGCTTCTATGAGCCGATATCTGAAAATCAAGAACTGGGAAAAAATTTCAGAAAATTTTAATTTTTCCCAGAGACTTTCCCAAGGTTCCAGAATTTTATTTTGTCAGATATCAACTCAAAAAAACTGGAGAGTTTTGCTGATATCTTTGTGTATAACTGTGCGAAATATAAGGCCAAAAGGAGCCGTTTTGAGCCGAGGTATGACTCCATAATCATTAAAAAACAAACAGGGCTGTTTATGTCGTTGAGCGCGAAGCGGCCGCGTCGCGTTCGTCCAAAATGTCTAGCTTTTTCACAAAGAAGAACTAAGGGAAAAAATACCACGACAAAAATTGTCATAGTTAATTTTAAAATGACAAAGTGTTCAGAAACTGTCGCCTAACCAAAATTGGTGAACCTATAAATTGATTCTGACCCTTTTGTTCACGCTCAAAACAGTGTTAAGCCTCTACAGTACTCTTTCTCTCCTCCCACCCTCCCTCCCAGAAGATTATCACTGTATACAACTGTCAGAGAAGCGAAACAATGCCAAAGTGGTCAAATATTTGAGCATCGGATTTTAACAGCTACCACCAGTGTGTATGCGTGTAATATACATATAAAAAATGATGATGATGATGAAACGAGGAAACATACATACCAAAAAATGGAAGGTAATTATATGATAATTTGGGTATTTGTCTCTGCAAAGAGACGACAGAGACAATCGAACAGCGGGGGATAGGGTAGATAGATAGATGGATAGATTCAGTGACCATGACTGACAAAACATCACAGGCTAATCACTAACTGGTTTTTTTCCCAAAAATATATAGGTATTGATTGATGGATTCGTTGAGTGATGAAAGTTAGAAAAAGGTGAAAACAACATTGTGAATGGAGCAAGTTTACTACTTCTTTATGTATATCTCATAGGTTATATCCACAAAAAGATAATAGGTTGTAGCATAGTACAAGAAAAGTGTGTTGTTGCGCAATTGACCATGCGCATTCTGTGGTTTTAAACATCTGTAATTAGATGGCGCAATAACCCGAACAGAACCCAACTAACTAACCTAGTCTAATAATGATTAGAGAAAAAAAAAGGAGAGAATGAAAATCGTCGTCCTTGTCAAAAATCATTATAACCCATCTCAATTTGACAATTCTCCACTCTTTCGTTTTTTTTTGTCTCCCTTCTTATTCTTTTCCACTTTCCCACCACTTGAATAATCCTCATTTTCAAGGTGAGAAATTGATTAGTTCAATGGCCTTCAGATGATAAAGGCGCCACTTTTTTTTTGCATTTGAAATGCAAACGGGAAAATGTGTCATTCAAAAAGTGCAACATCTGGACGATTTTTTTCTTTTGATAACTTGAATACAAGACCTTCAAAATGTTTAGAATATTTTGATTTTGAGCATAAAAAGTATTATGCTTTTTCTTTTTTCTTTTTCTGCTTCTTCATTCGAGTATATTTGTTGTTGTCAAAAAGACAGATGGTCGTGATGTGATATAAATTAAATTGGATCAGTCGAAAATGAAAAAAAAGAAGAGGAGCGCAGAATTAAAATGAAAAGAGGACGGAACGACGGACGATGAGCAAAACCAGATGATAATGTTTGAGACGGGGTCACAGATATATTTTTGTGAAAAAAAAAACATTGAGCTTATGGAATGATTCGTGAATATAGGTAGTGACGAACAGAAGTATAACCTCATAGCAAAACAGGTCAACTTCATGGAAAAAAATTTGGAAAGTTGTATATGATCACGTCTAGCTTATGATTTTATTATACTTATGATTTATTCTGAAGATTCTAGATATACGATTCGGGGCCGAAAAATGGTCACTTATGTTGGACCTCATAATGTAGAAGTTGATACAATTCTTGAAATGTAAAATTCATCTAGCGATTATTAAAAATCATGAAAGGTTTGATAGTAATTTAAGAATTGTTAATAAAAATCGAGCATTTTTTCGAGAAAACCCGTAAATTTTTAGGCAAGGTTTGTCTGGATTTGAGCTCGATACAACTTTTCATTGAAAAATGTTCCCTCAAAAGTTAGATGTGATAAATTATCATAAAGAGAGGCAATCTTCATAGGCAATCTCGAACTATTCAAAATTCATAAAATCGGACTTGAGCCCAAAAATGAGACCTCGTTCTAGATTTTCGATTTTCTCTTGGCTCCGACAGCTCTTATTTCTAATTTTGATGGTTTTAGTGAAAGTCTTTTAGTTGTTCTAGAAAATTCGTGTTTTTTTTTAAATTCTTTATTTACTTTTTCATTCATTTTTTTTTCATAAACAATTTCGTCGGATAAAAAATATCATGATGATCAGGAAGTCGAACTATATGAGTTCACAAATTAGAAGATAAGATGCTCAATTCAAGAGCTTTCCAACTATATTTCTCGAAGCTCATTAGTCATAAAAATCTGACGTTTCGGAATCTTAAATACACCTAGTCAATTGAAAAAATGTTTTTCTCGACTAAAAATTTCAAAACGAAACAAACAAGTTTGTTTGCTCCATTGAGAACAAATTCGTTTGGAAAACGGTTTTGTGAGCATTTACGTCAAGTTGTGTGTCTGTGTGCAAACACGAAAGAAATGCGGAAATTTACGGCGTCTGAGCGATTTTGAGAAAAAAATTTTTCTCAATAAATCAAAAGTGTTTTGTAAACATGTTTAACATATTAAAAACTCATGGAAAGATGAAAAAAATGTTGAGATAACTAAAAAATAATTTCCAACTGTGTCTGTGTCTTTAATATATCTCTTAACATATGCCAATTTTACACCCTATCACAACCATTAATCTTGTATTCTTTGTTCTTCCTAAAACCTCTTCTCAACTATTTTTTTGTCAAAAAAAAAATGTTGCACTTTTTCTTCGGTTCGACCGACCGACCGATCATGAAAAGTGCGCGCCTTTTTTCTGATGTATGTGCAGGTGGTCAGATAAGCGAAGAGTATAGTATATGAAAGAGACACCAGACATAATCACCAGATGGTGACAAATACCCTGCTACGAATGAATATAAATAAACATATAAATATATATAAGCAGACTACTACATTAAATACATAGGGATCAATATTCAGTGCGAGCAAGTTGTTTATCAACCAATCACAAATAAAATAGGCGGAGTCAAAGTGATAAAAGATAAAATAAAAGGATTGAGCGCAAAAAAGATGGAGTATATTGATTGATTTCAAAAAAAGGGAAAAACACGAGGAGGACATTTTGAACAACAAAGGACGTTTTTGGAAAAAGAGTGAGGGGAAAAGTGAGATAGAAACATAGAAATACACAATAACTGTAGCAGTATAGATAAACGGATTATGGATAAAAGTATGAATACATTTGACAATTATCGATTATGAAATGAAAAGGGAAAATTGAAGCGAAAACCATTTTTGATATATTTGAATTGTTGTCAAATTGAAGGAGGTCAGAAAAAATGAGATAAAAATAAAAATATCAAGTAGAAAAGTAGAATGTATTTGATTGTTTGATGAAAAAAAGTAAACACTGTTTTCAAGAGCACAAACCATATTTTAAGGGGGGGGGGGTTTATTATGATATCATATATGTGCAAATGGGATGTTAGTAAAGGGGCCAACCCAGGCCGAGTCTGGGCCAGTCCGTTTCAGGTATGTTAAACTAAAAACGAGCCTGAGAAGAATTTATTTTTTAATATTAAATCGAAATATTTGGTAACTGTGTGTGTTAGTAGGCTCAATTCAGAACCTGAAGAGAGAGCAAAATCCTGGAAAAATGAAAAGAATATGGGTATTGTCAAAGTCAGTAAAATACGCTTCATTGATAATCGTAGTTTTCTTACCTCACAGGCTTTCAGAAGGGTTTCAATGTTAGAAGCAGTTTTCATAGATCAGATTACCCTAGATGACATGTTAATTTTTGAATTTTATGATCCAGTAGTAGATTTATATTTTTTCATCTCCTTGTTTTATGTAACGGTATCTCAAGACAAGAGTCAATTCATTGACCTCTTGTCCCAGTATCCATTTTTTTTCCAAATCACCAAAAAAACTTTTTTCCTCGAAAATCATGAATTTTGTTGGCTGGCTGTTTTTGTTGTTAAATATTAATCGAATTCACTGGGAGACCTCACTTTACTTCTATCAATTGTTAGGTGAGTCAAAAGAGAGACGAAAAAAGACAAAAAAAGTAGTGGCAGTGGTGGGGGGCTGTGTCGAAAATAAAAATAATAAAAATAACAAATTATTCATTGCGAGATTGATGATGTGAGGTGGAACAGACTGCGCTGTTGGGGGTTTTTTTTGCTGACTTTTTGTTGATGAGATGAGATGATTGGTTGAGGGGAAAAATGGGTAGTGTTGAATAATCAAACTTTTTTCAACGTCAAAATCAATTTTCACACTCGTCTCAACATTTTTTCAGTTTCGATGCCACCAAATTACTGTAGTTTCAGAATTTGTTAGAATAAGCTTCTGAAGAACATACAGATCTGTAGAAGCCGATTCAGACATCTTAAATTCTTAAAACTCCCATCTAACTTCAGAAAATCGGGAATTATCAATGGAGCGCATTTCATCAAATGAATATTCGCTGATAGAAAAGAAGTAGTATAATTCTAGTACGCGATGGAAACCAGATTTATTTTTATGGGCTTTCCAGTCAACCTGACTTCAAAGTTTCAGCTCTCAATTTTTCTTCGAGTTTACATTTTTGTTACAATTAAGTGTTGTGTGAAAATCAGAAACTTTTTGAGAAGATCTATCTCATTCGATAGATTTTTGTACGGTGATCCTATTCCATTTTTGCGAAATTTTTTGTCTCTAGGTCACAATTTTCAGTCTTGAAGGTGATACTGCTTGGAATCTTTGAAAAGGTAGTTTTTCCTTGGCATAAAAAACTGATATGTTCTGAAGAGGGTTATTTGCAACAAAAACCAAAATGACAAAAATGGGACAATGACTGTTTCAGAACTTTAGTTTTTTACTGGTTAACAAAATTTTTCACGTTTGTTAGCATATTTTTTTGGACCCGTTTATTGAAATATCCATAGTTTTTTTTAGCCCTATTCCAGAACTGATTTTAAAAATAATTCAAGCCCAAGTTTGATTGGAAGCATTCCACCATTTTCACACATAATCTCTCACTTTCCTAATAACATGATGAATGTCTTCTTTTTTTTCTTCTCATCATCATTTGTTCTAACATAAACTTTCTTTTCTGCCGATTATTTTCTAACATAAACATTCTGGCGCGTTTTTAAAAAGTGTGTTGATAGTCAGAAGAAGACAAAAAGTCTGGTCGAGGCTTAATCCAATTTTTCTTTCGTAAACTATAAATATCATTGTTTATTTTATTTATTTTCACTAGAAAGAAGGGGACAAAAAAGAGAAACTACAGTAGTCCTTAGCAGAAGAACGGAAAACATATAATTACAGGAAACAAAAAAGGAGGATCATAAATAAATTCGAAATTTATGGTAATTCCAAGATGAAAAATTGACAAGCAAAAGAAAAGTGAATTGAAAATTACTAGGTACATACGTATGTACGTAGAAGAGGGAAGTCTATCAATCAATATGGAGCTTGTTCCTCTTTCCTACAGTACCCCGCTCTATTATTTCTCAACCAGGTGTGATTGTTTGTCATCTTCATCATCATACATATGTTTGTACCTGCCTGCTCTCGTGCGATATTCGATATGATTTTGACAACCAACCAACTGCCTTTTTGCCACCCGCTCACCATTACTCTATGTCAATAATGGCTTCGTTTTCCATCTCTCTCTCTCACTCCTTTTTTCACTAGATACTCAACCCGATTTAATGGGGGGACTTGATTTACCGTAAACCTTAAATGGTGTGAAAATTCGAAGTAAATCTCGATTGACAGCTTCGCTTGGTTCAACATATGGATTAGGGCTTGGAAAAACGAAGGTTTAGAAAATAGCACTTGAGATGGGGACTTTCGAAATAGATAAAACGACAATTTTTTGATAGTTTCATGGGTTTTCCAGTGAGAAATTTGGAAGTTTATGTGAATATATCCAGGAAGAAGAAGACAAAGCTCAGACTCATACAACGGAACCGCTTACTGAAAACAAAAAAAGACTAGAACCTTTGAAAACGTTCTATAATCTCAAATAATAGTAATTCTGAAACAAAACGGAAACTCAGAAATTGAGCAAATTACTATTACCTAATCGTGCTCAAAAATTATATATCTTTAAACTATCGCATTCAGAAGTTTTAAAAATAAAGATAATCGTTCTATTTTTTTCTTTGACCCATTTTTTGTTCAAAAAAGCCATAAAAACCAAAACTTGAATACCTACTTGAAAGTTTCTGAGACGAAAATAAGTTTGAAAAATTTTACCAGGTTCAATTTGGTACCAATTAATTAATTTTTTTGAAAATTGTTGGCTGCATTTAAGGTTCTTCAGTTTAATGTCTATGTTTATCGGACACGATCTGGTTTGGGTTAAAAAAACCTTGAGCTCCACTATGCAGAATATTCGCCTAAATCGACAGAGAGTAAAAATTCGGGCTCGGCTCAACTATTCTGGAGTTACCCTGATCAGGGTAATAAAAACATCTTGTCTTTGAAAACCTATGATTATGTTTGAAGCCATTCCAATTCCGGAATCACCTAATTTTTGTCAGTTCCATGAAACTATGAACCAAAATTCAATTGGCAACACGGGCTCCGCTGAAAATTGTAATTTTTCTAGTATTAGGTCAGATTTTCATTGATTTTCTGATGTCAGTAACATTTTGTGCATATCCGACTATTCTAGGAAACATTTTCAAATAGTTTAGAAGTTAATTTCAGAAATACTCGAGCGAAAAACAGTAACAAGTAGTGAAGTGAACATTCTTCACGACTCCATCTCAATCCGAACAAAAAAAAAACCTCAATTTTCAGATTTTTCTTCATCTTTTCATGCGTATCATCTCAATTTCACTCCACAATTTTTTCAAACCAATCACTATCTCCTATCTACAGTACCCTCGCATCAACAAATCTGCGATCAATTGTTTATCTAAAATCTTATAACAATAGAACATGTGCCACTTGAAAAAAACACATTGATGACCTTAGTTGACCGTATTCGACAGAACACAATAAGTTAGATAAACAAATGGTGTGATAGATAGACATACTTCAAATCCTCCGAATAATAACAATGCATATAGTCCATTATTTAACACATGTTCCGAAAATATATATGAAGAAAGAGAGAAAGAGAGGTTATAATTGAGTGACAAGAGGAAAATATGAGAAAGAAGCGGGGAATAAAAGGATAATTTACAATTGTGGCGGTGTTGGACAAATCGGAAAATATAAACAAAACTGTCTATCCATAAAAATATAGAGTTCGAGTATTTTTAACAAGGGGATCGAATGCGATTCTGAGAGCTAGGACCTAACTATAGGGTAGCCAAGTATGAAAAACCTTAATTTTCCTTAATTTTTCAAAACAAGGCTGTAAATAAACTTCTATATATCACGTGAATTTTTCAAAATGTTTGTGCATCATCAGAAAATTGTGAAAATAGCTAAAAATGTCAGATTTGCTCAGTTTCATGAAATATTAAAGTTCTACTAATGATCTGGATGAAAATTACCCTATAGCTCAGCTATGCTAGCTAGCTAATATCTGTGAGTTTTTGATCATTTTTGAAGATTGAAAAACAAATTTTCAATGTAAACTTTAAGGCTGATTATAATGAATTGAAGATCGCTTTCATCCAAAAACCTATTAAATGACATAGGTTTCATCAAAAATATCCATTTTTTCACTTCATCCGCTTGTAAGTAAAGGAGTTCACATTTGTCACGTCTATTGTGCATATGTTCTTGTCACATTTGTTGAAAGTACATATTTTTCGAAAAATTGTGAGATACGGTAGTTTAATCAGTAAACATGTTTACGATTTCAAATCTTATAAACAATACATTAGTCATAACAAGAGTTGTTGTTTTGAAGAGTTGAAAAGGGAAACAAAGAAACAGATAAACATGTGCGTAACATGGAAGAGGGTTCGGAAAAAGGACAGGGGGCTTTAAATAGGTCGAAAACCGAAAAATCGATTTTTTTCAATTTTGAAATTGAAAAAAATGTTGAAGATTGACTGAATATGAAATCATTGAAGTTTCGGTTTTCTGAAGTTTAAGTGTAGATCCGGTACACTATGAACTTGATGGTATTGAGCTCAATTTTAAGCTCCGCGCGGAGTTTTTCAAAAGTTAGAAGCGGGATTTTGATAAGTACAAAAAACTGTATTAAATGACATGAATATCATTCTGAAAGTTTCAGATTTGATTTTAAAAATTGGGCCCGATTCTGAATACTTTTTGATGTCTGGAACTGTTTCAGAAATTACAGTTTTTAGCCTGATTTTCTTGTCCCATCCTAGTTTCAAAAACCAGCAATCACAAATCTTTTGCTCCGTACCAGCCTACTGTAATTCTATCTATCGATCAGTTACATTTTCTACAGTAGTTAAGTGTTAAGATAAATACAAATATACATAAGTATATAAACAATATAAGTAGTGGTAGTAGTTGTAGTATATATTGTACAAATGTTTGAGGGAGAGAGCGAGAAGAGAGATGTTGTTATATTTGCTGACAATACAATAGATTCGGAGGGCCCCCCGACTCGACTCGGTGCGATGTTTGTCAATGAGTTTCATCACTTTGTTAACACTTCTCAACACACAATTTGAATCGATATGGGAGAGAAATGAATGAGTAACTTTAAATGGAATTGTGAAATAAAAAAGTTCACGTTTTGATCTTTTTGACGTCAATTTTTTTGTTTCAAAAAAAGTTAATAAAAATGAGAAAATGAATGATTTATTGATGAATTGAACAAATTTCTTCGCGTGGCATTTGGTCAAGTGGTTAACATTCAAATATGTTAATCAAAAGGCCAAATGTTCGGTCCCCATAGGCGCACGAATTTCATATCCGAGCGAACCGAAACACCGTAAAATCCAAGATCCAGTCAAAAACTACTATCATTCCATTCTTCTCCCGATTCGTGAATTAAGAGATTCTGTTCGCAAGCTGATGGTTGGTCGGTATGTAAGATACAGATCTAGAATAAGTTAGAATAAGCCTAGTAGAAGCCTCTAAAATAGGCTCAAAAAACAGGTCAAGAGTAGGTTAATAGTGCTGGACAAAGGCATAGTACAGGCCTAGAGGTTCAGGTTAAAAATGGGCCCGAATTAAAAAGATCAATACCGGCTGAGAAAAAGCTGAAAAGAGAAAAAGCCTCGAATGAAAAAGCTTCGCGACAAGTAAGGACATGAACGGCCCAGAAGAGGCTGATACAATACATGCCTGAATGCATCTGATTCAGGTTTCTTAGAAGTGTACAAAAGAAACAAACGTTAATGCCAGTACAGGGCAAAGAGTGACTTCAAACTGGGCTACAAATGAGCCCAATTAAATAAAAAAGGCCGGATAGAGGACTAGATGAATTTCATTCTTAGTAGATAACATCTAGAAGGACCTGATACAGGCATAGATAAGGCCTGATACATGTCTAGAAGGGTCCAATACAGACAAAAAAGTGGCTTCAAACAGGGTCATAAATGTATCCAATTGGGCTAGAAGTGCCTAATATAAATAAGGTCTGATATATTGTGAAATTGCAGAAAGATGGCACTCTGTAAATTGAAAAACGAGAGAAATCAACCACATTCACACAATCTCCCATTCCCTCAGAGGCGAACGTGGCGCGTCGCCTGCTGCCGTTTGAAAAAACACAATCTTTTTGAGAGAGACATCAGAGTAAAGACGCACGCTACGCGCCACGCTCGCATCTGAAGGAATGGGAGATTTTGTGAATGTGGTTGATTTCTCTCGTTTTTCAATTTACAGAGTGCCATCTTTCTGCAATTTCACAATAGGCCAAGATAGAGCCTACATACTGAGATACACGCCCAGAAGGTACAGGCTTCAAAAGGAAAACACTACGGTTCTAGAAAAGTTGATTATATATCTAGAGGAGAATGCGCCAATACGAATGGGCCAATACATGTCTGCTCTGACTTCATACCAGTTAATTTAATTTTTCAAAGATGTGAAAAATTTCGAACTTTTAGTACTATTCACACTCGTGCTCTTGGAATCAACAAAGTCAACCTTTGACCTCTGTATAATTTATTTCACCTCGATTATTTATTTTCTTATTTTTTTCGAAATCTAATTCAATTCAGTACTATATACATATTGTTAGCTAGAAGGTAAAGTAGTATTGTGTTTCAGTTGTTTTGTTGTTGTTGTCCACATACATCCATGCCGATTTACTGCTTCTGCAACCCACCAATAATTTGATTTCTTAGCTGTCTTTTCCTTCTTCGGGTTGTTCTTTTTTTCATAAAAATACGCGGACACACACAAAAATCTTGGTTAGATTGAGTTTAGTTGTCATATTTGATGATCCCAACTTTCTTCTTTTTATTAGATTTATTATTAGTAGTGTCAGTTTTGTGTATATTTATATGTATATATCTACTTTTGCTCATCCTTTGCTTTTTCTTCTCCTTCTAATTTCAGTCTCGATTTTCAGATTGAAATATACTATTTTCATTGAGTCATTCTTTTGAAATGTTGAAAATTAATTCCTTTATTTTATTTTTCTTCCTTTCTCCCTACTAGCCGCTAATAAACCCTTTTTTCAATTAGAGTTTTGTTTTCTCCCCATTTTTTCTAGAATTTTTTTTAGAGATACTAAACTATTGATGTTATAAATGTTCCACCACATCTCATAAATCTTTATTGCCTTTTTTGATTTTTGATATAAATATGAGATGGAGATGGGTTTATGAGGGAGATTCAGTACGAGTTGCGTTCAATGTTAAGAATAAAATAGAATTGGAAATTTTGTGCGGATTCAGAATCAAAGGTGGGGTGCGAGAAGTTGGCAAGTTGTTCTTAAAAGAAACAGAACTTTTTTTTAAAGGTATAACTCTCGAGGGTTTTTAAGCGAAAAGTCTAGTAATAGTATTCGATTGAACCGAAATTCATTTTTTAAATCAAAAACCTTGATTAACTATGGTGCGATCAGAATCCTTTTCTTTATAAATTTATTTTTTGAATGTATATATCCAATATTATTTGGGAACTGTTGTTTTGAAATGTTGTTTAAACTTATCGACAAAACCGAAAAAATCTAACTTGCTGACTTTTTTATTCTATCAAAATTGTGTTATAAAACCAATTTGAAACAGTACAAAATCTGAGTTGGAGAACATTTTCATTTGACCAATTATTTTGTCTCTTTTTTTCTAAACAAGAACTTTTTTCCAATTTTGGGAGTAATCGATTTTTTGTTTCGAACCAACAAATTCAGTAGTGTTTTCAATTCGCATACCTGAATCAGCTTTGAAAATTTTTTTAAACATTCCGGAAGTCAATTGAAACTACAAAACACACGAATAACACTGATATTGTCTACAGATAACACCATTCCAATGTTTATTCTTTTATTTTTCTCGTCACCATATCTTCTCCCACCAATTCTTCTTCTTCTTTCTTTTATTCTCAACATGCCATTTTTTCTCTTTGTGATAAGTCCATTCCTTGCCTGCTTTGTGTTTGACGAATTCCCCGGTGTATTTAAAACGGACACCGGGTCCGTTTTTCTGTCGTTTTTCTATTTGAACACAAACATTTTTGTGATTTATTTCCAATCTTGTTTTGAGGTGCTGCAAAGTGAACCTTTTCAGGCAGAAGAGAACTTTCAGACGGATTTTTGTAATTTCTCAGTCTTTCAATATCTGAGAATTGTTTTTTTTTGAATTCTAAAAATCATGGGTGGTTTTCTGAATTCTAAAATTTGTTTTAAACTTCAGAACATTTTTCAGGAAACGGCACTTCGAATTGTCTTCTATTTTGTTTCAAAATTTCTTCCGTTATTTTTAAAAGTCCGAAGACCCAAGTTCCTCTGAGCCTGGGTTTTTTTCAATCGACCAGGGGTATGATTTGTCGCTAGCTAACCCGATAATGCTAAATTTGAAAATAATTGTTATTGAATTGTTGTTCATCACACAAGTTACTTCTTGCTTGAGATTTTTTCAATTAAGCTCAAAAAAAAACTCGACCAGCCACAGAAAAACGGACCCCGAACGGACTATAAATAATAAATCTTATCCTTGTATTGAAGTATACTTAAAGGTACATGACAAGTTGTCCTTAATAAAAATAAGATGTATGATATATTAAAATCCTCGAGGGATTTTTCACCAAAAAATCAGGTTTCGTAATTTTTTTCACAATTCTGAAGTTCGAAAATTTCACACGTTCCGTGACATTATTCTGAATTTCTAATTTTTTCTCGATTACTAGACTTCTCCATGAACAATCCCTCGAGGGTTCTACTATATGAGTTGCTGAGTTGGTCTTTCATTCAATAACAACTTGTCGAGTGACTTCACCCCAGATTTGAGTAACTGGTTCCAAAATGGTTCCACTTCTAGATTTTTTTTGAGGAAGTTTCTTTTTTTTTTGCCTCAAATTGTTTGTCCTTTCAAACCCCTCCCATTTTCAAGTATCTTTCCCTCTAATTTCTAGACTTAATTTTCTATTTACTTTTCTTCTTCTTTTTTTCATACAAAAATATTCTAGGTACCCATTCTTCCTGGCAATATGATCCCTTCTTCTCTTTATTCTTCTACAACAACAAAAATCGCCGGAAATTTGTAGAAGAAAAAATCAAACGAGGTAAGATTCTTTTTCCGAAGAAAAAGGCAAAAAGAAACACGAATTCCCAAATGTCGGATTGTCCGATTGAATTTCGGTTTTCTCAGAATACACCACGCCCACTTATCATAAAATACTTTCGTTTTGTTTTCTGACATTCATCCAAACAGCTTTTTTGTTGGAGCCAAGAAAAAAAAAAGAATTTTTGATTCTGTTTTTTCTGTGTACGAGACTTATTGTTCTAGCATGGCCTCGTACTAATTTAGTCAGCTATTTTTGGAGAATTTTAGAATTTCAAGTAAAAAGGGTAAACATGTTGCTAAACTTTTTTGACCTCTCCTCTTCCGACTTCTTTTTCTTCTTCTCCTTCATTTTGTTCGTTCTTCTTTCTCAATCTGTTATGATGTGACATCGTCGAAGTAATTCAATTTGGCCTACTCTTTCACTTCTTCAAAATCATTCTTTCTTTCGCGCAGCACATACTTCTTCTTCTTCTTCTTGGGCAAACAAAAATATTCTTCATCTCAATCGTCGAAAATCCTTCATTATGATGAGATTATTACTGCTATAAAAAAATAAAAATAAACAAAAAATGAGATGGGTAAGTCTAGTCGACATCAGAACACATAATCTTGTTCTCTGAAATAAATTATGAAATTGTTGCAGATGAGTCACCCGGGATGGGTGATGGTGTCATTTCTCACCGAATTATTATCATCGTCATCGAGGGGGATTGCACAATCGATGGAGAATTGTGCAAATGACACGACGATTATCAATTCGTTACTCAAGGATACGTATAATAAGGTTAGTATTACTCAGCTCAACATGTCACAGTACCCTTCAAGAACACAACGCCTTCGTTACTGTGTGATACTGACTAGGAGATGAAGGTTGATTTGGTTAAAATTGTATTTTTGGTCACTTTCAGCAGCTCCGATGTTTCAGCCAATAAATTAGCAATGGCACATTCTTGATCAAGTGAATGTATATTTTTCCTGATTTAAGTTCATAAAAAAGTATTAGCCAAACCTCAACCGTTAACATCGGATTACTGTATTTTCATTTCTTTCAGTTAAAAATAGTCTGAGTTTGAAATTTGTTGGAAATTTTAATGAACAAGATCTATGGGATAACCGGACCAGTAAAATCAATTTAGACATTGATGATCTAACAAACTTTCTTATTACATTAGAAAATATTTGTAATTATCAATGAAGCGCATATTATCGATTGAATTTTTGGTTTATAACCTGAGAGTAACCATAAAGCAGATTTCAAAAATCTCCGGAAATGTCAAACATCAAACAACTTGAAAAAATTGCAGATCATTTATAACTTTCCTGTCCACGCTATCTTCAAAATTTTTAAGAGTGCGCTAACTTTAGTTTTAGTATTCAAATGATACGAAATTTCTCAAAGGTGGTAAAGAAAATGGGTAATGTGATCTGAAATTAAAGAACATCTTCAGTAAGGAATTTTGACCGTTCAGTTTTGTTCGCACTTGAATTTACGTGGTCATAAAATTTTTCTTCTAAGTGTCACAAAGTTCTGAATTATCAAAAATGATTTTCAATCAAAGTTTCACACAAAAACTTCTGATCCCGAAAAAAGTTTCGAAAAAGAAGAGTGGGTATTCAGGTAATGAATTTCAGATTAACATTAGAAAAATGGCGGTCATTTGAAGGAATTGATTTCCTTCAATATCCCCTGCACTTCCGACACCCTAAAACTATTTTAAATACAAAATCTGCCAGTATCCTTCTCCACTTGCTATGTACCACTTTTTTTCAGCACTACATTCCTTCTCATCCAACACGAGTTCGAGTCGATATGTGGGTTCAAGAAGTGACCGCAGTATCCGAGTTAACACAAGATTTTGAAATAGGTACTCTTTTTTTCTCTCCTCAATTTTTTCCCCAATCACACATTCTTCTCTTTTCAGATCTATATATCAATGAATTCTGGGAAGATCCAGCATTAGTATTTTCTGATATGAATCCTTGTAAAAACAACATCTCATTCGACGACAAAGTATTACAACGTTTATGGATACCCAATACATGTTTCATTAATTCGAAAAATGCGGCGATTCATGAATCCCCGTTTAGGAATGTGTTTTTGATGGTGTTTTCAAATGGGACACTTTGGACAAATTATCGAATGAAGTTGACAGGACCGTGTGATATGAGATTGAAACGATTTCCATTCGATAAGCAAAGATGTTACCTAACATTTGAGTCGTTAGTTTTTAACTTTTCAAGACAATTTTATTTTTTTTATTTTAAAATTTTCAGCTTCAACTACAACACGGGTGAAGTTCGCATGCAATGGAATGCTCCATATCCAGTAATACTTCTCAAAAACATTGAACTACCCGATTTCAAACTCATCAACTATAGTGTCATTGCAGTTGAACAGGTCCTTCACCCTCTTCACACCCCGTCACCATCCTAAACTCTTATTTCTTCAGATGTATCCAGCTGGTTGGTGGGATGAATTGACAGTCGCATTTGTGTTCCAACGTCGATATGGTTGGTATGTTCTTCAGGGATATATCCCCACAATGGTGACCATTGTCATTTCGTGGATCTCGTTTTATTTGGGACCGCGGGCAATTCCAGCAAGGACTATGTTAGGTGTCAATTCATTGTTGGCTATGACTTTTCAATTTGGTAATATTATTCGAAATCTTCCCAGGGTTTCCTATGTTAAAGCTATTGATGTATGGATGTTGAGGTGAGAATCAGTTTCATGACATGGTGCTGATCAACCATGCAAATTTCCAGTGGTATGCTGTTCATCTTTCTGTCCCTATTAGAACTGGCCGTTGTTGGATTCATGTCTCGAAATGACGGACTTCCACCTCGGGTCAAAAAACGGAAAAGACATGATGAAGATGATGAAGGTTTCTCATGGAAGAGTATGCAAACAAGCCCGCATCTTGAATTACGACAATTCTGGGTTGATAAACGGGTCAACTCATTGAGAAATAGCAGTGATGTGGTGCCACATCCACCAATTGAAGAATATGTGAGTTTCAAATATTCATGGAATGTCAGTGTTGTCGTTTTCAAAAAGGTAGAGAGTGTTTAAACGTTTTTTCGAAATATTAAAAAAAAGGCCTTGACAAACCCCGTTTCAAAAAAGGATGAAAATGTTCCATTATCGGGTTTGTGTGATCTCGTCTTTGAAACAATTGTATTGAATTTAAAGGTGGGGTAAAGGGACTCGGTAAGTTGCTCTTAAATGAAAGAGCACATTTTTTTTAGGTAACACCCTTGAGGGATTTTTCACCGAAAAGTCTAGTTTCGAGAAAAAAATCTTCAAAGTTAAAAATTTGGAAACTTTCAACGTATAGCTATTATAGTTGGACATCGGCTGGACCGGCTGATGAACATTTTGGGGGTTTTCAGGCGATTTTGTAAAAATTTTGAATTTTCTCTGTGTGAAGCAGATAGAGGCAAGGGTGACGGTCATTTTTATATTATTTTCATTGACTTTGATTGGGTTTTACTCGAACGCCAAGCAATCAGCAGATCGGCTGGGCGTCGCGGCTGGAAATCAGCTGATTGCTTGGCGTTCGAATATCACCCAATTAAAGGCAATAAAAAATATATAAAAATGACCGTCTTCCTTTCCTCTATCTGCTCCACACAGAGAGAATTCAAAGATTTTACAAAATCACCTGAAAAACCCCAAAATGTTCATCAGCCGGTCCAGCCGATGTCCAACTATAATAGCTATACGTTAAACGGTTCTAAATTTCTTTTTTCAAATGAAATTTTCTCGAAAACTAGACTTTTCGATAAAAAATTCCTCGAGGGTCTTACCTAAAAAAATGTGCTCTTTCATTTAAGAGCAACTTGCCGAGTCCCTTCACTCCACCTTTAAACAAGTGCTTGTAATAGCTCATTTGAGAACCTTATTTTCAGATAAAACCATGATGAGTTTCACTTATCCTTTATTTGGTGAACAAAGTTTTCAAAGATCAATATTTAGCATAGGTTACCTCTAAATAAACTACGAATAATACTAGTTAGAACATAACATGTAACACGAGTTCTATTGATAATCAGATATTTTTTTACGTAAGACGGAATTTTGTCAATGTCATGATCGGTTTCTATAGGTACTATTTCCCCACGTTTGTGAATTTCAGAATATTTTGAGTATGAAAAGTTTAGTAATCCGATGGCAGTGGTTTGTTACACAATTCCAATAAATTCTGAATTCCAGAGTCAAATGGAAATGGAAGCACCCTACCCACATATTTCCAAGCGACGAGAAAAGAAGCGATGGTTTCCGAATCTACGAAAACGTTGGAGAGCAATCAAAGAAATCCGCCCAGAGACTGTCGACTTCTATAGCGCCATTTTCTTCCCAACAGCTTATATGCTATTCAATATTTCTTATTGGAGTTTCTATTTGACGAGTCTTTCTGAATATTTTGATGATGACATGGCGGAACAAGTAGCAGAACCACCGCCACAGGAGAAATTCTTTTAATTGATTGTTGCTCAATTTTTGATTTTTTCGGAAATATTTTAAATTTATCTCATCTCATAAACATCATCAACTTTTTTTTTCTTGAAAATAATGACCTATTGACTTTCAACAGATGCAGAAATTGTGGTCAATTCGGGTTGAATTTGATTTCTTCGGGTTTTTTTCTTCTCATTTGTGATTATTTTCCATAGAGCCTTCCGATAGTCATCAATAATAATCAATAATGGAAGGGGTTCCAGAGCTGGATATAGAGCCGTGGTATAATTCGCAATCTGACTATAAGTTCCAATATCAACATGAATAAGTGGCAAGAAGAAGAATAGACCAAGTGGGAAGAATAGGAATATTATTGGGAGGAATGTCTTCAAAAATCAAAATGTATATGTACATTTATCGATATTTCTAGTATACCTGAACTACGAGTGCTTTATATAATTGAGTTTGAAGACGTTTTGTCCCTTTAGCACTTCCTTTCTTATATAATTTTCGGGTTTGTCGAAATATTTTAATTCCAAAATAAACTATAATTGACATTGATGACATCATTATAATAGCTAAAACGAGCATTCCAGCAAGGCTTTGGTAGTGCACAAAATTGTTGGTTGAATAGAAAAATGAGCCGATGATGGCAATGTCTTTGAATTCGAGACCATATGTTTCCATCATACTTGATTCTATATATTTGAAAGTATCCTGATCTGCATGTAATCCAAAAAATACGGCGAGTCCCCAAATGATACCAACTCCGATTGGGATCATGAACCATAATAAAAGTCGATATCCTTTGAAGCGGTTTAGGTGGCCTTTTCTGAAAAATGAGTTATAACAAAAATTAAAATTTTTGTAAAATACATTTTGAGAATAGTGTCCAGAAAAACCGTAGTCATCATTAAAAATGGATATTATTGTTTTAAGAGAGACTTTTTGTAAAAACGTGAATTTTTCTGACATGGCACGACCATTGGAAAAATCGATTTGGCTGAATTTTTTTTTTATTGAAAGCCCTATGTGTGTACAGCACACCACACATGTTTTTTTGGCGAAAAAATTTTTCACCCCCCTGGGGGGAGGGGGTGAAGATGAAAAGTGCTAAAACTTCAAAAAAACATAACTTTGCTCTAGGTGAATATTTTTTTATGATTAAAAAACCATTTTTCAGCAAATTTTGAGGCGCACAACTTTCTAGTTGACAAAAATTTTTTATCATTTCATCCAACCCTGTTTTTGACAAATTTGGACACAAAAAGCTGAATTTTCACCTCTTAGAAAACATTTCCTTATTGTCTCACCAAGTTAAAAAGATTCCTCGTGCTTTTTTACGCCTATAAAAAATTATTATAAAATTTTAAACGACACCTCAGTTTGCGAACCAGACGGCTGAAAGTTTCCCACTGGCAAAAGTGAAACTTGAAATTGTCGTATAGTGTCTCAAAGTTGATGAAATTACTTCAAATTTTTACAAAATATGTCGCTTGTAAAAATTTGAAGTAATTTCATCAACTTTGAGACACTATACGACAATTTCAAGTTTCACTTTTGCCAGTGGGAAACTTTCAGCCGTCAGGTTCGCAAAGTGAGGTGTCGTTTAAAATTTTATAATAATTTTTTATAGGCGTAAAAAAGCACGAGGAATCTTTTTAACTTGGTGAGATAGGAAGGAAATGTTTTCTAAGAGGTGAAAATTCAGCTTTTTGTGTCCAAATTTGTCAAAAACAGGGTTGGATGAAATGATAAAAACTTTTTGTAAACTAGAAAGTTGTACGCCTTAAAATTTACTGAAAAATGGTTTTTTAATCATAAAAAAATATTCACCTAGAGCAAAGTTATGATTTTTTGAAGTTTTAGCACTTTCCAACTTCACCCCCTCCCCCCAGGGGGGTGAAAAGTTTTTTCGTCAAAAAAACATGTGTGGTGTGCTGTACACACATAGGGCTTTCAATAAAAAAAATTTCAGCCAAGTCGATTTTTCCAATGGTCGTTCACTTTTTGGTTTTTACAAAAAGTCTCTCTTAAAATTCTTTAATTTTCAAATAAAATTGGAATATTTTTAACAATCAACAAAACGTTATTCTCATATTTTTGTGAATTTTCATGAAACTCATTTCGCTAGAAAAATTACTGTTTCATTCAGACTTTGAAGTTTCTGATGATGAATATGTTTACTTCGACTATTTCATGGAAAATATTAAATTTTAGCAGCACCCTTTTTTATCAAAGATGTTCAACTCTGATTTGTTTTCTTTCTTAGCAGAGATATTTACCTTTCAACAGCCCAATATCTGAACATAAAATGGATGGCTGAAATATACATTGTGACTCCGCAACATCCACACATAATACCTGGAAAAATAAGAAGTTATTTATTCAGAGAAGTGAGTACCCCGCATAGACTTGGTTTCGTTTAATTTGGAGCAAAAACCAAGGGCTCTACCCTTTGAGGACGGATTCAACCACCAGTACACTATACTTGATCTTAAAATTTGGAAACCATGAAGAAGACATAATGAATTGTATACGATATTATAAAGTAATTTGAAACGACGAAATGAAAAGTGAAGATGAAATTTTCTTGTTGGATGATATAACAGGGATCAACAATAAAAATCCCCTTTTACGATTTTTGTTGTTGGTATTTTCATTTTCAAAAAAAGTAACATTTTTTGCCAAAAAAAAGTATCTCATAATGAAAAATAAGGGTTTTTGTTCAAAAAAAGTTTCCATTAAAATCTTGTAATTTTCAGGATTAACAGGAGTAGAAATAATAGACGATTAGGTGACAGGCAACCCGAAAATCTCACTGCTGAGAAAAAATTATATCGAAAACTTGAACACTTGATGAAACGTACACTATGCAATGACTCGACTAATGACTGTTTTCATGTAATAATAGATTTTTTGATTGATAAAGCCATGAAATTGTAGTGTGTGCCGGCATCAGTTCTTTTAGTAACCAAGTTGCTCTAATTTTTTTTTGTACAGAGAAGAAGCAGTCGATTTTATCGACTATTCTTATGGCTGTATCTATGTATACTTCAGTAATTTCTATTTAAAGAATTGCGAAATATTTTTGGTGAGTGTTGCGTGGATTAATGCTCAAAACAGGAGAATGTGGGATCAGTTAATACAAATGTTACGAAACGGTAGATATCTTTTATTTTAATAAGTTTTTGACAGACTCGTAGTTTATTGACTCGCACGACAATCACATCGAAAAATGCCGCTCGGTGACTATTATTCCCGTTGAATGATGCACATTTCACGTCGGACCAGAAAAGGTACATTGTTGTAGTGAGGGTTGTGGGGCGTAAAAATTCGAATATTAAAATTTCAGTCATTCGATATCGTTGATTGTGAAGGAGGCAGTTACACAAGTGGAGGGAGAACACTTTCTACTTCCCCGATTTTACTTAAAATAAAATGTCTTTCATCGATGGTTCTCAAATGGTCATAACTCGGTTCTCCGTGAAGATTTTCAGAAAATAAAAAAAAACCATGCGAACCACAATTGATGATTCACATGAAGTATAGAAAACACTTTCTTCAGGTCTCAAAACTCCATTTTATTGTAGAAGAACAAAAAATCCCGCTTAGCTTTTATTTTTAAACGATCCGTCACACCTATTTATGTCTGAAAAAACTAATAGGGGGCTACAAAACGTTCAACAGTTTCAATTCAAAATCAACTTCTGAATTCAAAAGAAAAAAATTTACACGTTTTCAGAATGTAAAAATTATGAATTCTAGAATTATACAGAGTGTTTCATAATTAGTGTTACCTACGACAAGCGTTATATCTCCAGACAGAGAAAGCCAAATATGGCCAGAAAGCAGTAAACTATTTGAACGTTACTAGAACGTAAATCAAAACATAGTTGTCGAATATAATTTTTCGCTTGAGAGTGACGATTCTCAGAAAAAAATTTCAAATTCTCGTAGGCACGAATGTTTTTCGGACCCAAATCGTCAGAACCGTTGAGTAGGAGTTTCTCAAATGCATAAAGAATGTGTAGGTTATGTGCATAGACCTTCTGGGTAAAATACTAGAACATTGGAAACTCCATTGAGTACAAATCCGGGCTCGGCAACAGGCATTTCGAAGGTGTGGTTGATGGAGAAAATCTGTCTTCCAAACAACTTTTTCTCTTTTTATCTTCAAACAATCAATTTTCGCCTTGTTGGCAAGTACTGAAATTTTTCAAACGTTTTTTGGATTTAAATGAACACAAATTTCACAGAAAAGTGCCAGTTGCAAATACTTTTATCGGTTTTGGCACCAAAAACAACAAAAAATAGCCTTTTTCATTATCTCAACCAAAATCCTCACAAAAAATGAATGAGGCATGTTTTAACGAATTTTCGTGTGCGAACAGCCACTATGATTATTTCTCAAAAAGTTCCGATGGTTTTGTCGACTCTTGTTTGCCTATCTAGGAGAAATCTTTATTGAAATGAAAGATCCGTGAAGTGCGTGCTACAACAAAATGTGTTCGCATTGATCATTGTGAGAGTCGTTTTAAGATACTTTAACCATTTTTCAATGTCGATTTTATCAGTTGAAGACATTTTGAAAACTTTCTCACTTCGAAAAGTGATTATGCAGTTTTATATTCTATTTGTGCCTAAACTTCAGTATTTAACGTTGTAACAACGTTCTGATCATAGTGCGTCATGAAAACCCCGCTACAGCGGTCTAAAAACTAAAAATAGTGACTTCAAACTTTCAAGGCAAGTTAGTTATGACCTAAACAATGAGAGAGAAAAGTTATACGGTTAATTTTTGCTCCCGAGGTTCGTAATTCTCAAGGTAAATTAGGTAACACTATTTATGAAACACCCTGTAGTGTTAGTCTCGAGAATAACCTTCTCGTCTCATCTCAAGTTTCAGTAGAATTGTCATATTTTTCTGTATATCTTGGTCAATTTGAATTTTTTTGAACTTTTATTATTCCAGAAGTGTCAGGAAAGAACAGTCACACAGTATCTTATGAAATGTGTTGTTGTTTTTTTTTCAGTTTGAACATTTTTATTCTTATAGGTTTTCGTGCGGAGCTTAGTGAAAAATATGAGCGGAATGTTGATTACCATAAAAATATAGAATGTTCAATTTTTTAAGGTCTCATCTCCATTGTTAAATTTTTTGGAGCCCTTTTCTGCGTACAGAACCCAAAGATAACAACCATGCCACAAGTAGGTTTTTTCTCCGGGTATTTTTTTCATGTTTTTGAGTCCGTTTAACGTTTAACTCCGTTATATAGTACTGGATCCTATGAACCGTGTATCCTTCCCGGTCACCTTACACAAAAATAACATATCCAATTCAAACGGGAACATCGACTCCTTTCGATTCATAAAAACCACAAAACATGTTCCATGCGATAAAACTTGCTGAAATAAAATGTTATTCGAAGTGTGAACATATAATTTCCTCTTCAGGAAGTATACTGACCGGTTTCGAAATCATTTCCATAATTGAAAAGAATATTGAATGCGAAACCAAGAATAGCATAAGATACTTGTAAGGACCCAACTTTTTTGGTGATTTGAACCAAATTAATAGGATCAATATCGAATTAGAAAAAATAGATATAATTGAAGTTGTCATTTGAAACTTATTTGCCATGTTTCAAATAAGAAATGAGTTGAAGTTCAAAAGAATATAACTTGGAAAAAAAATAAGTATGAGAATAATAAACTCGTTAGAGCCAACATTATTATTATTTTTCTGATTACATTATGTGTCATACGAACTCTGATCAATTTCAAGAATTATATCCAAATACATGATTAGATTATATTAAATTCAAAAATATTTTGTTTTCAATTCAAAAGTACATAACAATGAAAGACACAATTGCACACCTAAACAGTTTCAAAAAATATAGTTTTTTTTATTTTGTTTTTATTTTTTAAAATTTAATACTTTGGTTCTATAGTTGTTTTCTTCTCCTCTGTTGTTTTTTCGGGTTCCGCAACATCTTCAATTCGTCGAACACTGAATGTGACTTTGTATCGGATGTCGAAAAATGCGCAACCGTGGAAACAAATGTTGAGGAATACACCGGAATATTCACAGAGGGCAAACACGTCGTAGGCTGCAAAAAAAGAGGAATGGGGAGTTTGGAGAAATTTATGGGAGATTTATCTTTAGCTTTTTTTTTAAACTTTTATTGGATTTAATAATGATATTTAGTGAATAGCACAGATCGGGTTCGGAAAAATAGGATCACAAACAAGGGAGCTAGAAAATAGCCCTATATTAAGGAAAAAATCAACATTTAAAAAAAATATATATTATTTAAAAAATAATCTACAATTTTTTGAAAATTGCACGGCTTTTTCATTTTGGGAAAACTGACATCACTAAGCTTATCATCGTAGTTTCCGATAGTATTTCTCATTATTTTTGGTATCAAATTAGCGTAAAACTTTTGATTCGAAAGTATTGAAATCGAAAGTTGGATAACAGTTTCAGCATGTTCTGCGGTTTTACGTTAAACATCCCAAACATAATTTTATTATTATTTTTCAAACTTACCCCAAGTGATACATTTTCTCCAATAAAGCATGAATGAAGCCACCAAGATTGGCGTTGAAAGAATATACAAAGATGTAAATAGGATTTTGAGATAATAAGAAAGTCGACCCTGCAAAACTCTCAATTCTATTATGTATATCGTTTTTGAAATAACTCACATATGGATTCAAATAATATAAAGAGTGTGCGTGGCAGAAAATATTGGCAATCATGTGGATAATTCCACAAATTCCGAAAACATAGAAAAATATGACGTGGATTTCTGAAGTGAGAAAGTTTTTTGAGATGGTAAGATCAAGAGGTACTTACGAATGTTTTCACGTTCTCCAATAATCGAGAGACCAGATAGGAAAATAAGTTCGAGGAGACCGACGAAGAAATAGGCAAATCGACTGATTTCATATAACCATACTCTTTGATAATTGACATTTCGCATTCTCTTGTATCGTGAGACTGAAAATACATATTGTAAAAAATTCAACCACTGCCATTGGATTACTGTAGTTTTGTTTTTGAACATGAAAAAATTCAAAAACCAGAAATTTGCGAACAGTGGTAAGTTGATCTATGGGATTATTCGACAAGTAGAGGTTGATTCTTTTTGATATAAAAATTAGCCAAAAAAAAATAAAAGGAGAATTTTTTCTGCCTAGTCCATTTTGCTTTGGCATTTTTTTTCAATCTTGTGAAAAGCATTTCGGCTGTTCAGATTTTACCAATTTCTCTTAATTTTAGTACAATTCAAAGAACGTTTTTGATTGGTCGGATCTGTTTTAGAAAATACTAATTTTTAATAAACTTTTTCTCACTCTCAAGTTCCAATTCAGCTACCACTGTTATCAGTATTCAATTTCAGAAATTTGCATGAGAAAAAAACTCACATCCTGTAATCAATTCAACGACTCGAATTGGCACATGAAAAAGTAAAAATAATTGCCAAAATGTTCGTTCCACTGGCAAATTGATAATTCGAGATAATGATGGAAGTCTAGCACGCTGTAAACACGAACCTCATTGATTCATTTTCCTCGCCAACATTTTCTTGAACTCACCCCACATTGCCAATTATAATTACTAATTTCATCATTATGAAAGACTAGAGCGATGAAAATGGCGGCGATTGATCCGAACATGGGAGGAATAAAACCGGCAAGAAACACTTCGACTGGGTTGAAACGAACAATTTCGGTGATTTTCTTGCCATCTTTCATGTATGGTTCGAAGAGTCCCATTTTATTGAGAGGAGGTGGAAGACGCCGTTTCACGCCTTTTTCGACGTTCGTCGAAGGAGAAGACATGATGGCGGACGAAAATGGGAGAGCCTGACAAACATTGAAATTTGTAAAATGCATCAAAATATCGATAAATAATGGAAGTAGAAAACGAGGTGGTGAATTATGAATGGAACGCAGACAGAAAACAAAACCCAGAAAGTGGTAATAAATTTCAAAGTGGGGTCTCAGAGTTTGGGTACTGGATCAGTATGTTTAAAAAAAAGACTCCATGTGAATATGGGTGACAATAAGGATGATGATGATGATATCAGTTTTGCAAAGTCTATACACGAATTTCAAAATTAAGTGCTGAAGTTTGATCAGATAGACTTAGTATAGATGTCCAAAGATGTTTTTCAGTACAAAAAAATATCGTAGGACATTTATTTTTGTCAAAAATTCATGAAAATACGCAAAAACAAGCTTGAAATCATATTGAACATGGCATACAACTATGTACTTGAAAACTCAAAATTAAGAAATCAGAAATTTTATTTTGTTCTTGTCCTTGGATAACCACCATACTTCTGGTCTACAAGGAATAAAAAACTTATCACCTGATATTTTTCAGCTTCTCAAGGTCTATCAGATAATATTAAAACATCTTTATTTGTTTTGAAACATACCTGAACTGAAATGAAATATATCAAAGATGTAAAAGTGGGAAACTTTAAAATGTGTCAGATAAAAGTACGTAATACAATAAAAAGTTTTTATAACAAATGAAAAACAAAAATCCGAAATCCTTCAGATATGTTGTTAAATGTTTTGAATAGAAGGGCATTCATGAAAACACTTGAGAATATTCCCAAATCATAAAGTGAACACTTAAATGTATATTCATTCCCAATTACGTAATTGGTATCTAGTTTTAGCTTTTTTTACGGTTTCACAAAAGACAGGATTCAATAAACCATAGGCGATTGAATGAAAAGTACGTTATTAATATCACAATTTGTTTTATCTTTGAATTGCGAAGAAGATATGTACCGAAAACTGATGAATGAAGGAAAAGATGAAGAAATTGGAAGAGGAAGAAGAAATGGTAGGACTCCGATAAATAATTAATTTGTGTCATTACAACAAAAAATAACAATAAGAAGAAAAGAAATGGTTCCAGATGATAAATTGTTAGATTGTAAATCTATTGCGGTTTCAGGTATAAGATAAGTTGATTGTATATCATGATTTGATGTTTTTGTTACTTGGAACTCATAAAAACAGCCTACGATACAATTGAAAGCGATAAAATTTGGAAGAGTTTTTTTTTGAGATCAGAATTCTGGCCGTATCACAACTAGGGGGTCAGTACTTTTTGGCTAAGCCTACCCACACAACATGACTCTAAAAACATAACTTCGGCCTAGCCAGAGATGGGAAGCTCAGTCTGCCGTTAACATTGCTATCAGTAATTTTTTACTCAACCTGTTCTTTTTTTTTTTTTTGAAAACTTTGGCTTCTTACTTGTCTCGATTTTCATTTCAAACATTTAAAAGTTCATGATTATGTTCTTTGGGAATTAAGTATTAGTTGTTGGGAAACATTTTTTGAAAACAGCCTTCTATTAATAATTTTTAAGCCATGTTGTCTGACCAGGTAAACCATCTCGAATAATCAACACAAACATGTGAACCATGGCTTTTGTGAATCATATCGAGGTCAGATTGCTAGCCCAAATAGTTTTTGTTGTAACTCAATTTATTAAAATATTATTATTGTGTTTTGGAAATCTGATATGAGCACTGATCGCTTCGGTTCCTGACAGGTCTTGTTAATTTCATCGGTATAATTTCTGGGGCGTCGTTCAGCTGATAAATTCAAAAAATGTAAAATACAAAAAAGTGATTTTGAGTATGGAACCCAGCATAAACATACACTTTTATTTTGAAAGTCTCAAACATTCAAATAAATAGTTATACAAAAAAAACGCTAGAAAACAATCACCATTAGTAGTCCAGAAGTTTTATTTTCATAGCTTTATTTTATAAAATTAAGACCTAAGTGAAGCTATTTTTAAGTTAAAGAACCTTTTGGTTAGAGCCAGTTTTGAGAAAAAAATTTTAACATGGTCAATCTAGAATTAACAAAAAACAGACCTAGGTTATTTGAAGTTCCTGACTCGAGTACTACTCTTTTTTTTTACTTAAAATTCAATTTCATCGGGATGAACAGGAAATATTTTTCTCACATATCTGCTGAACTGATAACATAGGCGAGCTCGATAAAACTGTTTTTTTTTTTGGAGATCACTATTGATGCATCTACGTAAAATATTCGATTACTAAAGCTCATTAAAAATACAATTCAATATAAAGAAAATCAATAAAAAAATGAAACATAGATATAAGCTAGCCTTGCAATGTTTGAAAATGGAAAGCTTTCAGATTTTAATCTAAAGATTACCTAATGAGATTCATGAAAAAAAATGAAAATTGTACAATATTGTAACTGTAAGTAAGTGACACAAAAACTTGTAAAATCCATACAATCATCGGACAATTTCGAAAAAGTTTCGCTTTCGTACTAAAGAATATATCTTTGTTTCTGACAGATCAAATCGATATGCGGAAGAAAAGAAACAAAACAAGAAAAAAGATGAAGATGGAATGACAAAAAAAGAAAATTATAAATGAGAAATAGTGTCTTGATTGTGGTTTGGCAAAAGCTAAAACTGGATATTCCCTCCGATTGGCATTTGTAAAAAAAAAGAGAGGATTCATAAATAAATAAAGGGTGAATCAAATGAAATGGATGGACGAAAGGTGTACTGTAGGAAGGGAGATGAGGTGAGGTGAAAGAGGATTCTTGAGGGAGGGCAACATTTGCATATTTTAATGATGCGAAAAACTAGGATATGATGTTAGTTTGACAATACACATCGGAAAGGCGAGTGAAGGAAGAGGGCATTTACCGGAGATTTATTGATGGGATGTTTCTTTTTTTGAAATTCAGTGATTTATTGTGAATCTAAAATTGTTTCACCAGGTTTAGGCGCAGGGCTTTCCACTGCGCCTATTTGGGGTTATGTCAAAAAAGTGACATTTCGGATTTTCTTCAAACGTTTAATATTGAAATCAGTGTATTGGAGGTGAAATAACAAATATTTCTATGAATCTTCCAGTTTTAAAAGCTAATTTTTGAAATTATGAGATTCGCAACTACAGTTGAAACAGTTTGTAGCTTACGTACGAGCTTAGATAGAAACTTCAAATCATTGAAGAAAGCGAATATTAGTCAAAATTGGACAGTGACATGATTTTTGTTGATAATTCCTAATTTTCTCGGGTCACTTATGATTTTGGGTGCATTTTGATACCATAATCGGGTTCTACGGTTCGAAGAACTATGTAGAACAAAAATATTTTCATATTAAAATATACGGCTCTGAATATATTTATTTCATTTTGAAACTAGCGAAACCTACTCAGAAATTTGCAGCTATCGTAAAGTTATTCTGCGATCAAAGTCACCGACATTTGTCAAAGTATCTGAAACTAATGACAAACCGATAGAAACATGAATCACTTTCATGAATGAAACCAACTGGTTTTGGTTTTGAACGTATAGTGGCAAACGACCAGGTTCCGGCTGCTTTCTAAAGGTGCGATGTCGAGATGCTTGTAACCTGCTAGTTTTTTTTTCGATTATACTAAAAATCTAATGGGCTAAAATCTAATTCGCTACACGAAGAATCATTTTCTATTTTAATGGGATTTTTGCGTGCGCTGAGAATCACATGACAGAAAACTATCCTGAAAAAAACTGCATGATATTTAACGATATGAGAATAAATTTTTTGATCCGTCGAAATTTGTTCCTGATCTGGAAAAGTTCGCACTGAGCGCGCAATACCGATCAAATTTTTTTATATGCAAGTCGAAATCTCATTCATCATATTTTATAAATATGTATTTTGTTGCTGAAACTCGTCTCAAATATCGTGTACCCTTTTTCATTTGAGGTACGATATTATCTTCAACTACAAAACAAAATTGCGATCAGGAATTTGAAAACTTTTGAAGCCGATACAAAAATAATTGATTAAAATTTGAAACTACCGAAACTAATATTTATTTCTAATTTTCACCTAAGCCATCACTATTGCAATATAACCAATTTCGTACTGGAAAAATTAATACTCTGAAAAATATTTTTAACTTATACCAGGGAATCTCTGAATCATAGTGATTCACCAAGTGAAAACTAGTTATGAACTTTGAACTAAAAACCATTGGGAAATATTGAATTTGCAAGAACAACAAAAATAATAAATAGATGAATGAGACGATCGAATGTATAGAAAAAACTTGACACTTCGTCCTCTTTTCTAAAATCCAGATTGAAACGCTTTTCTTTTTCTCTAACCATCCGTTTCGCAGCGCAGCAGGAGATGGCAAAATGTGTCCTTTTTGCGCGCGCGCATGAGGATTTGAAAGTCATTGAACTTCTCAAACGGAAATCGTTTCGGACCCTGGACAATTAGATTAACTTTCGCTATCGGATTAGTATCGTGGAAAAGTAGGCCGCACCCGGGAGCGCAATGCAAAGACAACAAGAAGAATACTAAATTTTAGTTAGAAAAAAATCTGATATACATTTGAACACTTATTTATCCTCTCTTGGTTTTTCATCGCTCACTCCATATGGTCGAAGAGCGGGAATTTTCTCCTTTAGCCATCTGACATAAAACAGTTCTTGTCTCTGGAAATTGCATCATTTTTAAATTAATTTTTTACTATGAATGTGTTACTTATGTAAGCTAACTAACCTGGTGAGGTGCAACTAGTGACGGATTATTTTGAATAGTATAATAAGCAGCGTGCATGGCTAAAAATTTCAATTTTCAGAAAATTTTTCGATGATAGAAAAACAAACTCACAAACAATAAGACCGGCAAAGAGTCCCCACTCTGTCAAAGTGCGCTTGGTGATCATTTTTGACTTTCTGAAAAATGAGAGAATATTAAATACGTTTTGTAGCCTTTATAACACGGAACAAACGTGACTTTTACGAGAAAAATAAAGAATAAAAAACTGCAGATAGGGCGATTTACGATAAACAACAGGCATACGTAGTGTCGTTGTGATTTTTCTCTGCGTTTACTCAATTTGCGTGCTCTCTATTTTTTGAGAAAGTTTTTGATTTTTTTTTTGAAGAATTTCGATATTTTCTTCCTAAAATGGCAACTGTGTAGAAAAATACAATTCGGTCACAATATGCAAATTTTTTTGATCAATTTTTCTGACATGATTTTTTGTGCTGTTTCAAGCGTTTTTACTACAATATGAATATAATTTATAGGATTACATGTGTCAATATAATATAATCAAAAAGTGGATAAAACAATAAATATTTAATAAATTAGTATCCCGGTGCAGTTCTTGGAGGTGGACAATGACTGCAACCTCCTTCTTTTCCTGATAGTCCATCATTTCCTGGAGGACCGTCAGCTCCGATTTGACCTGGCTCTCCATCAAGCCCCTTGTCTCCAGGTGGTCCTCTCGCTCCATCGTTTCCAGGTCTTCCATCTCTTCCAGGCAATCCTTTTTCTCCAGGTTCTCCAACTTCTCCACGTCCTCCTGGTGGTCCTTGAGGTGCTGGCACATCTCTAGTGACTCCAGGTGCACCATCCTCTCCATCTCTACCAGGCCGTCCATTCTCTCCAGGCTGGCCACGACCACCTTGCTCGCCAGTCTTTCCGCATCGTCCATTGCGACCAGGTAAACCATCAAGTCCAGTTCTACCAGGAACTCCCGCTTGTCCTTGTCCTCCAGGAGATCCTGGAGGTCCAGCTGGACAATCAACAATGTATTCGCTCTCTTCCATACGAGATCCAGAAAGATCTTGACCATGCTGTCCTGGCCTTCCTGGTTGACCATCTTCTCCATCATATCCATCGCGACCTGGTGGTCCAGCTGGTCCGGCAAGACCAATTCCACAGCTACAGCATGTTTCTTTAGTTCCATAAGGTCTCGATGATGGTGAACCAATTGAAGACCTCCCGCTTGGTGTGTAAGATGGTGCAGCTTCGTATCCAGCTTGTCGTCTCATTCTTGGAGCAGAAGTAGAATAGAGACTTTGCAAGTTCTTAGCACTATCCATGCAGAAACTGACATCATTCTCAACAGAACTTTGGATAAATTGAAGATACGTGTAAAGCCCAGGTATCAGAATAATACACATAACACCAGCTACCGCACTGAAATTAATGAAAATCACCTTAAAAAATGCCAGCGAAAAACTCACCTAACAACAATGCCAATGAAGGCAACTTTGCGAAGTTCATCCTCATCTGAAGTCTTTATCATTTCAGCTGTAACTATCCGATATCCCATCCCTTCCATCCATATAAGTACCTGATAAACTCGATATCTTTTTTTCTAAGGATTACACTTTTCACTACACATTGATTTATGAACCCTACTTTTATATATAGATGATTTATATCAAGTTCCACCGGTCAAAAATAAATATATTGTTTTTTTTTAAATAATAAATTAAAAGTTGTTATCCATACACTTTGTGTTCGAAATGATTCAATTCGTCGTTTGTTTCATCTTGCTCTGAAAACATGTGGATTTTCATAAGGATTTTAAAAATTTATGTTATTCTTACGTGTTAGGAGTTCAATCTGCTTGTATTGACGGCGAATTTTTGCTTTTAGTGCACAGTTTTCGTCGCGTAAACTTTCTATTTCGAAGTTCAAATTTCGTTGTTGACTCTCGAAGCTGCTTCCAAGTGTTTCCTATAAAACCAAACTCTAGTCTAGGACATAGATTCAGAAGGCTATGGCTCACCTGACTTCGAATGTTCTCTTCTAACTGAGCAATAATTGCCCTACATCTATCTAACTCTGCTTCAGTTCTCGATAATTCAGAATTCAATGCAGATTTCGCATGTTCTATAGTAGCCATTCTTGATTGTTTCAACTCTGTTTCCTTTTCCGATGCTTCTGCTCTATCCATTGCTCTTTTCCTCTCAGCTAACATCTCATTCTTGCTCTCAACAATACTCGATTCATGTTTCTTCTGCCATTCTTCACAATCTGCCAATGCTTTTTTGAGGCGAAGTGCTAGATTATCAGCATTTTTCTGCGCGGAGTTGAATTGTCGAGTGATTTCTTGATTTTGGGACGTTTGCTTTCGAACAGTTTGTTGGAGGGACTCTTTTTCGTTTTCGACAGCGGAAAGCTGAGATTTATAAACATCGAGTTCTCGTTTGACCAATTGAAGATCGGTGTTGATTGCGGATTTTTCTCTGAAATGATGCATTTTTATTTTGATACAAAAATTGTAGTACCGTTGTTACATTTTTAAACTTTGCTGTGCCCTTTAATTTTGATGAAAACCTTGAACTTTGAAACGTGAGAAATTATGTTTTTGGATTTCTATGCAAGAGAACTTACAGAAAAACTGAACAGTCCTTTTTTTAATATTTGTCTCTGGTTTTCGAAATTTTTTTCGAAAACCCAGGATATCCCATTTAAAGATCATCTAATATTTTGATGATTTCACTCAATAGAACGTATGTGAAAATTGAATGAAAAAAGGCGATCGGATAAATTCGAAACATCACCGTCTCAATTGAACTATTCGAAAAAACTTTTGTTCGTTGTACATAATTTAACATCGAAAAAGTTCTCTAGATCCGGTACAATAACGAATTTTCTCGAAATACATGGTTTCGATTCGACTCACGCTCAATTTCGACAATTCTGTAAGTAAAAATTTTGAAACGTATTTTTTAAAAGGTTTTTCATAAGTTTTCTTTTTACGTATTTGCTGAAACAAAAAGTTCAGTTTAGAGAGTGTATCCAAATTTATCATGCGAATGATAACTTACTTCTCCAGTTCCATAATCCTCCTTTCTTTCTCCATAACTTGAGAAGTACTTGGTGATCTCTGCAATCCGACTCCACTCATCGATGTAATACTCTGTGACATATCATATAGTGAATCTCGTCGACCTCTCGATGAATACATTGAACATGTAAGATCAGATTCTGAATCCTTTCTGCGCAGTCCAATTGTTCGAATTGATGAGAATGATCCCATTGATGTTAGAGAATATTGTCGACCAATAGTTGAAAGCCTTCCCGAACTTGATCTACCATAATCCGAATCAACACTTGATTCTCTTTGGAATGTTTCAATCTGACTCTTTTGAGAAGTATTCTCAGTTTCGAGCTTTGAATTCTTCCTCTTTATATCTTCTACTTTTTGCTCCATCTCTTTCATTCTTTCCTTATGTGTATCTTTCAAATCTTTCATACAATCAGCCATCATCGCATCCTTATCTTCTAACTTCTTTTCTAGTCGTTTTATCTCATTCCCACGTTTTCGGCACTCATCTTTCTACAAGAAAAAAAGAACAACAATGTAAAACAAAATTTGGAAAATGTCTTACCAACTCATCAATTTTCTTCGCCTGTCGTTGTATAATATCTTTGGCAGATGTGAGTTCATCGTTCAGTTTTTCTTTTTCTCTCTCAATTTTTCTTGTCGCGTTCTTCTCATTCAGAGTAACATTGTCTAATCGAGCGATTTTGTCCTGGAAAAATTTTTTGAGTGAGAAAAATGAACAGCTTCCTGAAACGAATAAAGTCGAGTTGAAACGAGTCCGATCAGCAAGAATTAAAAAAAAAGTGTTTAAGATTAAGTTCTGATATTAAATTTTTGAATAAAACCCGTTTTGTTATCAGATTACTGTACTATTTTACGTTAATTTTTCAATTTTTTGTGTTTTATCAGAAAAAGTATAAAAATTTCCAAAAATTCTGGAACTCTTGATTTGAATTTAGAACTAATTTTTCAAAATCTCTCAAGTTTTCACACATTTTTTCACACCCTTGGTAATCTCAGTTGAGACAAGTTGATCAATAATTTGAAAATATGAGTTTTAGGATAGACTCAATAATTCTCCACAGAATAACTTACATTCAGTTCGGTGATCAGTTTTTGCAAGTCCGTAATCGTATTATTTTGCCGAGTTTGTCTTGCTTTCTCATCTTCCAAATTACTCTCCAATTTTGCAATTCCCAATTTCTGTTCATTTGTCTCATCAAACAATCTCTGTATCTGATTCTGTAATTCATCAACCAACGCAGTCTTCTCATTCAACTCTTTCTCCATATTTTCATAGAAATCCGAATTTCTATTCTGCGCTTCTTTCAATTTCAAATTCTCCGCTTCCAAATCATTCTTCTCCATATTCAATTGTTCGATCTTCCTCTCATATTCTCTCAAAACATCATTCATTTTCATAACTTTCTTATGTTGTTCATTATATTTCTTCTCAAGAACATTGAATATCTCCTCATTTTGTTCCATTTCTTCCATTGTTTTTCGAAATTCCCGTTCTTTTTCGAGTAGTTTTTCTCTTCCTTGTCTCTCAACCTCTTCGATTTTCTTCGTCGTCTTGTTCATTTCAACCTTCTGCGCTTCCAATAACCCTGTCAACTTCTCATTCTCCCGTTTTGATGTCTCATAAGATTCTTCCCATTCGTCAAGTTCTTCACCAAGTCTTCTGTTCTCCTTTTCCAACTCTTCGATTCTTTGTTTGTCTCGATTTTTAGGTATCAGACCTCTTGATAACTGATGAATTCGATACCAAGGCCATTGAGATAGTTCAGCAAATTGTCTAACATTGTGTTGGATTGTAAGAATGGCATCGCTGAAAAATGAACAAGTTTTGGATTTGGAAAAGGACTCTGTTTTCTTCACCTGTTCTCGTTTTTTGTAAAAATTACACAATAACTATAAGAGTCCCAAACATGATGAAGTTTTTTTTAAAAGTTTTTGAGCAGGTAAACTCTGGAGTGTGCTGCTACCAGTAAAATACGCGTAGAATCTTCACTCGTGATCAAAAATGATGATTTTTTTTTGGAGAAATATTTGTTTCATTCCTTTTCACTCACGAAAAATTTTGAGATGTTTGATAAGAAATATCGAATAGATTTTTGAATGCTGATGTATTCATTCATTTTTTCCCTGAAAATATAGGTTTCAAATATTTTACTTGCAGAGTTTCAATTAAAGATTGAAATGTTACAGTGCTCTTGTTTTTGGGAAGAATTCAAAGAACTTTTTGTTTTTTTCAGCCCATGGCTTCTGAATCTGGTTTTCTGAAATTTATCCAAATATTTTGAAGAAGAAATTCCCCTGATTTTATTCAAAAACAGATCCGTCTCAAAAGTCATCATTTTTTGCAATATTTTTTCCATAAATCTATCGAATGACATAGGGTTTGTCAAAAATATCCATGTTTTTTTTTATATCATCCCTTCTTAACAAAAACCTATTTTGGCCAGCCGAGACGAAACTTTTTAGGAGATCTGATTCAGAACAGTTTCAAAAATATCAGATTTTTTTGATTTTTTAACCTTTATTTAGGTTTGTTTCATTTCTCAATAAAAAAGAAACTATGATCCCAACTCACGCTTTATTTCTTCGCTCTTCCAAATTTTTCTGTATACAATAATATCGAATATGAGCTTGTATTTTGACAATAAACGATGAAATATACTCATTTCTTTTCTTTTCCAGCTCCGAAATGACTCCAACTTTACAAAATAGTTTCGTTTTACCAACTGCATATCGCTCTTTTCGAATATTCGCATCCATACAAATCTGTGCACACATATCCTTTCCAGATAATTTGATCTCTTTGTTCTTCAGAAGTAGAGCATATCTCTCAACAAATTCATCATGTGAAGTACGAGATGGATAACCTTCTCGACAAATTCGAATTCCTTCCAAAACACCGTTGCATCTAAAAAATTGCTGTGCTTCCAGAACAAAAACATTTTCCATTCTCACCTCAACTGCGTCAACACCAATGGTGCATCAATCTTGCCCGGTTGTTTTTCATAATTTGGCACAACACATCTTATGAAGTGCGCGGATGATGTGTTCAATGTCTCTAACAAGTTCTGAAGTTGATTTCGATATAAAAATGAAACTGTTGAATTCGTTATGGTTCCTCGTCGAGTTTTCAAACTGTTCACCGGAACGGGAGGGAATAATAACTTCAATAATGGATGAGTAGATTGAGACATGATTTCGAGAACAGAATTTTCTACATTATCCCGATTTTTATCTAACCATCCATCCATATTATAATGCACTTCTCCAGCATAATGTTTGATTGCAAAATGGCGGATCGTAGTAGATCTTTGAGTTTGCTTCGATTTGCTGAAGCTTTGATCATTGGCCAAGTTCACACACAGTTTCTCCAGAAGTGATTTTTCCGAACCATTTGGAACAACACATTCTTCCTCCAAGAATGATAGAACACCCATTGGTTTCTCAATCAGATCAATTGTTGGTTGGAGATGATTAGCAAAATTGACTTGTGTCCATTTGATACCTTCTTCTAAATAATCACTTTGCTCTTTGACAAACATGAAATGATTGAAGAATTGTTGAAGTTTCTCATTGGTATAATTGATGCAGAATTGTTCGAAAGAGTTTTGTTGGATGATTTCAAAACCGGCGATGTCGAGAACAGCAATGAAACGGGAGTTCGAGTAGACTGGAATATAATTATACTGAATTTGAATATGGATGGTACAGTGTTTTTTTCAGAGATTGATTGATTTTTTTTGTTGATAAATTTTGTTTTTAATAGAACAACATTTCTCGAATTTTTTTTTGAGTTTCCGTGACTTTTTTAAAATTTTAACAAATATATTTTGCTACTAGTCGTTCACAAATCGCTGCCATCGGACTACAGTATTTTCAATTTTCCTACTCGAAAATAAGCTTATCAGAATGATGAAACCATGAACTTTAAAAGTTCCGTAGAGTAGCTTTACACGTAGAATTCGAATTTGATATTGAAAATCCACTTTAATTTCATTTTCAGAGCAAAAACTTATGTATATATTATTGATAGAGAGCGTGTTACCGATCTGTGAAAGGCTTATAAATTAGGGTAATTTTTATCCGGAGCATTCCTAGAGCGTATAATCAGGTCGGAACAATCGAATTTATTTCCATTTCCAAAAATTTCCAAAATAAAAATCTGTTAGACTGTGACTTCATTCAAAAAATGACTTGAAGCAGTGTTGTTTTTCAAAGAGTGTTGTAGAACTTACCAGTATCCGTATCATCGATCGAGAATGCATTATTACACTTTTGGACCACCCATCCGAATAACCTTTCATATAATACTTTTGCCATTGCTGAAGCTGAGCTCAATGTCTGAATTCATACTATTTTTCTTTTATTCCTTTCTTTATCTCCTTACTTTTGCTAAATTCTGATTTTTTCTGATCAATTTATCATGAACCTTAATGGTCGGTTGTGTGAGTGCATCAACAAGTCGCGAATTTCTCATTTCCAATAGTTCGGCGACATTGTCTATCTCTGCAAGAAGAACCCTCGATTTTTTTTCTCAACAAAAAAAAAGTGTAATATAAACGTTCGTCAGTCCATCAATTTAAACACAAGCACATGACACTAAAAAATAGTTTTTAGATGAAATGTATTTGTGTCATCCATGAAAATGTTAAAACAATTGTTGATACCTTGCATGCTTTCGACAAATGATAAATCAAGACCAGATCTCTCGCCAAATTTGATATCGCCAATCCAGAGAATTGCCGAGAGAATTTGGAAAATCCAGATTTTTTCTTCGGAACTGAATCCGATTCGAGTTAGGGCTTCCTGGAAAAAAAAACAGTGAACTATTGGCACTATTGGATCTAATTTTTAAAATAATTATCTCCCAACTAAGAAATAGATTTTTTTATTGGAATTGGTACAACAAAATTAAGCTCAAAAATGTTAGTTCCTGGAACATATCAGAAGATTCTGAAAAATATCTGAATTGAACCCGAATTTTTTCAAGTACAAACGTCAATCTTAAATGTTTTATACCAGATCTTGTAAAAAAATTGACCACATGGGTTTAGCCTGATTCAGAAATTTTTAAATTGTTGAAAATGTTCAAGCAATGAGATTAAACAAAACTCAGAGGATTATACGTTTTACAAATAAGTAATAAACTCGTGTCCTACGTGATCTTCAATTAAATTTTACTCTACAGTCATCTATATCCTCCAATTCGAACCCCAATCTCACATCCATCAAAACTCACATCAGTCAATTTCGCAGCCTGCGCATCGTTCAAACTCGGATCATTCTCCACATTCTTCAAATATTTATACATTTCCGCTTTTTTCGATAATTTCAAAAAACTCTTATGAGGTTGGTCAAAATAATTCGACAACATTTGATAGAAAATGTGGAAGTTTCGATCGCCTTCACATTGTGAGACTACACGTGACTTTTCGAGGAGGTCTAAAATATATGTTGTTTTTTGAAGCAAGAAGGAGACTTACAGCATTCTATCTTGGCACCAATCAACTTGGAATTTTCATCAAATTCGATACGAATAAACTTTCCAAATCTTGAGCTATTACTATTATGCATTGTTCGAGCATTTCCCATTGCTTCAAGTAATATACCACTGGTCACTACACATTCTCCAATTGTATTTTGAGAGCCAGAAGATTTGAGCACAAAGTCTATGATTTTCTTGGTATTCTCAGTTTTACCAGCACCAGATTCTCCTCTATAAAAATCAATAAGTCCAAAATTATCCCAGGTATTCTTAGAACCCACGTAATGAGAATACTCTGATTTCTTCCACCTTTCATAATTCCATGAAACGCATTTTGTGCAACTGAATAAACATGAGGTGGAAGATCACAATTTATCTGATACAGATTTTTAACCTCATCCCCATAAATAGGTATATTCTTCCATGGATTAATCACAACACAAAACAGACCACAATATGTCTGAAATATTTAGTCTACTTCAGATCTAAGTGATTATGCTTCTTACATGAATAACATGTTGTGTATATCGAAGTGTAAGAGCATTTAAAACTGTTGCTGCATTTGGTTGTGTTAATGTGCATAAATCATTTGAATAGTTGTTGAGACTTGGAACTTCGCAATCATTTTTTTCGACTCGTTTCTGAAATATGTTTCATTTTCCTCCCCCACTCGATTAGTCAGCTGTTTTGAAAATGGATCAAAACATATGTGTTACATACTTTTGAAAAAAAAAACTACATTTTCAAAAATAGTATATTTGTTTGTTCGACAGGTTATGGGAATTTTTCAAGGATGAGATTGAGGAAGACATGAAAGGGAATTTTGTGAAAAAAATATGAACAATTTGATGAGAAATACATATGTAATTTGATAAGTGTTTGAGCTTTGATCAGTCCCGTATTCAATTTTTGTCATACCCAATTTTTAATACGCAACATTCAACTTTAAACTGGGAAATGGAAAATAGAAAAATGATAAAACAGCTTTAATGATAATTCGCTAAATATATGTAGATAACTTTACCTTCTCGGCATTCTAGAAGGTAAGTTTTTCATGAAAATGAGCATTTCTTTTTGTTTACAGAAATTTACAGTTTTTTTATAAAGCACAAAGAGATTGAAAAATTCACATATCAAATAATAGTAAAATGTTACGCCAGTTTCATGTTTTCGTTCTCTTTTCTAATTTTTTTTTGATTTCCTAAGTCAGAAGTTTACAGACATTTTTTGAAATTTCTTTTGTGAAAATTGAAGGTCTAGGGTACCTTTTCATACTTGATTACTTTTTTTGGGAATTGAGATTTATAGTACATATAGATGAGGTTTAATAGTTTCTAAAAACATTAAGATCTAGAAAAATCGAATTTTTATGAAACTTTTTTATAATAGATTGTTCTGAGTGTGCAGCTAGCTCTTTTCGATATGTTTTAATTAAAAGTTTGTTTTTTAATCGAGAGGATTCAGCAAAACCACACCAACAATTTTTGCAGTGTTTCAAGACCTTCAGAAAAAACACAGATCTCCAAGCCCCTCATAAAATTCCCATCAAACATTTTCCACTGAGATGCAACAATAATAGTTTTCAAACGATTAAAAAATGACCTGAGTTCACTCATCTCATCAAAAATATCGTTCTCTCTACGTCTCTCTTCCTTGGTGATCATGTTTTATATTTTACACGCGCAACATTATTTTCACGAGAATGTCTTCATTTTTTCAGCTGAATGGAACTTTTTACACATTTCTCCGATGAATGTGTCTGTCCAGTCAACAATTTGTTTTTTACGAAATTTGAGACGGGATGAGTGACCTGAAGACTCTTTTACTTTTTTGTTTTGTTTGCAAGGTGTAAACTAGAAGAGGTAACAGAACCCACATCTGGTCAAAGATTTTTGACCAGTTTTAATATGTCTGGGAGATTTCTAATAGACTGAATTCCAGAAAACAAGATACAGAGAAATCCGAAAATTGGACACAGAGACAAAAAACAGGTAAGAAGAGTATGAAGGTATTCAAGTTCTACAGTACCCGAGGACACCTGAGAATCAAACTGTCGATGTTCAATGCGTAAATCAGTGAAATATAGGTTTTTCCAAAATTTCTCACCTTCTCAAAAAATCCCTGTTCATCTCGAAATCCGACCAAAACATCTGACAATCCCTCATCAATCACAGTTACCAAACGATAACCCAAAGTATCATCAGCAATCCAAATCAAATTATTCAAATCCTCAATTCGTTCTTCGACTCGTTTCGTTTGTAGATGTTTAATTATCAATGGATCGAGTGATTCCATTTCTGTGACAAAAAGTATTGTGAAAAAAAGCAAAAAATGAAGAGAAATGCACTCATTACACAACTTCTCTAGAACAAAAAAATGAGAGAGAGAGAAAAAGATGAAAAAGAGGAGGTCCTCTGGAAGATGGACGAAAAAAAAACTAATCTATCAAATTTTTTATGATGTGGTGCAAATTGATAAACGAGTTGAAATCAGTTCTCTGAGAAGAGTGAACCAGGGTTTTCGGTTGAGTTAGAGGGTTGAGGGAAATGAGAGTGTAAAATTTGTCTTGGTAGAAACATTGAAGGCGGGGCAAAGCACTCGGATAGCTTTTTTTGAATGAAAGAGCAGATTCGGTATAGTAAAACTGTCGAGGGTTTTTCACTAAAAAGTCTTGAAATCGAGTTTTTTTTTTTCATTTTCAAATTACTAGTCTATAAATCTAAGAAATCACCCAGAATGTTCACTATCAGCTGAGATTTTTCAAACTTTTTTTAATAGGATCTGTGATATTGGATGCGTCTTCAGATCAACATCCCGCATTCACATTTTTCCAAAATCAATACGAAATTTCTAGCCTTGATGTTGAAATTCGAAAAAGAGAATATGTTTGTGAAATGATGCGGGGAGTTAGCAAGTTGCTCTTTAAAAAAAGCAACTTGCCCACTCCCTGTAAACCACCTTTAAACTGTATGATTTTTTCATCCTGATCGTTTTTAGAACATTAGTTTTTTAATGAAACTGAAGAATTATAGTGATTTCAAAAATTTTAACAATTTTCTGTTATTCACAAAAATATTGAAACAATCTCGTAATAAATGGTAATGAAAAAAAAATTAAGTGAGTTTTATTTTTTTCTCTTTTTTTTTGAGTTGTATGTTTTTTAAAACTATTCCCTTGTAAGGTATTTTTAAGTGTGACAAATGATCTTGATCAAAACTTCAAAACCTTTTTTCTTATTCAGTAAAACTTGAGAATACTAAAATGACTGTGAGATGTTCAAATTTACGCTCAACAGAATCGTTTTTGTAAATAAATGTGCAATCTTGGTTTTCTTGAATCCGGTACGATTAAATAAAAAAAACTTTCACGCTGAGTTGTAATTGACGTGTTATCAACAAGATAAGTATTTTATTAATATTTATTAATTCAAAAGTCACAAAATTTAGGATGACAAACATGAAGCGGAGACTATCAACCTGTAAATCATAACTTATCTGTATGAAATCTATAACTCTATGACTTACGAAGATCCACTATCTGTTGTATATAGCCAATTGCTATCAATACAATCAAGAACTATGGTTCCAGTTGTGGCACCACTAATTCCATCTTGGAATTGTATCGTGTCAGTTGAATCACTACACGTGATAGTGTAATTGAGAGGACAACCATTCGAATCCACACCGCTAAACATAAACAAGATATTTTTAGATTAAAAACGTGTGATATTGTTCATTTTTTTCATCTAGAAATGTTTTTAGCTCACGTGTGGAAGAGATTTTTGGATTTTTTTTTTACTTTTGCAAACAATAAAAGAGTCTGTGTTTGATAAACTCACGTGATATTTGCCGTTGGTATAGAACTCGAACTAGTTCCATCGCTCGTCAAAGCAACATCTGATGCTTCGCATCCACAAACAATGGCAGCCTGAAAAGTCTGAAAATCTTCAGAAAAGAAATAAGCAACTTACCGCAGAAGAAGAAGATTGTGTTTTGAGACAAGCATCAGTTAGAAAGATTAGCGAAATCGGAAAAACAAGAAACCAATTAATCATGATTGAAAAGAACCAAAAACTCAGGGATTTATAGGTTCAGTTAAAAAGGCGTAGTAGGTCATAAATCATAATTAGAAAGAAATAGATACATAAATTAAAATCGAGATAACAAATAATTAGAATGAGTAGAACAGCCTAATTACTGAAATTTCGGGAAAAGTGATAGAAATTAAAATTAATGTGCTGAGAAAAATGAGATTAGAAAAAAAATCTAGTTTAGGTTATCGAAAAGTGAAACGATTATTTGAAGCTCTATGAATTCAGTTTGATCATGAGAAACAAAAACTCTGTCGAAAATGAGAAATTCAAACCAGTCAATTATTTTTTGATTGACATAAAAAAATGTTTTCTTAACTAATGTTTGGTTTTCAAAAAATTACGGAGATAAGTTTTTGGATGCTGATCAACATCCTGTATTAAGTTTTTGCCAAACGCAATCCTCAATACGAAATTTTAAACCATGAATTTATTTTCTCTGAAAAAAAAGAGGTTAAAAATGATCAAAACAAATATAGTTTAGTACACCAAAATAGTAACACCTTCTTAACATTCTTAGAAAAGTAGTTTTACACAAGAAAGAGAAATTCTAGTTTTTTCAGCAATTTTAACAATTTGATCAGCCTCAGAAAGGTTCAAAAATTTACAAAACAATATTATGTGAGTTTTATTATTTTTTCTGAATTTTTTTGTCCAGATTCTCTTATTTCATGTTTTCGAATCAGAAAAACACAAACTTGTACAAAAATGTTTATTACCCGGAAAAATTACAACTAGCGGAACTACTTTTTTTTACAAAAAAATTTAAAAATAAAATACTATTCCAGGTCTTCTAAGCTTGCCATATCCAATTGCTCATTCTTATTCTTTTTCTTTCCATTTTCTTCTGATTTTTTTGATGTTGTTGGTTCTTTTTCCTTCGGAACTTTTATTTTTGGTTTTGGTTCGGCGAAGGTTTTTGTTTCCATCACTTTTTGATATCTATTCGGAAGTCCGAGAGCAATCGAAAACTTTCTTCTTTGTTGTTTCTTGGCTCGCTGTTTTCTCACATATTCCTGAATCTGAAAGTGTTTCTGAATTTCTTCAAAACCTCCAAAACACCCCCAAACCTACCTTATATTTCACAACAGGTGACATTTTCTCGATCCACTCATTGTTCCGAGCAATTTGTTCTTGAATCTTTTGCTGAAAATCAAGAATAAAAAAAAATTTTAAGAAAAAAATCTAACCTGTCTTTTCTGCTGCTCTTTATCGTCCTTGTCCATTTTGTTTCGAGTTTCAAGCAAACGCCAAACAGTGGGCAATCATACCCTTATCAGCATTTTTGCGACTCTGAAAAAAAAACATGAATCGACGTTTTTTGACGTTTTCGACAACGAATTGATTATTTTTGAAAAAAGTGTATATATTTTTCAGAGAGGGCATGGTATCTATACTTTCTATGTCAAACATCAATACGAAGGTTACTGAATTGAGTTTAAATTTTTTGATGGAAAAATATATGATTCTGGGGAAGTTGAGAAGGAGTATCTGCGTTGATTTGATGTCTAATACTTCCTCTCTGGATATGAATTGAAGTATAATTTGTAAAGTACGCTCTATTGATAAGTATAGGGTTTTTAGCTTCAGATGAAGTATTGTTGAGTTTTGAATATCAAAAGTAGGTCTTGCCAAACTTTCAATCAATATTTGGTTCCTAGGGGTTCTATTCTTCACAAAGAGTGTTTGTAGAAGTAATAACAAAATCTGATTGCACAGATATTGGAACAAGGAAACTGAAACTACAGTAAGCCATCTTACCAACTATATTTTAATGCTTCACAGTGAACTTTTGACCTGTTTTTCTCTTATCCTGTTCAACAAAACAATAGTTGAAACGAGGTTTCACTCTTTTACGACTTTACCTAATTTGGAAAAAAAAAACTAATTTAAATTATTGTTATATAAATAGTATCATTTTGCAGTTCAATCAAAGATTAGTAATGATTTTATGCATTTTCGTGTTAGGTTTTTTATTCGTAACGAGATCGGAAAGTTGCGCGGCGACCACAACCAGCACAACTACAGTTAACCCGGTGAGAATATATTTTACAGGGATTTGAGGGAAATTAGGTAGGGATTATTGAAGGAGGGCTCTTCCGATTAAAACACATTGAAACTGATCAGATCAGAAAAAAAAAACCTGGTCCTATTTTTTCCTGGATTGGACCAGAATGGTTTTTGTGAAACGAACCAAGCAACTTTTTCAGAAATAAATGCTTGATTATGACAGCTAAACTCTTCGAAAAATTTTTTGATAGCTGAGAATCGTAAAATTGATCCATGGTCCCTTTTCATAACCATTTTTTATTGGATTAGGTTCTATTCAGGTGGTCCGTTTAAGGAACCACCTCGAAGAAAGTATTATAATTGTTCAATGATAACGGTGAATAGTAAAATCTGTTGAACAGCTAGAGGTTTAGAGGTCATTAAAAAAAATGAGAATTCCGTAATGCAAAAATGGTTATTTTAATGTTTCATATTGTCGGGACGAAAAAATTAGAGCCTTGGGAGACAACCAATTTGGGCCTAGAAAATGCCGACAGTACACGTTCCCTCTCAAAAAGATCAAAAAAAGTTTTGAGTCTGAAAAAATTGTCTTGTTATTATCTCTGAAATTTGTCGAAATTTTCCCAAAAAAAATACGGGGTTGTTTTCTCAGAGTAATTGAAAAGTTCTTATTTTTAGATTCGTGTCAAATTAAAAATTTCAACTGGAAATTACAATTTTAATTTATTATTAGACTCGAAAACTTTTTTGATCTACCATAAAGTGTACTGTCGGCATTTTCTAGGCCATATTCTCGGGGAAAAAACGGCAAGCGTGTCGCAAGGCTTTTCCCTTGTCGCAAGCTTGCGGCAGTTTGTCGCAAACTTGCGACACATTTTTTCTGGCGCAAGGGTGTCGCAAGCCGTGCAGTAGTTTTGCTGCTAGATGTCGCAAAGCTTGCGACTATTTGGCGCAAGAACACCGCTAGCCTTGCGACAGCGGCATGTCGCAAGTTTGCGACAAACTGTCGCAAGCTTGCCGATTTTTCCCCGAGTTGTCTCTCTTCCAAGGCTTTAATTTTTTTCGTTCCCACAATAGATTTTATGTTATTGTAACAAGAAAAAAAGAAACGAATGATTTTTGAGCATTTGTTTCAGAATGCGTACCAAATTTTTCGAACCATGTTGAGATGATCACTGTTTCATAAAATATAGAATATCTTTTGTAAAATTTTGATTCTGGTGTGGTCATGTTTTCATTCATTTTTGTTCGAGTTTTAAAACAACATGTATAGTTTTCTGAAGAACCACAGCAGAAAGTTCTTTCAATACATATAGAAGTTCAGTGGCCCTGTTTGAAACCCATGCATTTTTACTGTTTCAGGTGCACCCTAAAAATTGAATTTCTTTTTCTTCGTGCTTCAGTTAATTTTCGGCAATTAAAAGTTACACTATTTTTATTCCCAAAAAAAACTGTTATTTACTTTCTACGAAAGTTCAAGTAATCTCTTTTTTTTTGAAATAGGGAAATACCTTTTTTGCTCCAGTTTTTCTCCAAGTTTTGATTTTTTACTGTTTCAAACATTTCATGAAACTTTGATAACTTTTTGTTGACAATATGAATTCCAGTTTTTGGGATATTGGCGAAACAACTACGTGGCCCACGTAAATACAGGCGAACTGACGAGTGAATTCAAAAGTCAAGTTATAGAAAACCCTGTTTTTTCCAATGGTCAAAAACATCAAGTTACCAGTACTTATAGAACTGAGAAATCTTTCACAGTTTCAAAGGTGATATTTTTTCTTCCTAGTTTTAGTTTCTTACAAGAAGTTATTTTTTTTTGCTAGAGAAGTTCTCTTTTGATCTTTTCACCAAGAAAACCTAAAAAGTAGTGACAGATCATAATTATTTACAGGTTGCTGGATGTTCTGATCCTACGTTGATAGCAGGGGTCGTTGAACCAACTTATTCATCAACTGGAGTAGTAACATGTGATTCAGACTATTCTACACCCGCTTATATTGTTTTTAATGACGATTTAACAACAACTTCAGAAACTATTCAATTAACATGTACAGATGGAGTATTGTACTACGAGGGAACGTGAGGAGAAAAAACACGTAGTTTCTTTAACATCATCTTTTCAGAGCTGTCAATTCCGTTTCTTGTGTTCAATCTTCAGGATAATCATCTTCAATTTTAATTTTTCCTAATAAAATAATCAAATTGTAAACTCAAGAAACTCAAAAAAAAAAAATTTCTATTGAGACCTCCCACCACGAAAAAATGCAAAACAAAATGCGTCTTTAAAATTTTTACTGTAGACCACCCACGTCGTTGATGACGTCATGCCACACATTGTGTTTAATTTTTTCGCTTTTATTATTTCCAGTTTTTCGCCAATGCGAAATGGACTTTTCGGATGTTTTGAGAGAAACATGGATGATGGACGATGAGTAAGTTATTTTTAAATTTTATTTGCAAATTTGAGCCATTTTTTGAAGCCAGTTAACCTTGAATCCGCCGAAAACGCCTGAAAAAGATGAAGGAAAACGAGTTTATATGACACCGGCTTACACACCATCCCCATTGTCGTCACCAAAATTACCATCGGAGCAAAAAAAGAGAAAAGGTTTGAAGTTTATCTTTGTTTTTCATAAATTCCATGAGCTAGAAAGCAATCGTTGAAATTCAGAAGCACCAACAACTTCTGGACATCCGCGACGGAATTCAATGTCAACTTATTATGCGCAACCAGTGACAGGTTTTGGTGAGCCACTTTTATCCATAGAATATCCTTTTTTACTTCAGATATGAATCAAATGGTTATGACACCAAGATATAATCCACAAGTTCATGGTGCACAATTGAGAAAATTGCAAAATCCACGAAGAAAACTGGTTGAAACAGTTCCCCATCGCATTCATTTACATCCTTATTCTGAATATATGAAAATGGCGGCACAATTGAGCAGCGCGGTGAGTTAAAAAAAAATGTAATTATTTGAATCTACCGCGCACAGGCTTCTACGCCCTATTGCGACCAATTTATTCTTTTGTTTTTGACGAAATTCTTTTTTTTTCAGAGACAAGTGTTTTTTCCAACTCCGGACATGTAAGTGTACTATTACATTATAATCTAAAATAAAGTTTCGTTCTTTCAGAAAAGCATCAGGCGATCCAGGAGGTAAGCTTTCCTTTTCTCTATTTTCAATAACCATTAAAAAGAAAAATTCCCTTGGGATTATTTTATTGAATTCAACTAAAATAATTGTTATCACAGCTTTTCTCGCCTGCTCACTTTTCCGTTATTTCAAAATCAATATACTTTAATTTTTCACACGCCCAACTACCAAGCAAAACAGACACACAAAGAAATATATTTTCAGCATCCTCCTCTTCAGCCCCAGTTCAACAAAGAGACTCGGGTTTTCCTCGAAATTTTCTCGATGGGCAATCTCATCATGTAAGTAATATTTTTCTTCATTTCTAATTTTCCATTTTTTCGATCAACAAAAAAGACGAAAAAAAAGAGAAAAAATAATTTTAATGCAAACAAAATTTGAGGCGCATTCCGAAAAAAAAAAGAAGTCGAGAGTGCCCATTTTGTGTCATTTCTTTTTTTTTTCATTTTTGTGCCTTGACTAGTATTATTTTTTCCGTGTTGATCAATATTCTAAAAAAAATGTGGAGAATGTCATATCTCTTTATCTCAATTTCGTTTTTTTCCACATTTAGTCAGAGTAGACAGCTAAATTTTTGAATGTGCTTACTTTAATAATTATGTTGCATTTCAATTATGGTGTTCATAATTTGATAATTGCTATGAACACAAAAAAAAGAGAAAATAATAATTATTTCTAGAAAATAATAAACAGCTTTAGTATAAGATAATGATAAATACATTTTTTTTGACTGAAAATTTTTATTGGCCAGTGTACTTTTCTTTTGAGATATCTGGTGCAAATATGGAAAGACATTGCAGTTGAACTTTGAATCTGCCTTTCCTATTGGGGCATTTTTTCAGTCTCGGACAACTGCAAAAGTTGCACTTTTCGTGCGTTTGTGCGTCATTCAAATTACTTGTCTGCAAACGCTGAAATTTTCGAGAACGGTCTTTTTCTTTTTATCGCGGTTCAGAAGTTTAAAACTAAAATTCTAGTCTAAGACTTCCACAGAACAGAAATATTCGACTTTCAAACACTTTATTTCAGCTAAGGAGTATCCAGGTTTCTCGAACATGAAGATTTCTATGCTTATTTTTCACGTTTTCAGAACTCAGTCATATGTTTCTTATGTAGGTTATTTTTAAATTTCGAAAAATCGAATCTCCCAGGAGAAAAAGCTCAAACAAAAAATATAAGTGCATAAAAATATTGAACCCCTCGAATGTTTTGCTTTGCTCAGAGGTTCCCTTCTCCCCCCTCCATCACTTTTTCCCCTATAAGACGAGAAAATTGAAGGATGTGGACAGCGGCAACGAAGAAGCCTTCCTCCCTTCTCCTCAAACCGCGCTTACTAGAACGACGACCACATTAGAAGACGCAGACAACAGAAGAGTATTGCCGGAAGCATCAGCAGCAGCAGCAGCCGTCGATTCAACGACCGGCAAGGTGAGAGACATAGACATGCAGACAAAAATCATTGAAGAGATTACAGAGACGAGGGGGCGGAGACAATGCTAGACGCAGAGAGGACGGGGAGAAAAGAGAGAAGACTTGTATTGACGACAACCGCGTGACCAATGGTGTTGGTGGTGGTGCTTTTGGTGAAAAAGTGGTGAAGAACAGCCCGTTGGAACAGTTACTCCAACAACCTGTTCGACAATCTCCAGGTTTTTTTTTTGATTTGTTTATTTTTAATTATTTCGCAAAATCTGCCCGCGGAAGGCTTATATAATTTGAATGAATACGGCGTTATTTACACAATGATCCAAATTAGGGGGAAAAGCATGAGAAATAATAAATATTGGCAAGTGTCCAATAAACAAATATTTGTCCGTCTTTTCTCACTTTATCATCTTTTCCCCCTCTCACCCAATATCATTCTTTTCTCATACGAATACTTAACATCAATCAACTGATGAGACGACATAGCGTCCATTTTATCTATCACAATGTGTTCTAATATACAAAAAACTGACCACCGTGACCTTTTTGCTCTGATTTTTTCGTTTTTTTTTTCTTTCGCCTCCAATTTCGATTTTTTGTAGAACTACTTGCTGGTAAAAGTGTTGGAAATATTTGCGATATAAAATCGGAAAAAATGCAATTCTATCAACCACCGCCAGCGCAACATCTTGCGCCTCCGCGCACTACTCCACCGTCTGATCAAACATCATTTGCACAGGTTATTTAATTACTAGCTGTTAATAACAATGTATTTATTTACAGCCTTATACAATGGGAATGCGACCACATGAAGAGGAAACTCGACAGATTATGAACTTGGATAATCAACAGGCGCATAATTCATCGCCCACTTCATCATGGTAGGTTTATCTTTTTTATTTGATTTATTTTTAAAGATAAGAGATCGCCTGATGGTGAATTATGGGTTTTTTATTTTTAAAACAAGAGATGAAAAATATACTAGCAATGTGAAAAATGTTTTTGTCATTTGAATTTAAATTTTATTTTTTAGGAATTTTTTTCGAACAGTCCCAGTAAAATTCCAAAATTCTTCAATTTTAACATTTTTTTGTTGCTACTTTTGCTTGTTCTCATGAACAATTATGTATGATAGTGCGCCCATCCTATAGACGATCAATTGATTTGTGTCTCCAATTATCTACGTCTCTCATCCATTTTACTATTTTTCAATCTATATATCTGTTTTCAATTCTTCTTCTTCTTTCTCCAACTAGTAGTAGTAGCAGTCCCATGATGATGTCGTGTCAAGGCCCACAGTGAAAAGAATGAGAATAGAGAGAGGGAAGAGAAAATGTAGAGATCCGGCCATCTCATCACATCCCTTCTTTCTAACTGAGTCACTCACTCGGTCTCTCAGTCTCATAAGCAAACGGGGTGTGTGTATGTGTGTGTATGTTTGGTAAAAAAGAGAACGCAAAATGATGAGAGAGCGGAGAATTGACGGACGGATGGAAATTAGGTGCGTGCATGAAAGAGTCTCTCTCTCTCTCTCTCTGCACTCGTAATATATGAAATGAGGGAAACGCGGGAGGGGTGATTATGTGTATTTGTGGGGGTTTATCCATAGGCAATTTGAATTGACTGGATTGAGGTTATAATATAGGGGAAGAATGGATTTATGAGTTTTCATAATGTACAACGTTATTAGTTTTCTCGATAAATGTTCTTCGTAATCTGGAAACAAGTTTTTTTTATAACAACCAAGCTACGTCAATGTTCAGCGTTCATCGTTTTCTTTTGATATGACTGATAAGACTGAAAAATGTTGATAGTTTGAACATTGGTTGGAGAAAATAAGTGGGATGTTTTGTATAGCTTTGGTTGTCCAAATCTCGTTCGATTATATTTTTGTCTACATCTAAAGTGGTAACTTCAGTATTATCATATTTTCACAAATCGTGTCATTTTAACAAACTATGAAGTAATATCTACGAATTTTTTTCGGCTCAATCGTAGTTTTCTGATCCGAATCTAGTAGCCGAGTTGTTTACTCGAACACCATAATAATCTTGTCGTATTTATCAGTTAATCACTACTTTTAAGAGATCACAGTTTTTGCCGATTACATAACTAGTTGTTGAAACTTGTTTGTTTTTCTTTCCCTTGTTATGGTGCTTTATCCCTTTTCTCTCTTCTTTTATTTATTAATTCATTCATGTATATAATAAATTTAATCGAAAGGTGTAGTACTACATACTACTTTAACTAGTATGAAAAGAGAGAGAAGAGAGACACAGACAGCGAAAAGCAATGCACACAAAGTGCCTTGAGGCTCTTTCTATTCCCCTTTTTCTCTTCGATATATTGCTCACTTGGCAATATGTCCAATGAATAGATGGATGGATGGACAGACAGGCATGTTCTATGGAGAAGAGGGGGATTGACTGACTGAAGGGAGAAAAAATCCAGGTGCTTTGACAGGTGGTAGAATTGAAAACCATGTCACAATAGATTTTGTTCGATAAGAATAGCATAGTTAATTTTTGAAATAACCTCCAAATTTAGATTGGATGTTTGATAAAAAATGTGAAGACATAATTGATTTTTTCAGGAATGCGCATCAACAATATACACAAATGTCGAATATGAATGCGTATCCACCACGTGGACCTCCAATCTATCCGCCACCACCAATGCAACACCCCGTTCCCACTTCGAATCCATACTATGCTCCACCACCAGTGCATATGCAACCGCAGGCGATGATTCCACCAGGAATTCAACAACCTTACTATAGTACACAGTCACCATTGACTGGTAAGATTTTTTTGTTTCATGTTGGTGAACAAATTTCATGGGTTGTCTTTTAAGGAACTCCACCAATGCCGTATGGAGGACAACCTGGATGTGCTGCACCGCCAACTAATGGAAATGGTCCAATTTTCTCGTTTTCCAAACCACGCCCGGATGCTGGAAATGTTGGTGGAGGAAACGGTGGACCAAACGGTTCTGGAGCGAATTCCGTACAAAGGCGAAAGAAGCAACCCGACTTGGTGAGATATTTTTTTGAAATTGATGGGGTTTTGCCGCGGGAAGATTTAAACTTCATGAAAATCATTTTTGTAAATTACCTCTTCCACGAATATTGTTTTTTTTTAGCAAAACTAGAACAAATTTTAGGTTCTAGAATCTTTTTTTTTTAAATACTCTGGTTAAGTTTTAGCTGAAAATTCGAAAACTAAAATACAAAGGGAGCAATCAAGTATGATAGTCTGTAATTTTTCTTTTATGGTATTTCAATCAACAAATTTCCATTTTTTTCAGAGTTCTCCGCGCTACCAAAATGAAGACGTCGATGCCTCTGTTTTCCCGGATATGAGCGATTTTCCTCTATTGGATGTGGTTCAATCAAAAGCGAAAAAAGACGCTGGCCGAAAACCATGTCGACCACATTTGTGTGAACAATCAAGAATGTTGATATCGCGAGTATGCCATTTTCATCGTGAATTCTCGAAAAGGTTCGTTAAAATGTCAGACATTTTGTTGTTGTCAAATCAACTAGTAGTGAGTGGAAACAAATTGAAGACGAGTCGTTTTTTTTCCTTCTTCGTCAACTTGTCATCATCATCTATTTCTCTATCACCACTCTCCTCGATTCATATAGTCTCTATCTCTCGCAGTCACTCAAGTTGTTCTCCTTCTTTTGGATGGAGCTTCTTGAGATGGGAAAGCATTAAAAGGGGTTTACCAGAAAGAAAAGAAATGGGGAATATTGCAGACTTCCATCACGACACCCTCTTACTAATTCACCAATGGCGAAACCTGATCAATGGACATCGCAAATTATGGGAATCTCATTGGCTACTGTTCGAAAGTGTATGGATATGGCACAAGACGAAGAGGTGTTCACCAGATGTACCGACAAGAATCTTGTTAACTTAACGGTGAGTGGAAATATTTTTCATTTAAAACTATTTCGTGTTACGCAAACTTTCAAAGCAAAGTGTATGTTGAAAGAAATTTTGAAACTTATTTGTAACTAAAACTGAATGAACTAATCCAATTTTTTCTAGCCAGCAGAGCGTACTGAGCGAGAAGAAATGTTGTCGAAGTTGTCGACTGTTTTCGAAGATGAGAAATCATTGGGAGCTGGAACTGCCGGATTGACAATTGCGGAATATTCACCAAGAAGGTCCTATTCGAGTAGTCTCGTTCGGCAAACATCTTCGATTGATGAAAAATCGAATCAAAGCTCGACATATTATAATATGAACGGAAACGAGACTGGAAGTGGAAGCGGAAGTGCAACTGGTGGAGAAACCACATTTATGAACTTGGATGAACATTCGAAAGACGTCCCGACACCTCTTGGAAGTGTTTCGACTGCGAATGGTGATGGTATGTTTTTATTTTCCGAATAATTGAAATCAAGATGAGATCTTTTTCTCAGAAATTGGCGCATTAATGGGTGGTCTTATTCGAGATGATGTTGATGATATCAAGGAAACGCCAAAGTCATCGTCTTGTGAGCCGCCAGCACAACAACAGCAACGGACCGGATCAGATACGCCGAAAATTCGAGGAAGGCCGAAAAAGAATGGAGGAACACAAAGAAAACAGAAAGAAGGATCGACGGATGGAAGTGAAGTTTCGGATGAAAAGGAAGAGACTGAAAAGAAAACGGAAGATGAGAATGAAACGACGACTGATGAGTGTAATGATGAAAAAACGAGCGAACATGTGGAGAATAATGTGGATGGTGGTGTTGAAGCTGAAAGAGAAGATGATGCCGCGTCTAGTGAGGTTAGAAAAAAAATGAATATTGTAAAAAATTAATATCTACTATAAAAGAGACTATATGAAAGGTTTTCAATATAGTTACTTAACTTCGAATTTTGGAGTATATGTTTCATAGTATATCTGGGAAATTTTATCCGTATTTTTTAAAATTCCATCTAAATTTTTGTTTTTGTAGGGTACAACACGGAGTGAAACGGCTACACCGGAACCAACTGGAAAAGGTCGACGAGCTGCTAAAAAGAAGAAAGCAGTCAATGCTGATCCCGATGTACCAGCTCCGAAAAAATCAAAAGTGAATGGGAATGCAGTTGATGATGAGAATGTTGAACATAAAATGGTCACTAGGAGATCACGAGCTGCTCAAAATTCATAAGTTTTAGAATCTCGTAAGTTTTTTTAGTTCATTTCAAATACAATTTTTTTTCTTTCAGTAATATCCAAGTGCCATTTTGTTGTAATTTTTTTACCTCTACCATTTTCGAGATTATTCCTGAATTCACTTTCATCAGTTCCTTGCCGTTTTTTAAAGTCCACATTCCATCGCATTTCACTTGCAGCAACAAATTAAAAAGTTTTATAATTGAATTTATCTGTAAAATATTGACTGAATGCACTTTTCCTACTGTTTTATCCATTACTTTTCTTGTGCTCTTCATGTTTCTTGGCCGATTTTTTTGTTTCGGGTATGGCAGCTTTATTTTTTCCCCATTCTAGATTTTTATTGGACCCTTCCCCCCATCCCCAAATTTTTACATTCAACCCTGGTGGTTAATTTATAGAAGACTACAAATTATTCAAAAAGTTTTAATAATTTTTTTTCGTGAACTTTTATTAAATTATTCGTGCTTTTCTTTCTATTTATTGAAATTTAAACATAAATTTTTGTTGGAGTTGTTTTTTATGTATAGAAAATAGCATCGCATCATTTTCAAAATTGAAAAAAATCACTTGAAAGGTACGAAATAATGAGCTTTCTGAAAATAAATTATCGGTAAGCAAAAAAGGTGAATCTACGAAAAATAAGATGCAGGAGTTGAATTTATCAAGTTACCAGCTACATTGGCTGAGAAGGCCTTCACGAATACGAATTGAAGGTGCGGTAGGTTTTTCAATGAAGATGAAAACACAAAACATTGAGCTGTTTTATATCGATCAAAATCAAATTTTGCTGTGGGCGTTCGACTGATAACAGTTTTGCCAAGATTTTTTAAAAGTTTCACCGGAAGTTGTTCTTTGATCATGTCTGATCAATCGCATTTTCTGTTTTTTTTTGGTACTGTAATAGGCACAATGTTTCTTTTCAACGCATCGAAATAGCTGCTGAAACACGTTGGTGAAAGATTATGATGTTCTTTAATCGTTCGGAGCCGATTATATTATCGAAAGAACGATTAAACTTCATAAAAATTTGGAGCTCGTACCAACGGGCACATTTTTCATGATTTAAGTGTACAAATTAAATACAACAATCACGATGTTGAAATGAGGTACAGTACCATACGGCGAGCATTAAGACATGTATAAACATTTTCACATGTTTGACTATAACTCGGCTTAATTTCGTTCAATCTATGTCAAATTTTGTAGGTTTTCAGATGTCGTCTACAACACTCACACGTTTCCAGATTTAGGTTTGACGCTTCACACGTGGCGTGAAACAATTATGCGCGTGTTTCTTAAAGACCATGATTTTCATTCATTGTTTGTGTTTTTCAGCAGATTTTTTGTAAAATGTAATGGTTTTTTCATAATAACGTGGAACTGTCTATGGGATCAAAATCTACAACTGGGGTCTAACAATAATGAGGTTCTAAGAAGGCTTGATCGCCAAAGTTAATAACAGATTTCAATGATATTTTGCGTAAATGTACTATTCAGTGAGGTGATATACCATGGTATCGACTAGAAAAAATGTTTATTTTTTTTCAACGGGATACCAGTTATCGGGAATTTGTAATTAATATTTTATTTTATTTTTCAGGTAAATAAAATTGAGTGAACTTTGAATACTCATATCTCGGTCAATTTTTGAGTAAAATGATTAGTTAAAAAACAGTGTTGACCTTTAAATATAGTATTTTTGGAGAAAAAGACTTGTGCAAAAAAATGAAACATTTCGTTACTTAAAAAAAAATGACAAAATTGAAAATTTTGATGTCCGGTTCGACGTGATCTGTTATGGGTTTCTCAAACAGATAATCATAAAACCAACACATCATTCGAAAAAACTACACGACTTGTTACACTAGATAGAAGTTTTCGAAACAAATTCTGTTCATTTCTTCATTCTTCAGAAATCTCTAACTGGCTCTAGTTTTGACTTGCGGTCTGTTTCAGAAACTATGATTGAAGACGAGAAAGCATTGGATTTAATACTATTCAGGATTCGCCGTTGTAATTTATGAAATGTTTTATTTTTGGTCCCAAAGTATACGCTTATCTCTCAACCCACATCTATATTTATTTACCCTATATCACACATAATATTTTAAGTCGACTCGGTCAGGTAAACAAAAAAAAAACTACTGCCATCAATTTCCGACTCTTTCACAACTGGTCAAGATTTATTACAAAACATTTTTTTCTTTTTTTTCTCGCGGGGTCCAAGAAGAACATGTGAACGGCTCGAATTACCTTTGTGTAATCGTTGTCTTTACAAAAAAAACATAAATTCTCTCCAAAATCGAATAAATGTTTCTCACATTTTTCAATATTTCGCACATTTTTCGAAATTGAAAAAAGAAGCACTTTTTCGAGAGGAAGAATTTTACTTTGAAAATTTGATTTCATTGCCTTTTTTCTATTTTTTCTTCGTTGTGCATGCTCCAGATGTGTGTTACTTTTGAAACGAAAAAATTCGTTGAAATCAGATAAAATGTCGATTTCTATTTTGTTTTTTTATGTTTGTGTGTATCTTGAAAGAAAAAAATAGAAAAAAAATTTTTGAGCTTGGCTCTGAACAAATTCTTAACTTGAATACATAAAATGTTCTAAATTTAATTTCTTATTTACTCGATTCATTTTGATGTTTGTCAACAACATGCAAATATCTCTTCTTACTCAATAATTCCTTCACGCTTCTTCTTCATCTGAAGACTGGCTAACTGACTAATCAAATTCATCTCCTTCTTCGTTTTCTGCTAAAATATGTGTTGTTGTTGGTGGTCACATTATTAAAGTCTAGTGGAACCATAATTTAATTTCACAGTTGTGGCCGAAATAGCAGAAGAAGAAGGAGAACAAGATGAAGCTAAGTTTGGATGAAAACTTGCGTGTCTATTTTTCATTTTTCAAATGAAGAAGATAAATAATATTTTTCTCGCCTTGAACATTTTTTTGCATTATATTATATAGTTGTGTTCTTGTTGTAAATATGTACGATGTTTTTCAGTGTTGAGTTTGAAAAAAAACATATGTTTTCAAAAGTTGACTGCAGTTAGGTTTCCCAAAGGTTATAAAACTATGTCTAAATTTCTATTATGTTACTGTGGTTTCAGTGTTGCCGCTTAAATTGTTTTAAGAGCAACTTGTCGATTGCTTTGTCCCAATTATGGAAATGTGGAATTTTGTCTCACTTTAGATCAAAATACGAATTTTTTATGCTTATTATGACTTTTGACGTGGACGGCATGCAAACATTGTAGCTTTCCAAACAAACTAGAAATTTTTTTGAGAAATTGGTTGTCAGGAAAAGAAAATTCATAGAATCTGACCCCTTTTCGAAACCAATTGTAAGGCTAATGTACAGTATCGAGAAAAAGCTTGTATACCTATAGCTTGGCTATACCGACACAACTCGGCTCAAAATCGTCCGCATGGCTCCAAATTTCGCACAATTTTGCTCAAAAGTATCATCAATATGCTCCAGTATTTGGAGAACGATATCTAGAAAATAAAAAAATTCAAAACTTTATAATAGTTGTCATTTTTTGAAAAAAATAACTTTTTTCGTGAAGAGTGTGACAAATATTTTTTTTTCCAAGTGTTTTTCTGGACTGTTAAAAATATTTTTCTGAAAATACAGCGTAATTTCGAAAAATCGTAGGATAGTTCAAAGTTCATGAAAACATTCCAAATTTTGGCACAATACGTATCAATGCAATACAAATTGATTCACAAGTTCAAAAAAATGTTTGGAAGTTTTTTTTCTTCACATAGGCTCAAACCACTTGCACAAATACCACGTTACAAAAAAAAATGTTTTTGGAATATTTTCATCGACTTTGTAAATACCACCCTACGATTTAAAAAAATTTTACTGCATAAAAAAAATTAATTTTTAAAAATGAAATTTTTTTGCGACCTCTTTTTTAAAATTTGTTTCCGAGAGTTTTTCAAAATTCTATCTCGTACCCATTTTCAACAATTTGTATATACTTTTTTCCCAAGAAACAATAGAGTTTCGAAATGTGTAATTCACTTAATTAATCCTTCTAGATTACACTACATTGTTTTTTTTCCTTCATTCTTCGCACAAAAAAGAGAAACAATTCAATTAACCTAAAAAGTGTGACTATGTTTTTTACAACCTTCGTTTACGCTACCAAATCCATCCTTTTATGAGCTTCTCCTCCTTCTTTTTCTTTTTTTTTTTGTCTATTTCGGCCGCCTTTTTGGTCGGTCGGCTCAATTAGTTGTAAGTTGACACGCAACCACAGACCCACACATTTTGCACTGACAGGAATTGTACTTCCGATTGCCTGGAAGCGGTTGGCGATGAAAATCCGGAAGAAAGGCTAACAATCGCATGCTGATCAGTGCTGATGACGTCTTTTTCGTCGTCGTGCTGGGTTCTTTTTGGTCGTGGGTTGGAGAGGACGCTTCCTTTTTTTGCAGAATTTTAGATTTCATGAATCGCTGTTCAAAATTTTGTAATTTTTTTGTCGCCAGAACACTGGGCGCTTTCTAGAGCAGAGTTACCTAGGAATAGGTGGATTTTTGCAAAACCTTTTGCAATGTCTCTAAAACTTTTAAGCAATACTTTGAGTTAAGTCGAACCAAAAAGCTAACCTAGTTTTATCCGGTGAATTTTCCAAAATTAGTATAAGATTCATCTAAAAGTTTAAGAGTCAAAATTACAAACATACAGATGACAACTGAGATAACCATAGAAGGTCAATGTTTTGTTAAAATTGTAATTATAATTTAGGAAAACGTTCATTTCTCTGACCCTTTTGAATTTATGAAATAATTTTTTCAAAAAATGTTTGCTCGTCTAGGTTTACCTATTTTACTTACGCCTCAATATTTATTGGACCAGGTCATGTTGAGCAACCCGTGGATGACAAAAAAGTAAACTATTCAGAATTTTGAAGTCAACACGAGAGTTTATTGTTAAAAAAAAACTTATTCTACGACACATGCTAATCAAACCTTTTTTTGATAGTAACATTGTTTCTTGCTCCCCGTCCGACTTTCTGGTTTCCAAACATCTTACTTTTTTTAAAATCATTTTTTACTGTCGATCTGTTTTTTACTCCTATTTTCTAACAATTCTGGCGGAAAAGTTGTTGAGATTTTAACTAATCAGATTTCAGCTTTCTATTGAAACTTGTTATTAGTTTACTACATTATTTTTTGTTGAACAACGTAAATAGATAACAAGAAAAAAGTTTTGTTAAGATCTCATAATACGTAGAAACCTAAGGCGGATTTTCGAGTCAATGAAAACTATCTCTTCTTACCTTAACTTTGTTCTCTTACAGATAATGTATGTATACTATGTATACTATGTAATTAGTATGAGTTTATTCATTTCATTTTATTTTGCCCTCATTTTATGACAGTTGTAAAGTGTAATGGTACAGACTTGATAGTTTCATACCTTTTTTAACAAAAAATATTAGCTGATAAAATATACCACGATGATCAAGAGGTCAAACTACATAAGTATACAAATTTAAGGCAAATTTTGAATGGGTAGCTTGCTAATCTGCTTTGCTATGAGTTTCATTTTTCAGATTAGAAAAATTGAGAGATTCTCAGTTTTTTCTCGTATGTAGTTTCCCAGTTATATCATGTTGTCAGATTTTTGTGACTCAAATTGAGAATTGGGTTCTAGCCACTATATTTATCAAAATATCCATAGTCCAACAACAATAACCCTCCCTCCCCCTTCCCCTTTTTCTCCTTCAAAAAAACATGATGATCCTCATTTCCTCGCACACGCACGCAAAAAACCCGTCTAGCAGATGTCTGTTCTCTGCGTTTCTTCTCCTCTCACACTCTTCACCCATTTTCACTCTCCAAAAATCCTCTGATTGGCTCGATTGTGTCAGTTTAGTTGGCGCGTGAAAAAGTTTCTACTCTACGAAGACTACTACTCTTTTTTGTTGTTGTTATGAGTACTTTTTGTTGTTGTTGTTCTTTTTCCGAAAGGTGTTCATCCCACCCATTCATTGCTTTTTCACCATCTGTTTGTTATTCTAGTCCGAAATGCGCTTGTCCAATTATTCAATTTGAATACATTTTAATTTTACAGGCTCGCGCCCAATTATTCAAATATGTGCATTTACCCGAAACGTCTTTCATTTGATTAGGTATAAAATGATCATTTTGATGTTTGCCTTTTTTTTGTGTTTATTTGGTACTACTGTAGATGCAGATCAGTTCAATAAAACGTTCATTGGTGAGTTTTGGAAGTGGGCAAAGAAATGTCAGAATCGAAGGAATTTTCTAAAATTCGGTACATGACTTATCATGTGGAAGTTCTAGGTTGATTTTTTGATGCGGCTGTTATTTGAAAGCTTGCGAGAACGTTCCATGTTTCAAAACTGTCTATAATTTTTTTGAAGTAATCTACTGTTTCAAAAAATAGAGCCTTTTCCTGAAAAGAAGGCAACTATAATTCGAAACCGTGAAGAGAATAGTTCATATCATATGACTCGATGAAATCTGAATCAAAAGTTAGTAAACATGATTTGAACACTGAATATTTTTTTGAGATTGGATATAAAATAAAAATTGGTCCAAAATAATTTTTTTGAAACCTATGACACACGGTTTTCGGGAACTGAAAGCCTTTATTCAATATTAAGAGAGACTTTTTGTAAAACCGAAAAGTGAACGGCCATTCAAAAAATCGACTTGGCTGAAATTTTTTTTATTGAAAGCCCTATGTGTGTACAGCACACCACACATGTTTTTTTGGCGAAAAAACTTTTCACCCCCCTGGGGGGAGGGAGTGAAGTTGGAAAGTGCTAAAACTACAAAAATCATAACTTTGCTCTAGGTGAATATTTTTTGATGATTAAAAAACCATTTTTCTGCAAATTTTGAAGCGCACAACTTTCAGGTCAACAAAAATTTTTTATCATTTCATCTAACCCTGTTTTTGTAAAATTTAGACACGAAAAACTGAATTTTCACCCCTTAGGAAACATTACTAAAGCAATGCAAATCAATTCTCAAATTTACAGAATTTTGCGAAAAAAAAATTTTTTTTTCGTTACACAATCTCAAATCACTTGCTCAAACACCATTTTACGTAAAAATTTTTTTTTTCTAAAAATTCTGTAACTTCGGAAATCGAATCGCATTGTTATAATTTGTCGTTTGTAAAGATTTGAAGTAATTTCATCAACTTTGAGACACTTTACGACGATTTGAAGTTTCAAATTTTGCCTTTTGGAAACTTTTAGGCTGGTTCGCAAACTGAGGTGTCGTTTAAAATTCTATAATAATTTTTCATAGACGTAAAAACGCACAAGGAATCTTTTTCACGTAATAAGATTTGACGGAAATGTTTCCTAAGGGGTGAAAATTCAGTTTTTCGTGTCTAAATTTTACAAAAACAGGGTTAGATGAAATGATAAAAAATTTTTGTTAACAAGAAAATCGTGCGCCTCAAAATTTGCAGAAAAATGGTTTTTTAATCATCAAAAAATATTCACCTAGAGCAAAGTTATGATTTTTTGAAGTTTTAGCACTTTTCATCTTCACCCCCTCCCCCCAGGGGGGCGAAAAATTTTTTCGCCAAAAAAACATGTGTGGTGTGCTGTACACACATAGGGCTTTCAATAAAAACAATTTCAGCCAAGTCGATTTTTTGAATGGCCGTGACATGTCAGAAAAATTCATGTTTTTACAAAAAGACCCTCTTAAACTCTTAAACAGGTTTTTTTGTTTCTGGTCTATTTGGTCAAAGTTTTAAAACTTTTTAAAAAACAATCCCTTTCTGTGATTCTTGGAATAATTTTATAGATTTCTCTAACTTTTTTGAAGAGTCTAATTTTTTATGTTCAAATATTTCCTAGGGTTCGTCGCATCCATAGCATTAGCACGACGAGTTATTTTGCAGGGCCTCCAAAGCTTCTGTCACAATCACCCGATGAAGTTTGGTTCCACCTAGACGATGAAACAAATCAAAAAACCATTCTTAAATGCGAAGCCGACTCAAACACCGACAAATATATATGGACAAAAAATGGTGAACCCTTGCAAAATGTGAATTTCATCAAAGAATTCGAATCCGGTTCAATTATTTTTGATCCTCCCACAAAACACGATGAAGGATATTATCAGTGTTTCGCTTCGAATATCTTTGGGACCGCCGTCTCAAACAAAATTCATCTGAGACTTGGATGTGAGTTGGTGAAGTGCACTTCAATTATCATTCATCCTAGCATAATATTAATTATAATAATAACTATTTAGGAGTATGATATTATGTGGAAATGGGAAGGGGAAAAGGGGATGGGAAGGTTGGAATAACAATTACCAGATGTCTAATGAGGGGTTTAGCTGGGCAGTTTTTTGGTGGTAATTACGGAAATGGGCTAAATCTGGAATGCGGGAGAATGTTGTTTTGAGGAATAGAGCTGTGGTGGAGGAAATGAAAACATCTTGGGAATTTTATAAGGTTTTTATTAAAAGTAATGGAATGTACAGTTTTGAAATTCATCCCCTGAAGAACTAGGCTCGAGAAATTTGGTTCCAGTATAAAAATGAAATCTTCTCACATTAACCTCGAAGTTTGACTCATTTTTAGTCTTATGGGTCCAAAAAAACTCCAAAAAACCTTCAGTTCCAGAAATAATAATGAGAGGTACCACCTTCAGGTATTAAAAAATCGGACACGAGCTTTAAAAAATAAGCTGAACTAAAACTGGGATCTTTTTAACCTGTTTGTAATATCAGTACAAAAATACAACAAATTTTTCTTCCAGCTCTTGATCATTTCCCAAACAAAGCTGTCAGAGTTGTCCAAGTCAAAGAAGGTCAATCACTCACTCTATCTTGTAAACCACCCAATGGAACTCCACCTCCCAAAATCATCTGGTTATATCGAGATGCAGAACAGACATCGGTTATTGAAACAATTCAAAGTCGACATATCACAGTTGACACAAATGGACAATTGCATTTCACAGCAGTTGAACTATCAGATGGGAAACCTAATTTGATATATGAATGTGCTGCGACGTCGCCAGTTTTGAGAGAAGAATATCGATCTGGGGATAGAATTCGATTAGATGTCACCAAATCGACAGATAAATCACATGGTATTAAGAAACTGTTTGTTAGTCCTGGAGAAGTGACAGTAAGAGCCGGTACAGAGTTGAAACTCCAATGTATTTTTGGAGGACGACCATTTCCCACAATATTTTGGTCAAAAGTCGATGGCGAACTGCCGAAATCGAGGATTCACGATTTGACAAGTCATGAGAGTGATTATGGAAGATCACTGATAATTCACAATGTTCATCCAGACGATGCAGGAACATATGAATGTCGAGGACGTCATTTAGTGCATACGGTGAATGTGAGAGTGATGGCGGCACCATTTTGGGAAAGGGATCCACCAGGTGATCTGGTGTTACCAGAAGATGCGACTGGAGAATTGGAATGCTTGGCAGGCGGACAACCAAGTCCGATAATAACATGGAGCATGAATGGCAGATTTTTACACGGTGAGCATTTTTTTGAGTTCCAAAATCAAACCTTTTTTTTTTTGAAATTTTTCTGTTTGGTTTGCATATAAAAATTCATGAAAAATTGGTTGCGATTGTGCCTGTTTTGAGAATTTCAAGTTTATATCCTGTTTTTGTGAAACCTAAAAACTACAGGAGATCTACAAGGATCAAATAGTTTTCTAAAATGTTCTCATTTCAGATTGCGTTCAGAAGCATTACTAGTTTTTCACAAATTACTTTTTCCAGAACTGGCCGAAGATTCTCGTCGTGTTCTCCTTGACAATGGCCGACTTCTCCGAATTCGCAATCTCAACCATGATATCGACACTGGAGTATATCAATGTAATGCCAGCAATCCTCTTGGTTACATCTTCGCCAACGCCTATGTTCATGTCAAAGCACATGCTCCATTTTTCCGAATGCCACCTGCTCGTTATTGGAAAGTAGTCCTACACTCTACAGTAATCTTAGACTGTGATGTCGATGCCGCTCCCGAAGCAGTAGTTAGATGGGTTGATACAGATGATAGACCACTTCAAGTTATCGAAGGAAAAAATAAGGTCAGTTTTATTTGATACAAATATAAATTTACAAAAAGGTAAAACCAATCACCATCATGAATACTGTGTAGAGAAGTTTGATTGCGGCAGGTTCTGAAAATTAGAATCATAAAACTTATAAGAAGTATAGAGATACTTACGTCGACAGCTAACTCGAATAAGAACTCCTCCAGAAGTATCATCATCAGCCCTCTTATAATCAATAGTTAGTATTTGGCCTCGTGTATTTTTCCATTCATGCTCGAATTTTTTCTTGGACATTGTCTCCGAATACGCTCCATTATAGCCATCATAGGCAATAGTGAGAGATGAGGTAGACGCAAGTTCTCCAAGAATCTGAACAATTTTCATGATTTTTGTTGAACCTGTCAGAAAACCTACATTCAAGTCATATTGGGTGTTCTCCTCGGCTCCAGTGAAATTGAATTTGATAGATCTTGACTGTTTTTTCAACATATAATCAGGCGACATTGCAATAGACCAATCAGTCCAGTTGATCGGGATGATGAGTGTGTCCTGTTTGAATTCTGCAGCGGTAGCGGTGAAACCGAAATCACTGGCCATAACTGCCAATTGTTTGCGAAGAGTGATGATGGGTTCCAAGACAAAAATTTTGGATTTTGTGTGGGCTTCATTTGCACTGAAAAATAAAACAGATAAAACTGGTTTTGATGTGGAGTTAGAAGTTGGTTTTAGATATTTGACAAGTGAACGAATTGGGGGGTTTTTTTTGCGTGGTTTTCAAAAATATAATTGCTTAAACAAGCCTACAATCATCGAACATATCACGTTCACAATAAAGTTCCATTGGAGAAAAGAACTCCTGAATTCCGCTTCAAGAATCCTTTTTGTAAATATCAAAAGTTGCGACCCAAAATTAATAATTTTGAAAAACAGTTGTGTATGCCCAGTTCTGTTGAACGGGAATTTCGATTAAAAAAAGCCCGAACCAATATTTTCGAAATTCAGTTCAAATCAGTAAACCTTTCATGTCCAACTCACTTTATTGTGTTAATCACATTATCCATTCTCTCACTTTCATGTAAACCTCCCGCAGTAACAATCAATTGAGTAAGTCCATTAATATCTAGAAAATCAGATAATTGAACAGCTCCAGTTGGATTCAACAATGTCACATATTGATTATTTATATGCTCCGAAACAACTTTGAAATCTTTCTTCACTCCAGTTTCATAAACTTGACTATTATGATCATCATCATTCGCAGTGACAAAATAGATAATTCCCGGTGTTCGAGAATTCGACTTCTGCGAGTTTCGATTATCGATAGAGATTTTTGTATAAGTGGAAATGAACACAGGAATCTTGGCACCTTTTTCATCCATCAGTTTTCCATGTGATGCCATTGATTTTGATTCTTCGCCAGAGGCGAAAATATGAATATTGTTCTCGTAGTTTTGCGATTCTTCATCACTCGCTGATGCCACGTAGACCTACAACAGCTTCATTAAAACCATAGTACATATATAACTGTACTTACATGAGCTCCCTTTTCAAAATGAAAAGTCGCAGTCTCTCCAGCCGGCAGATCGCTAACAAAAACTATCTTACTTTTCGGTTCATCTGTTATATCAACAGTTCCATCATTACCATCGCCTTTTTGAGCAGCGGGAAGAGCCCATACATTTCTCCAAATCAGGAAAATGAACAGATATTTTATGAAGTCTGAAACATTTTTTTAAAAACTCCAACTGAAAAATAAAAAAATAACAAACCGGTTCGCATTTTTTTTCGATATGAGTGAAAACAATGAATCAAAAAACTGAAGAGTTGTATCTATTTATTTATTTTGTAGTTGTTATCAACTTTATTTTTGAGTATGGATGAGTATCAAAATAGTATTATGTTTTTAAAGTGTATCAAAAGTGGGCGAATGAATCATCCTTGGGATTTCAAAATATATAAATGTTGAGTCACTTCAGAAAAACATATCGTTACCCATCCATATTCTAAATCCATATATTTTCAGCTCTTCCCCAATCACACATATACAATTTTCGATGTCAATAGTGCTGATGAAGGTCTTTATTACTGTAATGTTAGTAATAAGTACGGTATTAATCGAGCCACCAATCAACTTCAAGTCTACAGTATGTTTTGTTGTTTGTTATTGTTATTGTCACTTTTTTTATCAGTTTTATCTATTTTTAGTGCACAATTAATACTTTCAATTGTAGAACCAACATACTTTGTTCGAATTCCAACACCAAAACGGCTTATTTTGGAAGCGGGGGAGACTGCTGAAGTGTTTTGTGAGGCGGTAGCCGATCCAAGATTAGTTATCAAGTATCAGTGGACGATAAATTCAAAATTATTGAATGGATCAGAATACTATGAGTCAGTATCTAATATTTCAAAGAAAATTATATGAAAGGAGTTTTTTTTTCAGAATTTTACCTGATCGCTTGCGATTCCGATCTGTGCGTGGAAGACATTCTGGAATCATCGATTGTGCGGCCATTACAGACGTGGATGTCAAACTAGCTTCTATGCAACTTATAGTCAAAGGTACATTATTACCGTACTAATTTAAAGGAGCACGTCAATTAAAAAAATGTGGGATGCTGTAATGTAACGCATACATAATTGGGTAGAGTTCTGAAATATACTGGAAAAATTCTGTGTATTGAATGGTCACATCAGACTTGAAATTTTTTAAACGTTAATTTTTGCAACAAAAAATTACTGGTCTGAAGTAATGTCAATCATGAATGAAATGGATAGGGTTTTTAACACACCAAAAAATTCCATGAATAGAAACGTGACATTACATTAGACTCGTAATATTTTAAAACCAAAAATGGACCTGTCCCTTTAAACATATACAGTAGTTTTTTTTCGGAGTAGTGTAGTTTCGGGTTCACTCGTCGGAAACATACAGTTTTAACGAAAAGTTAAAAACAGTATTGCTATCAATGAAGCGAAAATTTTAAAATTTGCCTTAATTTTTCACAACACTCAGATGTGTTTTCATTCAGATGTACCCGCACATCCAATCGTTGAGCCCGCAATATGCTCAGAGCGAAAAGCCACAATCAAATGGATGGCCGCATCGGATCATGGAGACTCAATCAAAAAATATATTGTCGAAATGTTCACGGATTTTAGAAAGGTATCGTCAACCTTTCTCTTCTTATTCCAAATCAGTTGTATTTTAGGGAGAGTGGGAGATTGTTAACGAAGAAATTAATGTGAATCTTGAAAAATTTGAACTCGATATCACTTTGACACCATGGGTGAATTATACATTCCGAGTCATTGCTATTAATTCACATGGAAGATCGGATTTGAAAATCGATGGACAGAATAAAGAAGAATGGTTGACCTGTCAGACTCGTCCATCGTTCCCTTATACAAATCCAGTTGGAGTTCGAGGAGAGGGAACTGAACCCGATAATTTGGTGATTTATTGGAAACCTCTTGATAGATATTATTGGAACGCACCGAATATGCAATATTTGATCAAGTATAAATTAGATGATCCACTTCATGGATGGACAGAGTTTTTGGTTGAAGACTCATTGGCTGTGAGGATTTATAGAGCTGTCGTTTACCTAACTGTAATATTTTCAGAATTTTACTATAATCCGAGATCAGCCAACGTTCCGAAGATACTTAATACAAGTTCAAGCTGTTAATTCAGTTGGCCCTTCAATCGTCGAACCTGAGATATTCGAAGGATGGTCAGGAGAAGATGTGCCAGATGATCCGCCAAAAGACTTCCGAATAGATCGACACATTAATTTTACAACTTTGAACTTTACTTGGTCACCCGTAGCTGAACAAACTGCCAATGGACATTTTATGGGATATGAACTAGAATTCTGGAGATCATCAAATCCACTTCGAAAATACTCGGTTTTATTGGCGGCGAATGAAACCTATCGAATAGTGAATACATTCCACGCGGTGACAAATTACAGTGCACAAATTCGAACGAGAAATAAGAGATTGAGAAGTGCACCAAGTGAACCAGTTGCTTTTGCAATGCCAGAAGGACGTGAGTCAGATATGGGAGTTGAAAAATTAACAAAATATTTTCAGCACCAGGGAAGATTAATAACCTGCGTGTCATTTCGGTTGGAAGTACGGCAATGTTGTTGAAATGGGATCCGCCGATCCAGCCAAATGGAAAAGTTCGAGGATATTTCATCACTTTTATTAATGATAGAAGTTAGTTTTGAGGAATGGCTGATTGTTTTTTCCATTGGGAAACTCCTTGTTAAAGTTGTCATGTTCAAATTTACCAGGAAACATTCTAAAATTCAAAAAAATAGCATTTCATGTACAGCTCAATCGTTTAACTTTTTTCTTACTTTGAATAGAGTTCTCCGGGAGTTCTAGGGGTCCAAAATGAATATGAGAGTCCCTCGGAAAAGACTGTGGACTGACTCAAATATTTATCAAATGTGTCCTGTATTTTTTTTTGTGTAATCACCTCTAAAACCAGTTATTCATACATTTTATTTTGAGCCCCTTATGTCCATTTGGTACCATGATACTAAGATAGACCTCACAAACAGTAATGTTCAAATGACTTAGAACTCTGTCCCTTTTCAGAGACATAGTTAACCTGAACCGACTCACAAACCCAAGATCAGTTTGAATGATGAATTAATGAAACAAAATAATTGTTTGGACCAGACATAAAGTCGCATCATTTTATTTTGAGTTTCAACTTATTTATTTTTAGATAATAATTGTATCTAAAAATAGAACGTGGATAGTCTGTGCACAAAAACGTCATCTTTTCAAAACCCTAAACAAGTCCTGTTTGGTACCACGACTCGGAGAACCGAGATCTCAAAAACAACAATGATTTATTTAAATTATGCCTTATTGTGACAAATAAATTTGATAGTCACTAAAAATCAAATTTTTTCCAGATGAAACTGAAGAGACCTATGTCATCCATAAACAGCGCCACTATCTTCACGAGAAGAGCTTACCTGACACAGGGTATAAAGTATCAGTATGGGCTGAGACTCGAGCCGGAGAAGGACCCCCGACATTGCGACCTGTTCGAACTTGGCCTCCTCGAAAACCCGACACCCCGATTTTCCGGGTCAGGAATATCTCATTGGATCAGTTTACTGTTGAATGGTTGCCGAATAACTATAGTAACTGGCGTATGCCGGGAGCAGCGTTTTATTTGAATTATACAGTAGAAGGGGGTAAAGAGTATTTGCAATCAGAAGTGGTGTACTTGCCAGAGACACTGGTCCATATTAAAAGTGAGTAAGAAGAGGTTAGAGTTGATACTGACTTGGAATAACTTCAGATTTGAAAGAAGATCAGACATATCTGATTCAAGGTGTGGCAAAGGATGGACCTCGATCCACAGAATCAATATTTCTTCCAATCAAAACTCAGAATCGAGACTATGCAAATCGATTAAAAGAAGATTCTCTCCGAAATGCGGCATGGTTCGTAGCAGTTCTAGCAGTCCTTGGAATAGGTCTATGTACTATATGTCTCACATTTTGTTGTGGAAATCGAAATCGATCCAGAGAAAAGTTTGCAAGTCGTCGGAAAGTGAGTTTTCCCAACCAGCTGATTTTGCAAATTAAAAAAAAGAAAACATTATTTTTTTCAGGAGATTGAGATTGGTCATCAACAAGACAACGAAGAAGAAAAACAGTTCCTCGAGTATCAATACGGGTTTAAAAATTAATTTTTCTTATGCATTATTTGATTGTATGAAATTTTTTTTTACAATAAATTGAAATAATTTATACTTGAAGAAGTTACACGTTCAAAAACCCGCGGAACGAGAAAAAAAAACAAAAATAATTACAACAGATTAAAAACTGGCAGCCTTTTTTCTAGTGAACAATCGTTTCAAAGCAATTCGAAATTCTCTTGAAAAAACAGCGTATAGGAGAGGATTGACAGCTGAATTGGCATATCCTAACCAGAAAAAGAAGGTGAACAAGGAGCGATGTGTGCGATTGAAATTGGGAAAAAATATGTAGATAATGGCGAAGGGTGTCCAGCAGATGATGAAGGCGGCAACGACGATCGCTGTTGTTCTGGCCACTCGCAACTCGGTTCGAAGTGATCGGCGAGCGATTCGCTTTCTAAAAAGGTAAAACATGAGTTATATGTAACGTGTCAGTAAGTTTTATAGTTTGAATGCGACTTTGTCAAAATGTGGTGAATTGTGAATGAAACCTGATTAAAGGGGATATGATGAAAATTTTTTTAATGATCAGCTCTTTTGGTATAGTAACATCCTCAAGGGAATTTATACCGAAAAACTTGGTTTCCGAGAAAATTATCCCAATTTCGTTACGTGAAGAATACCAAAAGATGAATCTAGTTTTTCAACGATTTGATTATTTTTTTTGAAAACAGAGTTTCATGAAGTTATTGAAAAAACAGAACAACCCACAAGCTCATCTATGTTTGTAGACAGAGCCCGTTTTTCGAATTTCTGATAGGTCATATAGCAAAGCAAAATTATTCAGGTATATAATCTTCATTGCAATCTTTTCCAGGGTAAATTTCGTATTTTTATTTAGATTTCACTCAGAAAATGCCTAATAGTGTGTGAAATAATTGTAATTCGCAAAATGAGATGGTCTACTTTCGTTCCGAATTGGCACAAAACTTCAAATTTTCAAAATAATTGGAACCCGCTTACTTTTTTCCCGCATACTATGTGGTAATATTTACACAAAATCTGCCTCATAAGTGCAAAATTCTGTTCCGTCTATTTTTAAAAATTCCAATTCAAACTCACTGAGTAATGTGATTTATAATGTTCGACTTTTTTGCTTCAATAACCCCAAAAACCACAGTATGTGAGATGAGATGTCTAAGTGTTGGACTTTCAGCTGCACTTGTCTTTTTTGATTGATCCGTATGATCTGATTTTTTTTCGAGGTGATAAGGAAGATCATCGATTTTCTGGAAAAAAACTTTTGATGAGCGTATTATTGCATTTTGGTTTCACACAATTGGGATGTTATTAGATGAAAAGTTGCAGTTAGATTGTTGTGGAAAGCGTGAGAAACAATCTTCTCAAAAGAAAAAGCAAAAAATACAGTCACACGACAAACCTTTGGTCTAACAAGTTTGTTTAATGAAAGTTGACCATCTAAGGATTCCTTAAAGGTCTTGAACAATGTATCAAACTTGGAGATAAGTCAAAGTTACCTTGATGATAATAGGTTGTTTCCGATGAACTCTCAGACTTCCGTTTTTCGATTTGACAGTCATAGTTCGCGATGTTTCGACAACAGTTCGGAATATTTGAACGTTTAGGATAACCATGATAATTCCCGGAATTATGAAAGAAACCGACCCAGAGAAATATCTGAACCATAATGGAAGATTTGATGGTTCGCAATCCTGCAAAAAAAAATGTTGTTCATATTTCCCCAAAATATTCCGGAGTCTTACATTTTCCCTGCTTAGATCCCATTTCTGTTCGTCTATAGATAGAAAGCCAAACAACATTGAGGCAAGAATGAATGGGCATAACCAGACAAGAAATGTCATAAGTCGAACAATTCTGAAAATAGGAACAAAACAATAATAAGAATATTAAAAACTCACTTGGTTGATGAGATAATTGTATATTTAATAGGTTGTCGAACTGCCATATATCGATCAAAAGAGATTGCGAGAAGGTTGTAGATAGAAGCAGTTGAGATGAAAATATCGGCAGAAAGCCAGATGTGACATGGATCTTGGCCGAATTTCCAGAAAGTGTTGTAATCCTAAAAAATTAATATTGCTTAACTCGCACAATTTTTTAAAATGCTACTCAATGTTTGATTAGGCACTGGTTCGAAAGTTGAAAAAATTCACTCCAAAATGACAATGCTATCTACAAGGGGATTTTCTAAAAAGATCGAGGTTTTCAATGAGAAATATATCATTCGATAGATTTTTTGAATCTGTATTCATATCCCGTATTCAATTTTTGCTAATCAAGTATAAAAAAGAACCTCTTATTTTCAAAAAAAGTTTTTGAAATAAGCCCACGTTTTGAAAAAATTTGACCTTCCCCGTTTTTTTTTTTGAAAAATAAGTGAGTGTTCTATTAGGATGGGTCTCGCCGCGAACTATGTGTTTTGTCACTGTGCATTGGCTGACATCTCTCATAAACCGGGATTCCCTTCTTTTTTTCTTCCGAAAATTACTCTTTTGCAAGATTCTGCTGTTCTACATTATTCGATTCATTCAACCAATTCTCAGCAGATTTTATTTCCCAGAATTTCTTTGGTTGAAAACAGCAAAATATTCTTTTGTCTTATTATTCATGTTACATAAAAACATCGTAACAAATTTTCGAAGATTAAAATGGAAGACTAAGCTCAAAAAAACAGCATTCACAAAAAAAAACAATAAAACCTTTGTCATCTTCTTGAGAAATGAAAAGTTCAGAGTGAGAATTGGACCCAGAAAAAAAACAAACCTGAATTATGGCAAACGGCGAAATAAATATTCCTATTCCTAAATCGGCAATGGTTAATGATAAAACCAGTCGATTCGTGGTAGTTTGGAGAGTTTTACATGTCAAAATAACATATAAAACCAGAAGATTACCAATAACAACAGCACAATTGACAACTCCCAAAGACAATGTTGGTAATGATGGGTCTGTGATGTTCGATTCCATTTCTGAAAATGAATAAAATCTTCTCATTTTTTGGTTTGAGAAATCAAACCAACCGTCACTAATTACAGTTATTTCACTTGAAGAAAGCGCATAGAAATAATCTGAAATTAAAGACAAATGGAAACTATAACAAAAATAGAAAAAAGGAAGAAAAATGGAGGAGAAGAAGAAGAAGAACCAATTTCGACTACGAATTTGAATTGTGCCAATTACATTAGAAGGTAAACTTTTTAGACTCTTCCAAAAAAAGAAGAATAAATTGGAAATGAATTGGATGGACTATTTTTATGTTATACATACTTGAAAACAACTACGGACTTCCGAAATATCAGGTTTCAAGAAAAAAAAAATGATTTTACAAGAAAAAAGAGGAGAAAATTGGCCAAATTCGAAGATTTTTCGAGGTGATCAAAAATCTGAACAAGTTACGTCTGAAAATGTGTTAATTGGTTGGGTTAGTCGTTGACGAATTTGGGACAAAATGAGCAAGCGAAAAAAGGGAAGGGCACTTTATATTTTGAACTTTGTATTTTGAGAAAAAAAGGTTGGTTTGTTTATTTGGGGACCGGATGTTATGAATTCGTAGAACTCTAAAAAATATAGTGTGACAAAAAACAAACATTTTCGTACCAGATTTCTCGGAAGATTATTGTAGTTTCAGCTTTTAACATAGACATGCTCAGAAAAAAAGCTAAACAATTGTTATATGGGGTAATTGAACCTGTAGAAACCGACTCTGATATCGAAAATTGACAAAAATTTGATCTAACATCAACAAAAACATGATTATCAATAGAGCGCAGTTCCCGATTGAAATTGGGTTCATACATATCAACAGAGAATTTTTTTTCATTATTCACATATTTTTTCTAGCTGTCATTTTTACGCTCCAGTTATGAAAAATATGTATTACACTTTTCTTTATTTATAGAAAAAAGTCGTTGGGGGACCGGAAGTAATGATTGAATATTCTCAGAACTCAAAAAAGTTGGCCAAAACACAAAAAATTGCACACTTGTTTGCAAGATCATATTACAAGTTTCTTATTTTTATGAACATATGTAACTAGAAAAAAAAATGTCCTATCATTTCTTCCGGAAACAAAAATTACAGTTATCGGTGTTTTGAAATCAAACATTCAAAATTTAGCCAGTCGCTTGGGGACCGAAAATAATGCTAAATATTCGCAGAACTCTGTACATGTCTGGTCAGAACACAAAACTTGACCATCCTCGCACGGATTATCCCCAAATTATAATCGAATGAATAAATTTGTGAGTAAATCTTTGAACTCGGCCAGAAATAAACTAAACTTCTAAGAGTTTTTTTTATTGTCTAGCTCAAGTGTTTTGAAAACTTGCCACTCAATTTATTCACATGACAAAATTATGAATTGGATAATTATTCATTTAGTTCCGCAATTCAGCTCAATTTAATTAGAACAAAATTAGAGTTCGAGAGAGAAGTTACAAAATTTTTGAGGGAGGAGCTTAACACAAAAGAGAGGGTTTTAAATGAAAATAGGTGTCGAAAAACTGTCTAAACCGAAGAACAGTGCATGTGAAAAAATAGTTTGTTTTTCGGACAGGCAAGAATTGAAAACAAGTTTGAACTTGTGTCATTTCAGAGATCAGACCGTCTGGAACTATGTGAGAAGAGCCAGATATCACACATAAACATTGTCAGACACAAGAAATCTCAGAAAAAAAATAAATAGAAATTTATTCAACTTTGAAACTATAGTGGTCTTCTGAATCTTTTATCTGATCTTTAGTGGTGTTATTGATGATGGTAAAAAATGGGTTTACGTTTTTTCGTCTAAAAGTATAAAGCTTTTTTTTTTTCGTTTGAGGCTTTTTTCAGGGTTATCTTAATCACCGAGAGTTCTGACCGAAAAGGATATTAAAAACCTCATTTACAACCAATGAGATCGGAAATTAGCTCAGGTGAAAAATTGTTTTGTTTTTTTGGGAACTAACAACAAAATTGAACTAATATTATTTCGAAGATCAAACGGTGATTTGACAATGAAAAATGAAAAATTTTTTTCTAGATTTTCGAAAAAAGACGCTCGATTCTAAGTTATGCTGAGGGGCAGAAAAATATCAGATCTCTGGAAAAAAAAAACATTTTTCAAAACTTCAAAAAAGTGAAATTTTTTAGCTGAGAACCTTTTCAGGTGTTTGGGACAAGATCTATGTCACTCGACAGATTCTTGGACACTGATAACATCTGGTATTTTGTATTTGAGTTTTTCAATTCCTAGTGTGTAAAAATAAGTCCAAATGTTTTGCGTACGGTTTTGAAAAAAATGATAAGTTCACCAAGTATGATAAAAATTATGAACACAACTCAACAAAAACAAAACTTAAAAAATATTAATGAAACATTTCACGCGATATTTAATATTTTATTCATTACTTTAATTTTTTATCTTTAATCTGACTGGATATTTGCAACTTTTTCTCAAAAGACTGAAACTTCCCGTTTTCACACAAAACAAATTTAAAATATATTTTCAACGCAAACTTTGGAACTGTTTAGGAATTTAAAAACGCAGACACAAAATACGGGATATTGATCGGCTTCAAAAAAATCTATGGACTTATATAGGTCAAGTCTTAAAACAGACGGACACCTGATCAAGGCTCTTCATAACCATCAACTCAAATTAAAACTTTTCGAAAACGAAAATCTACTCCTGGCTACTGTAATTCGAACATTCCAGGAAAACGTTAAATGCCAGAGAAAAAAAAACAAAGAATGAAATTGAAGAATTATTTCAAATGTTTTTTCTATCCGCAAAAATTAAAAATGATGAATGGGAATTTAAAACGCGTTTCAGACAGATGCGACAAAAACAAAACAAAACAATGCATTTATCAAAAATTTCGAAAAAAAAGCAGATGTATTGTAATATATCAATGTTTGATTTGAAATCAAAAAATCATTTCCTACTGATACATCAGAAAAATTGTGGACCTCACAAAAAGAAAATTATTTTGATTTTTATTATACATTCTTTTTTTGAATATGCAGTTATACATAGTTGAATAACCTTATTACATAGTTAACTTGCAAAAGGAATAGTTAATTGAGCTCTGTTCCAAGAAGACAAAAAAGAGTTTCATTTCATTTGTTGTAGCAGAATCTATTAGCCTATATTGTTAAAGAACGTCATATTATTCATAAACATTGTTTTCCATAAGAATAGCGAAAAGAAGAACAATAAAAAATGAAATATGAAAAATAAAGTGAAGCACAGATTTTTTTGTGTCTAAGAAGGGCGTGGCTGTGTCTAAAAAGAATGAAGAGAGGAGTACTAGAAGGAAGTAATCGGACATTGACGGAAACATTTTGTGTTGTTGCACGGACAAGATTATCCAAAGGATTGAGTTGAGTTGGACCATGTGATTCATTTTATTTGTAGTTTAGTTCTCGAATATCATTTTTTCTGTTATTTTCCTCTTCCAAATTCCCAGGAGTTTTGGCATTAATTTGTTTTGCCATCAAACACGGAGAAAAACAAGTCTGACTTGACTCGATATCAAAAAAAAAACTTGGTCAAAAAATTGAACCCAACAATCCCTCCCGTGCAGTAATAATATTACACTTTCTATGATGACGAGGTGTCAAAAAAGAGCAAAAAATTTCATAAAATGTAAGGAGGAGACAGGGAAAAATGTATTGTCAGGTGAAAGAGATGTTTTTGTTGAAATGATATTTTTCGACAGGAAGAAAGGCAGATGATTATTTTTCTCGGTGACGTTTAGAGTTTGATCAGGAACCCCCGTTTTATGGATATGGACTTCTTGGACTCAAGGGAGGAATGACACATTTCAGTGGAATGTCAGAATTTTTGCAAGAAAAAATGTTGAACAAATGTTTTGCAAAATTCGGCTTAGTGGTCACAGAAAATCCAACTGCCCACTCGTCTTCAGAAATTCTGGCACCTTTTGCCACAACAACTAATCAAAAAAAACTTTTACTCAAACACTGACCGAAAATGAAAAATTACACATGATCTGGTGATGATTTGCTTACTTTCAGATTGCTAGCTTACAAATGTCTTGTTATGTGACTGCTAGATGACTTTTCCTTTAGAGCAATACCCTTTTACTGAAATAGATATCAATAGAAATCAATACAACTTCTTGGAAAATGAAACAAACACTGTCAATATATGCATCTCGAAATGTGAAATTACAATATTCTCAGCGAGGAAAAATTGAGGCATTTGAAGTTTACATAGAAAATCAGTTGTCAAAAATACCTTCTCAGTAGACTCAGCGAAAAAAGTTCATTTGAAAAATAAAAAAGATGATATTTTGAAACCCACTTCGATGGAAATATTGTGACTTTTACTTGATGATAATACTGAAAAGACTCAGGACATAGCATTGACTGAAAATTTCAAATTCTGAAATAGTTTTAGAGATTCAAACTTTCGAAATTTGTTCCTTTTAGAAGGCATATTACTCTATGACCAATCTTTTGTTGATTTCATAAATTTATATAAAATACCTGAAACAGTAACATGTTTGATAAATCGTGTCCGTTCTTCCTATTGGTGAATCACATTGAAGGGTTTACTTAGTAACAAGGAAGTATTCTCAAGACAATTTGGTATTTTTTTTGTAATCGAAAGTACAAGAAATTGTGAATATTTAGGGTCTCACATGTGAAAAAACGAGTTGTGACAAATATCAACAAGGTGGCAAAGTTTTGAAAAATAATTTGGAGATTTTTATAGGATCAACGTCAATAGTTTTCGACGCCTTTTCCGTTTATAGCACGATTCCCCAGTGAAGTAATGACACACACTGTGTAAAGAAGGAAAATTGGGTAAACACGTATGTATGAAAAATATATTCTGAGAATGAAAAATTCATTTTCACGAAATATATAAACAATAGTTGAACTTGAGGACTTCAAATAAAAACGGTGGAACGTTCTGTATATGCTAGAGTTATAATATTGAGTTTTAAAAAATACATAAGATTCTTCCCTGGTAAAAAGGTACCCAAGAATAATAAGATGTAAATGATAAGATAAGCATAAGGGTTGCTAACATGGTTTGTAACTATTGTGTTATGTCAAAAGGTGAAATAAAATTTTAAGAATAATTTTGAACATAGCCCTCTCGAGTAACGAAAGACGTTAGTACATGTTTCATATACTAACTGAGTGTAACATTTTTGGTATACTTCAATACCAAAAAAAATATTCATTTCAAATATCGGATACAGTCAACAAACCGTATTAGTAAAATCAAAATCCTCAAAACTTTTTCAGAATCATTTGAGCACAAAAACTAAAATTTGGAAAAATAAGCTTAAAAGAAATATTTGGCTGAGTTATGTAGGGATAACAAGATGTATGAAACGAAATATTCTACATGCAATAATTCTGAATAAAAAACAACAATTCTAATATCCGATTGAAAAAATAAGAGTATCAAAACTTATTACTAATCGAGGAAAAAACAAATAAAAACATGCCCTACTTACACCCTCTTCTGAATCACGTCTATTTTTGCTCATCGGATTGCTCTGAGAATAAATGAAACCTTTACAATTTATCAAAAACCAACAAAAACAAGAAAAAACACACGACATCGTATATTTTTTTCTAAGAACTGACAATGTTTGTTCAGATTTTTCTCAATATATAAAACTTCTTTTTTTCCAGAGAAGAAAATCTGGCTTACAAATAATTTGGGCAAAAGAATTGCATTCTCTCACGATCCTGAAACTCTTATTTCTTTGCAACTGAAAAGAATTTTATAGCAATCATATTTATATATAGGACACACAAGACGTCACAAAAAAACGAAACTTTTGTAGAAAAAAAAATGGGAAGATTTGAGGGAGCGAAAAAGAAGTGGAAAGTTCAATTGAGTTTCGAAGATGACTTTGATTTGATTTCGAGGAGACGGAGCAAGAAAGTGTTTCGATGGAACCTTATTTTTTGCATCTCTGCATAAATAACGAGACAAATAATTACTGAACTCCGAACAAAATGTCTATCAAAAAAAGCAATTGTTAGCAAAAACAATGATGTTTGTCATAAGAAAAGTTAAAGCAATGAAACTGAAAATGAATTTGCAAAGACTACTTGAAAACCACAAGATCCAAAAAAAAAAACAAGAATTTATTTCGTGAACTCACTGGGACTTGTTTTTTTCCGGCGGAGGGCTTATAGCGAAAACATTTTACCGGGTTCAAGAAAAAATGTTAGCTGGCTTAAAGATACAGGATTCTAAAATGTACTTTAACGTTTTCAGTGTTAATTTCGAAAGTTTGAAAATCAAATGCACATATTATCAACAATACATTTTAACTAGAAGTTGAAAATTTGAATTCGAACGTTTTACGGAGTTGAAACTAAACTATAGTTTCGTGCAAAAGTTTGATTTTATATATAAATGGTTCTAGTGAATTATGCCTCGAGAATCCGAGAATCTTAAACGTTTTTGAGGTTTTTAAATTTGTTCTACTTAACTTTTTTTCAACGGCCTGACCCGTGATGAGCTCTGTATTGGACTTCTGATAAGAACAATTCAACATTCGGTTCCAAAAGGTGTTTTCCAACAATAAAAAACATGTTATACATTTTTTTTTACCGGGGGTTTTTTTTCCCGGAATACTCGACACTTTATGAAAAACAAGATTTTTCGGAAGTATCTCACAAGGGACATGTATGAGGTTCGATGTTTTATTTTTGGAAAAATTGTGTAACTACCAAATCGGCCCTAATGATCAAGATTCTATAAATTTCTCAAGAAAAAACCCATTGAAAAACACTGTCTTTTGACAGGTTGATTGAGTTTTTCAACTTTTTGGATTATGCGGAAGATGGTTACGTTGACCAAGTTTCATAAGAATGTAAGTGTCACTTGGTTGGGAATCCTATTTCCAAAAAAAAAAATCTCCATTCAAATTTTGTTTACATTTCAAAGAATAGAAAAAGTGCATGTTTTGCGTGTTCGAATTAAAAAGAAGAATAGACGGGTACTTTATGTTCACATGGCAAAAAATGAAAGATTTTCAGTTGAGCTCTTGTTTTCTAGAATCTGTGTTTTTTGAGCCGTAAAATGAGGGATAAAAATATAAAATATCGTTGTTTTTTCGCAGAGAAAATGTTATCAAAAAATGTTAGGTTCAGAACATGACTTTTTCTTTTTCTTCTTTTGCTTTACTCGGATTTCTTGTCTCTTTACAAATTGGAGAGATTTTTGGAGAAAAGAAGGCAGCATGTGATGGAACGCATAATAAAAAGTAAATAAAAACAAAAATAAAAGCTGTTTTGCCAGAAGAGGAGTCTAATTACAACTTTCCAACGATTCGATTAATCAAAAAAACTGACACTCTGATCAAAAATCTTGAAATATTCAGTTTCATACGATTCGTTTTCGTTCCAGGAATATTCGTTTTTTAAAATCAATTTTCCTTGGGTTGTCCGTTCTTTGATTTTTGACACTGTGTGGACTTGAATAACAATTTGGGAGTACTTGGGGGGATTTGCAAGCATACAGAGAGAAAACATGGCTAGATCCAAGACAAGTAGAGAACAAATTAGTCAGGACGCAATTTTTTCATCAAAAAAAACCATGTGGTCATGAGTTTCCCACTGATGTTTTTGTTTTCTTGTCTGCAAAAAAGCTTCATTTTTACTTTTAGACATACAACTTCCTGCAACAAAAATGAAAAAGGAGAGGGTTCCGAAAAAATTAGTGTTATAAAAAATTCACGCGAACCTTGCTTCGAAGAAAGTTTTTTAAAAAACGTGGGATCATTGCGAATATAACGCAATAAACAAATTCAGAAAAAATTTAGAAGTTTCACATGAATTTTCAGAAATGCTGGAGTGTTCAATTTTAACGGTTTCACATTGAAATATGAATAACACATGTATTTTTTTAAAAGAAAAACAATTCATGACTGTTTAACTGAACTTTGACTGAACTACCTAAAACGTTTTTTGAATCACCAATTCACTTTTTACAGAGTTCAGAGCAGCGATGTGCCATTCTCCGTTCACGAACTTTCTGGTTTTTATCAATGATTTTTGAATAAACATTTTCATTTTCCGAATTCATTCACAAATGGGCCTATAAATTTCAGCTCGAAAAGTTGCCTCAAGAGAAAAAAGCGATTCTGGAGAGGACCCTATCACTCTTCTTTTTGCTGAAAATTCAACATTCTGGGAAACATATTAAAATAACTGGGGAAGAAAATGAAAAAAAAAGTACCAGTATATTTCAATTGTCATGTGAGTTCTTTTGTGCATTATTATTGTTAAAACTGCTAAAACGGTAGAACTTTTCATTTTGGACTAGAGAACTACAATACATTTGTGAGTGTCGATAATTTTTCAAGAACTTTTGTCTTTGTAAACTTCATGGCTGAAAATTTCGTCGTTAAGATCTGGTTTGGCAAAAACTGAATCACGACAAGGCTCTGGTTAAAAATATCCATATCTTTTCCAACATTCACGACATTTTAGGGTACGTAGAAAAATTTATAATTTTTCAAAACAAATTCTTGTTTGAACTTCTTAAATGTTTTTTTTCCATTTTTGTTGGATTGCTTCAAAATTGAAAGTTTTCAAAATATTGAAAGCATATGAATCATAATGTTCATTATCGTATTGCTCCAGATGTGCTCATTATACTAGGTAGAGTACTATTATGAACTGTATTAATACACGTAAGTTGTTTAATGCGATCAAAATATGCCGAATTTTGGAAGAACATAATAACAGTTCCAGGAATAGGTGAACCAACTAGCATTGTATGGAACAACGAGGTAATAGCTGAAAAAGAAGGTTCAAAAAACATTGTTCAGCAAGAAACAAAAAACAAAACTCACGAATAGTATTGAAGTTTCTATCCATCAAACTCGTCAATGTCACCCATACTCCATAAGCAACAAAACAAGACGCCTTCGCCAATACTTGGACAGCTGAATCTTTTGCTATTTTTTCGTGATATTTTTTCTGTCGACTACTCATTTGATTCACTTGCATTTTGATCTCGTGGTAAATTGCATAACGAACAAGCGAATAGGCGAAAACAAGTATTGTGACAACGACGAAGATTGTGTACATTAGGGTTTTGAGACTGGATGGATCAGAGAAAATGAGAACTCCATAGATTTGAGTGATATAGAAATATTGAGGATACTCCTGTGGGGAAAATATGAGGTTATTTTAATATGTAACGCGGCAAGTAGTGATTTTTTTAATTTAAAAAATATGATAACGTTTTCTCTTGAAAATACCTCGTGAAATCTATTTCGAATTTCCTATTTATGTATCTAAATACTTGAAAAATCATCATTCCTATACTCAAACTCATTAAACTTGAATGCTGAGTAGGACAAAAAAAAATTAAAAAGTTTCAATCTGTTCTTAAAAAAGGTTTGAACACAAAACTTTATCCAAAATTGAAAAAAAAATTCGAAGAATATTTTCAATGTTTTTTTTCAAACATTTCAATTCCAATTTTTCATTGCAATCAAGAATTTTCAGAAAAAAAAATTTTCCTCACGAAATATATACATAGATTTTATATCGTAAATACAAGTTACAAGCCCAAAAAACAGCAATTCCCAAAAATGATACTTTACTTGTGTGAATTGAAAAAAAACTCAACTTTTGAAAAATGTGAAAACTTTTCTCTTATAGTTTTTACCTGAAAATTTGATGGGATATTTTCGTAACACATCTGACGTAAATTATTTTTTTTTCAAAAAGTTTGAAATTTTGTGTTATTTCGAAAACTTTAGCATGAAACTATATTTATGTGGAACACTGTATTTTTGGTTATTGTAAGTATATTCATCACTTTCTAGATATTTTCTAGAATTTCATAGAAATCATTGAAACTGAAAACTAAAACCTGAATTGAAATTGAAATTGAAATTTAAAAATCGGCTCTGGTATAATTTGTTTGTTGTTCTCTTTCATTTTGGAAAAAAATTGGCATTTTCAAATATTTTTGAAAAAGCCGGGTCTGGTGTATACTCACTGTTTGAATAAGTTGTTCAATTGAATCTTGCGAAAAATTCAAATTAAATGCCATAAGTTCCATAACAGATATCATAACAATAATATACATTATCAATATCATAATCTGAGTTATTGGTTTTAACTGAAAATATTTTTATATTAATTCAGAAAAATGAGAGATTTCCTTACTTTGAAAGGACTTGAATCCCTCACAATAACATGTAACCTTACCATCAACAATGCCAACATAGAAATCAAATAAAATGGGAACAATGCTCCCCAAATTGCACCCATCATCCATACAGGTATCACATTTTTCAAAACACCATGAGATACAATAGCAGGGAATTGAAGTAGTGAAATCGCACACATGCATATACCCCAAAATGTTTGGGGAATATACAAAGCGATTTGGGAGAATATCAACATGTATTTGTATAATTTGGTTTCTCGCTCAGATTGGGTTTTTATGAGGTAAATGCCTAAAATATTGACAAGAGTTGAAATGAAACATGTGATATAGGAAGCGAGAACTGTAGCATTTCTAGAAATATCAATAAGAGTTATAAAGGTTTCATTCATTTCATGACTTTTCAGATGAAAAGGTAACCAAAAAACCAAAGAGAACAGGTGAAAAGAGTTTTCCTTGATCAATATTCAACATTTCCTTTATGATGTAAACTAGACATTTTGCAGTATTTCAAGACATCGATATGACATGACTGGCAAGCAAAATAGAGGTATTTTTCTTATTATTTTCGGAAAATGATCGGAAGGAAATCAAAACGAATTACCCTAGATCAATCACGCTTTTTTAGGACTTGCATCCGATACAGAAATAAAGAGAGAAAGAGTGCTGAGAGATAGAAAATGAAGGCTCTTTGTTATATGAGACTTTGTTGGTCTGAAAATTCTAAAAGTAATAGCTGAAAATAAAAAGTATGTTAGAACATGTATTCGACTTTTTGACTCGGTGTCAAGAAAAAAAAATTTTTCAAGAAAATGTACTTTAAATTCCGATGATTCAAACAAATTTTTCAAAAACAAAATCATAGGCCCACAATTCAAGGTGCATGTAGATCACATGTGGCACGTTTTTTCTCTGCATTCCCTTTTGTATTGCATGTCAGTCCCCTTCCACGTAAGGGAGGTTTTTAAAGGGAGGTTTTTAAAACAAGTCGCCGATCCATATTTTTAGTTAAATTTACACCCTCATAGAACTCACTCACCTGATTCACGTCCTGTACTTCATTTTCACCGGGAATTTTTGTGAGAGGAGTTATTAATTTTTGAAGTTTCATTAAAAATCTTCTTTATAATTAGCTGATTTTGTACACGCAAAAATAAACAACATTTTTTCACTGAAACCTCCGATGAAAAAAAAACAGGATTTTGATAAGGAGATCGAGTTCTATAAGTGTAAAAATTTTAAGAAAAATCTGAATCGGCGACTGATTGAACCTTCCTTTTAACACACCGTGCAATGTTCAATCCCTTTATAAGATCAACTAGACAATTTTTAGAATTTTAAGACACCGAAATGACATGACTGGCGTGAACCATAGTTGTCTTTTTCTCATTATTTTCCTTCCCCAGGATTCGTCCAATTCGTTTTATATATAGAGGATTTTGAAGGAACATAATAATTGTTCCAGGAATTGGTGCAGCTACGAAAATCGTATGAACCAGGGCAGTTAATGCTGGAAAATAATCACCCAATTTATAATATTAATTAAGAACTTACGAATTGTATTCAAATTACTGCTAACTAAACTTGTTATTGCGCACCATACAAAGTGGCTAGTGATGAATGATACTTTAGCCATGACTTGAATAGAAGAATCCTTTGCCATTTTTTCGTGATACTTTTTTTTCTTGTCACTCATTTGATTGACTTGCATTTTTATTTCATGATACATTGCAATGCGTAGAAAAATGTAGAAGAATATAATAATTGGACCGATTATTAGTATTGCTTGCAAAAATGTGTCGAATGTTGATTGATCGACAAAGAATATAGGATTGTAGTAGGTAGTTATGAATGAATATTTCGGATAGTTCTGAAAAAAGTTGAGTTAGGATGAGACCACTGTTAAAAAAAATTATGAGCAGATGTTGAATAAAACTACCTGATATGGACATTTCAATTAAAAAAATGCAAAAAAAAATTCAGAAAATTGCACTCAGTGTAATGTTCCAATTTGGGTTCAACTCGAGGGCTATCAAAATTTTATATCATTAAAAAAAACAAACCTGTGAAATAAAATTATGAATGGTTTCTTTACTATAATTCATTTTGAAGCAAACGTTCTCAAAACATGCAATTAGAATGATCGATATGACGAACAGAATTCCGAATTGAGTTTTAATTTTGAGCTGAAAAAATACGTCATATTCGAAAATCCAGGTATTCAAACAAACATAGAAAACGCTTTCACGTCTAGCAATATTGTGGAGACGAACCATTGATACAGATAACATTGCTACTAAATAAAGTGCAAACATCGATGCCCAAATTGCACTCAACATCCATGTCGCCATGAAATTTTTCAATAAACCATATGTAACAATAGCAGGAAAAGGGAACATAGGTAAATTACACATCCCAATACTCCAAAATGTTTGAGAAATATAAAGGGAAAGTTGAGAAAATATCGATACAGTTTTGTAAAGTTTAGATTCTCGTTTACCTTCGGAGATGATTAGATAAACTCCAAGAATATTGATAATTGTAGAAATAAAACAAGTGATAAACGATAAATATACAGTTACATTTCTTGACATATCAGAGAGTATTATATATTCAGTGCTCATTTTTTTTGGATTTATGATCGGTGTAGATATATTTTTTGCAATCAAAATAGGTATATAATTTTATTTGCAGACAAATCGTAGGAAAAAAACAAATTTTCCGAGTCTTGGAATGGATAGTTCGAGAGATTTAATGCGCAGAATCAAAAAATTACTTGAAGTTCAAAAATCAGTATGAATAGTTAGTATCGAAGTTTATTATTCATCAAAACATAAAATAAACATGAAAAATGTTGATACAAAACCAATTTTGCAGTAGTTTCAAACATCAAAACAAAGAAGATACGTCGGCCGGCCATCATGGTAAACAACTACAGAAAAAAAAGAAAGAATAAAATCAAAGGAACATTGCGTTTAGAAAGTTGCACTTTTATTGATTAAGTTGAAAAGGTTAAAATATTGAAATCAGCTGGAAAAGTGTAGTAATAGCAGCTGCTCAAATTGATCATGAACTAGAGCAGTGGTACGATCTTTCTGATTTTTTTGAGACATGAAAAATAAGAAACAAGAAAGGAGCATGATGTTATTTGTAAAGTATGGTCATGTTGTTAATGGGACTATTTTTACCGCAAAAAAAGTTTTTTGTATTAATATCCTAGAATTTTTGTGAAATAAACAACGAAGATTGTGAGAATGTCATCACGTTGATGTAAAGTTTTGATATATTTTTCAGATTCAATTTTCATTAGATAAATTCCAAGAATACTGATAATAGTTGATAGAATACATGTTATAAATCAGACAATTACTGTGAATGTTTGAGAAGTAATCAAATAATTATTAAATAATTGAGTAATCAAATAATTATCTAGAACAATGAATGTAGTATTCATAGATTCATAAAATATTATTATGTTTCTTTGCCAGATGTTTGATACATTAAAATAGCTGAAAAAAATCAAAGGCCGATTTCCAAACACGATGAGTCGACTGAATTGATAGTATACATAAAATAATTATTTGATTATCAATGAACATGCTTGTCTGAAACTGATAGTTGAAAAACTATGTATGTTTATGTATATCAAAAATATATCCTTACTAAGAAGCTTTTTCAGTAAAAATTATACGTTTTTTTAGTTTTGAATATGTTTTTTGATAGTACTAATGTCACTTTTTGAAGATCTAATTTGTTGTATACCAAGAATAAGGTATTAAACTTGGAAAATTTTATCAAAAAAATACATTGTGTGCGACAAAAATGCGTATATTCCTTTTTGGCGAATAATCATGACGTAACAGTTGATTGACTCGTTTCCGATAGGCAGGAGTATTCAATATAATGTATATTGTTCCAGGTATAGAAGCACCCACAAAAAGTGTATGAAAGCTTGATGTTATTGCTGGAAAAATTGATTGGGTTCTTTTTTTCAATTTGCACTCACGTATTGTATTAAAATCACTATTCATGAAATAAGTCGCGAATATCCAAACTGAATATAAAGAGATCGATGTAACACAGAACATAATTTTGAGAGCACCATCTTTTACTATTTTCATATGATGTTTGTGTTGAGAATTGCTCATTTGATTCATTTGTTTTTTGATTTCATAAATAATTACACCCCTGATAAGTGTATAAACAGTTGAAATGAATATTATTATAAAGTACAATGTAAATGATAGGCTAGATGTATCAGGAATTATGAGACAACTATAAATTTGAGCTATATGTGAGTAGTTTGGATATTTCTGAAAGTATAAATTATGTCTTTGAAAGATCAAACCTGAAGGAAAATTCTGACCAAAGTAATTAAACTTATGATTGATTCACGTGTAAAGTTGAATTGCAACGCCAAACATATCATAACAATAATCAATACTGTTTGATATATTATGAGAATGATGATATTTGTCGAATTTTTGAACTGAAACTTTTTCGGTCAAATTAAGAAATAATTTTAGAAACTTTTGCTATGTAATGTAGATTTCTTTGAGCCAGAATTTATGATATTACAACCAAATGGCTGCTCCAAAATAATATGAGCTGCTGGTCACTGCTGAATGTGACTTGATTTCACCAAGACTTTGGCAAACTTCTTTTCTAGAAAGAACACTGAGAAAAATTAGTTTTTTTCACTGTAAAGTAATCTTGTCAATAATGAAAACAATATTTTTTTGAAATAGCCCTATCTTGCCAAAATTATGCTTTAATCACACTATTTTTTTTTCAATGATTCAATAAAAAATAAAAGCGCGCGAATATAAATAGTTTCAACTCACATTAAACATACTTTCTCGACGAACAACTACACTGAGTCGAGTTAGCAATAAAGCCAATTCTGATTGCACATAAATCGAGATAAGTATACCCCACATCCCACTGAGAACCCAAAAAGGAAAAACATTTTTCAAAAGTCCGTGTGAAAAACCAGCTGGAAATGGAAAAACTGGAATACCAATGAAAAATATACCCCAAAACATTTGTGAAATATACAAGGAGAGATGCGAAGTGGTCGTGACATGAATGTATTTTTTGGATATATTTTTAGATTCTGTTTTGATCAAATAAATTTCTAGACCACTGAATATAGTTGACAAAACACATGTGAAAAATGATAATTTAACTGTGAACGGTCGAGAATAATCCGATAGAACAACGAAAGTAGTATTCATTTATATTAATATATTGTTTGATCAGAAAATACCTTAGAAAAAAGGAAACTAGATGAAATATATATAATTTAATTTGTGACAAACATGTTTTGCTCTAATACGATAAATACCGAGTGGTACTAGGCTCAAAGATCTTTCACTTTTTTCAAAGATTTCCAAAAAGTTGTCATAATTGGCAGTTGAACAAAGAACTTCGATGTTTAACAGCTAGGCTCAAAAAATTAAAGTTATCGCTGTAGAAAAAATATTACTCTCTTCCACGTTTTTTTTTCTTTTAAAAAATATTTATGAAAAAAGGCCAAAAATTGAATTGGGGATTAGTTGTGTCGAACGCTTTGGGCAGATAAAACTGAGCGTGTGATAAAAATATTAGCATTGCTTTCAGGCGAAATATCATTTCGTAATAACTTTTTGACTCTTCGCAAATAAGCAGAAGTTCTCAATATAATGTATATTGTTCCAGGTATCGGAGCTCCAACAAAAATGTATGCAGAGCAGATGTGATTGCTAAAAAATATAGGATTGGATTGAAATCAGAAATAAGTTTTTTAAGTCAAAAGTTGAAAATTTGCAAATTAATAGAAACTCCGAGAAAATAAGTAAATACATTTTTGAACTTAAAATTAGGGTTTTTGTTTGAAAAATGTGTAAGACGTCGAAAATCATGGAATAAAACAATAGCAATATGACATTACAAACAATTAATGGTCACAAAAAAACTTGAAAATTTGCAAGTTAGAAAAATTGTTGCATTTGTAGTTGATTTTTAAAGCACCACTGTTTCTTTCCAGTTGTAAATAATGTAAACTATTCTCAATTTTACCGATACTCACGAATTGAATCCAAACTACTACTCAGGAAATTTGTCATAACCATATATATTTGATAAATAGCAACTGCTGATGCATAAATTAAAACTTGAATAGTAGAATCTTTTGCAACTTTCATGTGATATTTTCGTTGAGAATTGCTCATTTGATTGACCTGCATTTTGATTTCATAATATATAGCATATCTAACTATTGAATACGCACTAGTAATAATTATACCGAAAGCTATGATGGAATACAATAGTATTAGAAAACTTGAGTAGTCAGCGATTATGAGAACATCATACATTTGTGGTATATAAAAATAGTTTTGATATTTCTGAAAAGCTGACATTATAATGGACACAAAAAGATAAAAGAAAATTATTACCGAAGAAATTAAAAGATCTACTGATTCCTTTGTGAAAATGAGATTATAAGCCATATAAACCATGAAAAGTGATACAAATATTTGATAACTGGTTAGGAATATGCAACATGGTGTTTTTTTGAACTGAAAAAAATAGAAACAACTTGAATTTCCTTCTGCTGACTATTATATTTTACCATTGAACTTACATTTAAAACGCTTTCTTGACGAACTATATTGAGTCGTACTACTAAAGAATTCAGTTCATAATGTAGATAAAATGCGAGAAGTAAACCCCAAATTCCATAAAGAACATACACTGGAACAAAACTGGCCAGAATTCCATAAGAGAATATAGCAGGAAATGGAAACATTGGAATTCCGATGAAACATATACCCCAATATGTTTGTGTATAACTTTGTTTGAGAATAGACAAGGGCGTTTTTGTACCTTTTTGATTCATTTTTAGATTCAGTTTTTATCAAATAAATACCGAGGATATTGACAAAGGTTGATAAAATGCATGTGAAAACGGATAAAATAACAGTGAATGTTCGAGAAATATCATCTAAAATAATGAATGTCGTATTCATCAATACTAAAAAATGCTTAATGTAAAAGAAATGTGACAACAGCTGAAAACAAAAAAATTGCGACGCAGATTTTTTGGGAATTGTAGAAAAAGAACAAGGAACTTCTTCGAAATGTCTAGCTTTCAATATATTATAAGATAACATCTCAATATGTTAATTATTACAAAAACTAAATTTTATTTCTAGGAAAAAACTGGTGAAGAAAATGACGATCAGGCTTGTGCGGAATGTTCCGAGTTTCCGATAGTTCCGACTGCTTTCGGAACCAAATTCTGACTTGTTATTTTGAAAATTTAAAAAATCGGAACTGCTTCACGACCTTTCAGAAGGGAATCGATGATAGTAAGAGAGGTATAAAAGAAGAAAAGACGCGTTCGCACAGAGGACTGTTTCTCCCATTCGATTCGCCATTTTTTTCAAAATGTCGCGAATGTGATAAAAACATATTGCAGACATTATTAATGCACGTGCCAACTGGTATACCGTGTGTGTTGTCCGCTCGCTTGCTTTGTTCTTCTTTTTTTTCTCGCGTGTTTTCAGAGGTTTTCCTTCTGTTTTTGTAGATTTTTCTCTAGACTCTCTCAACTATTCCCTTCTTTCCCATTTTACTATAGTATGAAAGGTGGTGGCTTGGAACAAAACACACTGAAAAAAGTATGCTTTATAAACATCAAAAATTTTTGTTTTTAACAATTTGAAATAAAAACTATTGGTTTCATTAATTTCTGCATTGGAGTTTCGTAACTGTTATTCTTATCTTTCTACCCAATTTCAAACCAGAAACTGCAAAAATACCCAGTCGAATTTCGTCATTTCGAAAAGTTCCGGGAAAAAATTTGGAACTAAATAAAAGGTTCCAATAGTTCCGAGATGGCTGGTTAAGTCTGATGATGATGTTCTTAATGAAATTAGGATACTTTGGTTTCAATAGATCTAAAATTGTTCGTTTAAGTTGGCTCAGAAAATCACTTATATCGCTTTAGAAAGGTTTATTTAACAAAAGTGACTCAGAAAGTTCTATAATTATTGTGGCCAGACTGAAGACGCGAAGCGAGTATGTCCTCTGGGAGATGTGAAGAGCAAAGTTGGAATCTGAAAATTTTAATTTCCGTTTCAGAAAACAATATTTTCATTCAGTAAAACTACTTAAAAATGGTTTGAGTGAGGAGTGTAGAAAGTTTATTTTTATGAAAATTATAGAATTGACCTCGCCTATCAGTCACACATTTAGCTCCTCGAAGTCATCCCTGAACGTGTGATAAAAATACTAACATTGTTAGTCGGTGGAACTCTCTGGCATGTTAAACTCTTGACTCGTTTTAAATATGCAGGAGTTCTCAATATGATATATATTGTTCCAGGTATTGGAGCACCCACAAAAATTGTGTGGAGTGTAGATGTTAATGCTGAAAAAGAATAAAATAAAGTGTCAAAGTCTAAACGTTTTATCAATTCACTGCACACGAATAAGAATAATGATCAAGCTGCTAATTGAAAACTTTAAATGTTATCAACCAATTTCTCTTTTTGACTAAATTAATCTTTTTGAAATAATAGACTTACGGATCGTATTTACATCATTTCCTAGAAAATTTGTAATAACCATACAAATTGGATAAATAGCAATAGCTGACGAATAAATTAAAACTTGAATAGTAGAATCTTTTGCAACTTTCATGTGATATTTTCGTTGAGAATTGCTCATTTTATTGACCTGCATTTTGATCTCATAATATATCGCATATCTAACTATTGAATACGCACTAGTAATAATTATACCGAAAGCTATGATGGAATACAATAGTATTAGAAAACTTGAGTAGTCAGCGATTATGAGACAGTTGTATAATTTAGTTGTGTATAAATAGTTTGGATACTTCTGGAAATCATGAACAACAAATTTAGAGGGAAACTCTTACCGAAGAAATTAGAAGTTGTATTGATTCTTTTGTAAAAATGAGATTATAAGTCATGAAAATCATAAAAACAAAAAGAAATGATTCATAACTTGTTAGACATATAAAACATGATGTATTTTTGAACTGAAACGAATTTTTAGACAAAGCATTTCATTTAGCTTAACTTAACTCACTTTGAAAATGCTATCTGGACGAACAACCATATTGAGTCGAATTATCAGAGAAGTCAACTCAGAATGGAGATAAAACGAGAGAAGTATACCCCAAATACCGCCGAGAATATGTATTGGAACAAAGTTTGATAGAATTCCATGTGAAAATATGGCAGGGAATGGTAGAACTGAAATACCAATGAAGCATATACCCCAGAATGTTTGTGAAATATATAGAGCTAAATGAGAATAAACTAATACATTTTTATAGCGTTTGGGTTCTTTTTTAGATTCTGTTTTAATCAAATAAACACCTAATACATTGACAAAAGTTGACAGAATACATGTGATAAATGAGGCAAATACTGTGTATGTTCGAGAAATATCATCTAGAACAATGAATGTCGTATTCATCAATATTAAGTGAAAGTTAAATGTCAACACTCATTTTTCAGGTATGATGACAGCTGAAAAAATGAATTTGCGATGAAACTTCATTCACTAGAATACATAAACATAAACGACGAATTTGTTTGAAAATTTGAAGACCCACACTATAATGAAAACAGATACATATGGGAGAGAAAAAACAATGAGTTAGCATTCTTTTAAAAAACGAACTTGAACAAATGAATTTTTCAAAAATATTACAGGTCGTTCGAGTTGCTAATTCTTTACGGGACCTGCTGATTTCTATGTTCATATGTCACTTTATCTCTAAAAAATGAATAGACTTTCCGTTCTTTTAAGAAAAAGAACTTTGCTGGATTTTTTTGAATTGTCTCTCTGAAAAAAAAATTAATAAACAAATAAAAATAAAAGGTGGCGAAACCACTTTGTTGTGATAGAGAAATAATTTTTAACAACAAAATTTTTTTATAATATTTTTCAGCTGTTCTCTAATATCAAACATGAATCTCTGACAGTTAGTTCATGCCTAATATTTTTCATGCCTAGATTTTTTTCTGAATACTACTTTTGTTGTTTATCTGATATTTCTCGAACATACACAATGATTGTCTTATTCATAATAATAAATAATAATTTATTTACGTCACCGGAAAGGCAAAGTGAGAAAAGAAAAGAAAAAAAAAAGAAAGCAAATAAATAAATAAAATAAAGTGGGGATACCTTTAATTCACACGAAGAAGTGGAACGAAAATGAAAGTAATAAGGGAGAATATATGATAAAAAGGGTACGAAATATAGTACAAAAAAAAGAAAGAGATCAAAACCTAACGGGTTGTGTATTTCACACGACTGAGCAATAAATATGTATACCGGGAATGTTGGGGAGCCCGTGGGGTAATAAGAAAGATGAGCGGAAAAAAGATACTCGTTTGTGTTTTTATTTGAGATATTTTGGATGAGTTGAAAAGAAAGTGATGATTTGGATTGGCTGAAGGATTAAATCAGAATATTTCGAGACTACTGCATATGGTGCTGTGTATTTTTTCTAGAGTTTTTGGACTCAACTTCTTCAATTGACTGTGAAACATTGGTACCGTACGTGAGATGAAAAAGTTTTTTCTGATCGATTTTTTTGGTATCTTGAAATTTATGTTGAAAACTGATCTGCTTCTTGTTTTTGAAATGGAGAACATTTTTCTCCACGCAAGTTTGGCTTTATTCAGTAAGATTTTGCGGAAGAGTTTAAGATCCAGATCATTTCGTCTTTCCGATAGTCGTTTCAAGTTAAACAGTTCGAGACGCTGAGAGTAGTCTAAGTAATTTGGATGGTCTCTGTGAACAATGGTTTCCATTATTCTGTTCAAAAGTTTCCTAGTAAAAGATTTCTGTACTTTTTCTATCTCTTTAAGAAGTATTTGAGTTTGTGGTGAGGTGACAGGAGTACCGTATTCCAATAATGAGCGAACATGACTTTTATAGAGAGAAATGTAAAAACTGGGTTTTCTGGTTGAAAAGCATTTAAATAATACAAAAATAACCGAATTGGCCTTACAAATCATTTTTCTCCAATGTTCAACAAAATTAAGTTTGGATGACACATAAAGGCCTAGGTCTCTGACGATTTCAGCTCTCTCAATTGGTAAATTTTCTACAAAATATGAATGAACAACTGGGTTTTTTCCGAGAGATAATATTTTGGTTTTTCCTGCATTCAAAGGTAACTTGTTCAGACTGGACCACTCGATTACTAAATTGATTGATTTTTGAAGCGAATCTCTGTTTTTACTCGCGGCATATAATTTGACGTCATCCGCGTATTGTGAGATGGATACACCTGGATTGTCACAAAAAGTACTCAGATCATTCACATAAATGGCAAAAAGTAATGGAGATAGTACTCCACCCTGAGGAACACCAGAAGGGATACTGTGGGTTTCAGGGATACTGTGGGTTTCACTTCATAACATGTATTTTATCAACAATAATCAATATTTTAGCAATTGATTTTATAAAGACTGAATCAAAAAAGGAATCGAAACATTACAAAAACGTTCTGGTTTACTCTCAATCAGTCCTATATTTTTCACAAACAGGGGTATATGCTTCATCTGGGGTATATGCTTCATCGGTATTACAGTTCGACCTTTTCCTGGTGGTCTTTCATATGGAATTCTACAAAATTTAGTTCTGGTTTATATTCTTGGTGGTATTTGGGGTGTACTTCTCTCATTTTATCTACAATCTGAATTGACTTCTTTAATAGTACGACTCAATATAGTTATTTTCCAGCTGTTTTTTTTAATATAGTTCAAAAAGTATATTCAATGTAATTTTATATATTTAAATACAGAGAGGGGTTTAGGAACAAGTTGCATTTTTTTCTAGTTTAAAAGTTTGACAAAGCAACGTATATCTCACAATTTTTATAATTCTATTGATTATTTTTATTCATGGCTTATAAGCTCAATTTTACGAAGGAGATAATACAACTTTTGATCTCCACGGTTTGTTTTTGTGTGTACTGTGATATCACTGTTTACTGCGCCCGAAATTTTTCTTCAAAAATTGTTTCTCTAAACACTTAGATCATTTAACAATAATATTTTTCAGACGTAAACTACCTACACATAATTGAAATGTACAACTGTCTCATCGTAGCTGATTTTTCAAGTCTTACCTTCTTATTAATTGCAATCGTTATTTTTGGAATAGTGATAATGTCCACATATTCATTTGTTAGATATGCGATATATTATGAGATCAAAATGAAAGTCAATCAAATGAGCAATTCTCAACGAGTCAAAAAGTTGATGCGTTGAGAGATGATAACAATGTCGGTATTTTTGTCACACATTCAAACATAGTCACATGAATTTATTTTTCTTTTTTATTTGTTTTATTGTTATATATGTATCACTTTATTGCCGGGTTCTGAATCACTTGAGTTATGAGTAAATTCAACAAACAAAAAATCCATCACCAAAATTTTGAAAACACGGGCATTTAAAAATGATTCACTTTTGATTCAAAATTTTCCTGATCAGCATCTAACAATAAGTTTAGCAACATAGCCCAATTGAACTTCATGACAAAAACCTATTTTCAATTTTAGCATACTCAACCCAAACCAGTTTAACACAACCCGAGACAACCTCCAAACTGGTCCAGTCACCCGGATATGTATCAGAATATGGCTTGTGTGAAATCGGAACCAGAGCGTTCCGACAATTGGATTGGAAGAATGACGGGATTCTCAAATACTAGGTTTTCCGGTAAAAAATCCCTTGCGAATAATACTATATCGATGGTGCTCTTTCATTTGAACACAACGAAATTGGCGAAATCATCAAAAGAGCTGCTTTCAAAGATGTTTCTGGAATACTAGGCTTTTTGGTGAAAATTCCCTCAGAGGTTTTACATTTTCTCCTGCAATTTGTGTGGCTCCGAATTTTCTGAAAAGTTTCGGTCATTCCTGAACAAACCATTTTTCCGACATTTTTTTGAAACAGCGCTCGGGGAAAAATCGGCAAGCTTGCGACAGTTTGGCGCAAACTTGCGGCAATTTGTCGCAAACTTGCGACATTCCGCTGTCGCAAGGCTTGCGGTGTTCTTGCGCCAATAGTCGCAAGCTGTGCGACATCTAGCAGCAAAACTACTGCACGGCTTGCGACACCCTTGCGCCAGAAAAAATGTGTCGCAAGTTTGCGACAAACTGCCGCAAGCTTGCGATAAGGAAAAAGCCTTGCGACACGCTTGCCGTTTTTTCCCCGAGAGAATTGACGGTTTCGAAAGTTCCAAAAAGTTGTTTCCGCACGAGCCTGGCCGAAAATGACCTCAACATAGACCCGGGCCAACTCTCCGCGAATTCGCATGATCCGGGACGGAACCTTCTTTTATAGTGATGTCCATCCGAAAAAATAATTTTGATGAATATTGAATCGAACTGAAGCTGCATTGATACCTATGTTTACTTTTATCAAACATAATGATTTATTTCAAAAAAGAGAGGGTTCTCTATCAAACAAGTAATCGAAACTGCAATTTCTCTGATAACGACGGCTCACTTTACAAATTCATCTTCGATTCATGTCTTCTTTTTCTGCGCTTTTTTCTTTTCGGGTAGCTGAAAATATTATATTATAAAACTCAATAGTTCTTATTGTAACAATAAACGTACAGGAGCGACATAACAAGATTGATTGCCTTTCGCATCTCCAGATGTGAAAAGAGATTGTTCGAGGTTTTCCACTTTATTCGTCGATGGTTCCTCTTTTGTTTGAACTACTGTGTTCATAACTGTTTTCGGAACCGGCGTCGCTGCTTTTTTCTCTTTTTCCTTTTCTCCACCCGGTGTCACAACAAGATCCTTCTTCTTAAAGTTTTTCGATTCAACCTTTACCAATGGATTCTCTTCATCATCATCAAAGTTATCCTGTTCTTCCGTTTTCTTTTTAATATTCAATTCGAATTTGACATCATCTCCACTTGGCTCTGGTCCAGCTGGTTTCACTGGTTTACCAGCCACTCTTTGTGATACTTTTGATGATGAAGTTGATGCTGATAATGCCACCTGTCGTTTTGATGCTCCTTTTGGTTCAACGAGAGATGGTTTCTTTGCTGGCTTACTCTGAATATTTCTTATGAAATAGTACAGTATTTTATGTACATGAATGGACTTACACAAAAACTGAAGATATAGATGATTGAGAAAAATGAAATTATCTGTTCCAGAAATATTTTGATGAACATGTCCATGCAACTTTAGAAATGATAATGGAAATCTTGGAATTAGAGAAAAACGTTGTTTTTTTTAGGGCACGTAATATAAATAATTGATATGTATTTAAAGAATAACAAACAAAAAATCCATAGACATTTTACACCGAAATGAGGACAGCCCGCCAACCGCCGAATACTCGTTTGAACGACATATCTAATCTAATTTTTGAAATACCAATATGTAGATCCTCAATCAGATCAAGTCTGATTGAATCCGACTCAGGATTATATTTTGTGAAACGACCAAGACATCAATAAATATTTTCAAATAAGGAATTTTTATGAACTTTTTTTTTTGATTTTTAGAATTTTTTAAATTTTAGGTTGTCCGGAAAGAAACAAGCGTTTTGTACGAACTGAGCGTCGACGTATATACTTACGTAATAAGTACGTAGGTTCTCTATGTTTTTGTAGTCACAATTTGTTTGATTTATGTAGTATGACGAATATGTAAGAGAGATCGCACAAGAACCATGTTGTGAATAATATTTTGCTTGACATTTCATTATCGAGATGTTCGTTTCAGTTTTCCCCGTTTACAAACTTTGGAATATTTTTGGACAAGTCACCGTTTACAAAAAAAAGTTATTGTTTTTTATTATTTTTTCTTTCCGAAAGCAATTCATTGTGGTAATGGATATGGAAATTTGAATTTGTTTTTCGTTTTGCCTTTTCAACAGCAAAAAAAAACAAAAAACAAAACAAAAACAATGGAAATGTTCTCACATACACACAACTTTTCGTCAGCTATTTTCTGACGTTTTCTTCTGTGCCAAAAACAATGCAAAGAAATGTGAATAGAAAATTTATTGGTCCTTCTCCTTCGTCTTCTTCTTCTGCTTCCGTCTCTGCATAGTCATTCATTCATTCACACCACAAAACAAAGCCATATTTTTGCCACTTTACAGATTTCTCCTGGCAAAGAAAACTTGTCTCTCCCAGTTCTACTCATCCATAAAGACGACGGAAATTGATTTCCGGCAAACTTCTTCTCCTTTTTTGCGCTCATTCTTCTACCGATTTTCCTACTCAGGTTCGAAATTTGATATACTTCTCAAATATAGATATGTTTACTTTTCAATTTGCATTCTTCTCATGACTTTGTGTACGAAATTCAATTTTCCATCCCGTCTTCTCGGATCGGATCAAAACGAAGTTTCATTCTTCATTTTTTTTTATTCTGAACAAAAAACTTTTTCCATAAAAGAAAAAAAAAAGAAAATCGCTTTGCCCCCACGCAGGATTGAACTACGGACCTTTGGTTTACAAGACCAACGCTCTACCACTGAGCTATAAGGGCGACGAACACCGCACGGCCAAATTTCCCTTATCATTTTCATTTGTTTTTATGAAGAAGAGAAAAAAAGGACAAAAATCGAATGTCGACCAACTAATAAAACCTTCCATTTTCCATGTCCGTCCTCTTGAAAATACTTCGTCTTCTGAATTCTTTTCTTTCTTTTTTTCCTTTCTACACTTGTGTTCAACAAAAGGGTCAATTATGACTTTTTGATTTTTCCGATTCACTGATTTTTGTGAGCAGAAGTTTTTTGTATGGCAGAAATACTTTATTTGGTCGATTTAGTGACGGATGTGCACTTACGTACAAATTCTATAAATAATTGAATAGTTGGTTTAAAAAGTTTAATAGTTTACATATTCTATATGAACAATGCTCTATTGAAAATCCGGAGATCGCCGAGAAGAAAAATCAGAAAATATATATCAAGTGTCTGATTTGTTAGACAAAAATGATGAATTTTCGTGCTGTTCCATAACGTTGAGGATTAGTTAAAAACTGTAATTAGTTTGAAAAATCGGGTCTCATTTTTAAACCTCATTCATATTTTTTCATGAAAAATTCAAACGTACGAAATCAAGGAAATTTTGCGGAATTTGTATTTCAACTAAGAGATTGGACATGAACATCTCAGGTTCTCTTCAGTACTTTTGGTGAATGTTCATTATGCTAGTTAAAGCATTGATCAGGCTTTCATTTCATCCATAAAAATCCCTTTTCGTTTCATGTACCCGAAATATTGAACTTGAACTTCATTCTCGATTTTGTTTTATTGAGGTATCCCTAAAATTTTCTGTGACCCATTTACCACTGAGATTTATCTTTTAAAGCTTTGTTTTTGAAAATGATTTTCAGGGATCCTTATAATAGAATAAAACCGTTTCTGCTTTCTTGATTTCGTACTTTTCATATACATACTATTGCCCAGATTCACCAGGAAATGTTCAACTTTAAATAATACCAGCTAATGATCTTTTTTTTCAGTATTCTACGTTTTCTCTCACAATTTTTTCAGTCGTCTCTTGTTTTTATTTGAAAAATATCTTCTCTGAAACTTGCTCTTTTGGGAATAATAAAGCAAAAATTTCAGCCATTTCACGACATTCGACTTTTTATTAGACACCAAAAAGAGGCCTCATGGTTTTATTTTTGGTGACATATGTACGTTTCAGGACATCACGAATATCGAGAAAATTTTAAAAGTATAGTAAGAATTACTTTCACGACATTGTAAAAGTTTTTTGAAGACTAGAGATGAAAAACTGAACCTCGAGGTTGATCAGAAGGTCGTATTTGCGATTCAAACAATTTAGGTCAAAACGTATAGTTCTTATTTTTTTAGTTGAACAAGTTTTTATCCAACAATACCTGGTTTGATGAGGTTAAAATTACAGAGAAAAAAAAAGGTAAGAATACCTATGTAGCTAAGTTGATATGCTGACAAGAGAGGTTCCACTAAATTTATAGAACTCGATTTCCTAATTAACATTCTGTAATTCTCAAGTTTCATTCTATCACTGTATCTAGTGTACCAACTAATTTTTAAAAACTGAAATCAATTTAAAAATGAAAATATATTTAATTATCCTCCCGTGTACTTCAAAAGTTTATAACTCCTCTCACAAAAATCTCTGGTGAGAAAAAGTACAGGATGTAACCTCCCTTGTGAGTTTCGTTTATACCATCGAAAATCAAATACATAGATCATTGCAAAGAGTACCCGACATTTGTGGGGTTTTTCTACTTGCTATATTGTGAGTGTGTGTGGCTGGCTGATTGTTCTACTATTTCGCTATCATTTCTCAAGCGCCTTGCTGTTTCTTTGAAGTTTTTTGTCTGATATCTGAGTCTGAGGAACTTTTGCAAAAAAAAAAAACAGGGATGCTTGTTCAGATTTTTCTAGTTATTACCCCATAAATCCATGTATATCTTGGAACACATATGTGCACTCAAATATTTCATCATCACCCCAATTTCACCCTTAACCTTTAAAAGTAAACTACTTGATCCCGCCCCATTCATTCCAATTGCTCCGCCCCCATTTGTCTGTCTTTTTGGCACTTATCCCTCTCTCTGCTCTCTCTTTTTTTTTCGTTTCGTTTTTTATTTTATGTGATGTGAATGTGTGTGTGTGTGTTGTTACAAATTTTCTCATACTTATCCTGAAAACAATTTTTTTTGTTCCAGATAACAACATCCAGAAATTGAGGAGGGAGAAACCAATGTAGAGGACGAGTGGTATGCAACTAATATGGTTATGGAAGCTGCTTTTTGCAGCTACCATTTATATGGAAATTTACAGTGTAGATGGTGAGTTTTTTCGAGATATAAAGGTTTGAGTGTATGGTAGCTGGGCTGTATATTCGGTGTAAAACTCTATAACATCTGAGTTGATAATGGAGACCTCAAAGTGAACCTACTACATGTAACGAACATTTTGGTGTACCACAGATATTATTTTATTCTCAAGAATAGAATATATAGTTTCATCTGCAGGTTTATGAGGTACTGTAGTATGTTAACTTAAATTTTTATTGATTACTGATGAGACCCAAGACATGAACTCTGATCCACAATTTAAGTTGGCTCTAGGGCTTAAACTAAACCTGCTAACAGTAAGCTCTTATCATCTTTCCTTATCTCGGATCAAGTCTAGGTTTTGTTTTCCTAAAGCTGTTTTTTTCTCTTCCATCATTCAAGTTTATATTTTGCTCTTTCTCCTATGTCTTATCACAAATCTTTCTGGATTATATTTAATCCGCTAATTCGCTAGATATACATACATGTATAACGCCTCAAAAAATACTCACTTGAATTTTTTCGGAAATAATAGAGCTAATCAAGTTGTGTATTAGGTTTATTTTTGACTAAAAATTGATTAGAATTGCAAGCAAATTTTTGAGAAAAATGGGATATGGAACACTTTTTGTACTTTTTTGAGTTTAGGATGAGGGAGAATCCCGAAGAAAAAAGAAATGAGAATTCTGTTCCTATGGGCTATAAATTAACCAAAAAAGCTTTCAAGCAAATGATCGGCGGTGTCCGCGAAAGAAAAACAGTTGTCTGTCATCCTCGAAAAAAATCATTAATTTTGTTTTTGCTACACACACAGAGATGATATGAAACACATGTTCAGTCCCCCTTATATCTCGCGGTTTTAGTCCATGACACTTATCGGTCGGTGTTTGAAAAAAAAGGGTTCCAGTAGAAATATATGTGCGTTGTGAACCACAAAATTGTTTCCGATTCTGCTAAAAAGGACAAATTGCTACGATGCATGCGACACCAAATTGGGTGCGCACATGCATTTTTGATGGTTTCGATGAACTCAACTATTTGAGATACATTTTTGAAGACTTCCGCTTGTTGCAGATAATAATCTTTTTGACCTCTCTCAGTTTCAAACATGAAAAAAAGTTTTTTTTTTCTTTCTGTGAAACAAAAGGTAACCGAATACCACAATGAGTCAGAATGTAGAGAATTAATGGAGACACAGAGAAAAACTCTAACTTTTTTTTCAAAAAAAAACGAAGGATTCATGCAGGTCACGTTTCCATTGTTTTTGAGAAAAATTTCAGTGAAAAGTGCTAGGGAGCTCTGATTGGTGAGTCTCTAGTATATTGGTATACTGTATTTATGATGAAAAGTCTGGGTAGATTGAAGTTCTCTTTTTTTCATTATTATTGTAGACCACCATTTTTGGCGTTTTTTTTTCATATCAAAAAAAAAATGAAACTGATAAGAGAAACTTTGTGCCTCTTTGTAGCAGCCCTTATAGCTCAGTGGTAGAGCGTTGGTCTTGTAAACCAAAGGTCCGTAGTTCAATCCTGCGTGGGGGCAAAACGTTTTTTTTTTCTTAACTTCGCTTTTTTTTCAAGCTCTCCCAAAGCACATTTCTACGTAATAACTTTTTATCCAAAGTATAACGAAGAAAAAAGCGAATAATTTTTCCCACGGCGGATTTGTGGATCACCAAATCTTTTGAGAACTCTCTTTCTACCCCAGGAAAAATATTGAGAAAAAGGATTATAAATATCGATGACTAATTTATGTGATGTTTTATGCATATAAATTCTTTCATTTTGCTCGGTTGATTTTTTATTGAATTGAAGAGGACGGACACGACGAAAGGAGAAGGAATTTTATGATGCTTGTTGGTTGATTGAAATTCCTCTCCTCCTCTTTCAAAAAGGCGCAAAAAAAGTATTTCGCCCCACAAAAATTAGTTTACACCACATGGGTGACACTCACACACATTTTTATAAACAAAAACATATGTTGTTGAGAGGATGAGAGAGCAAAAAGTATGTTTTCAGGCACAGGCAGTTCTTTTCCCAGTCCCTGAAAGGGGCTCATTATCTCGTTTTTGAGCGAAAGCGAAAAAAAAACTACGAACAAAATAATTAACATAGTAGTAGGAGGTCTTCTTCCCGTTTTTTTTGTTGTTGGAAAAACAAACAAAAGTGACCATAATGAGTTTGCAAGTTTTTTCGAATTTGAAAACGAACAATTAAGAAAAAGAAGTGAAAACTACAACGGAAGGAGGAGAGTCTACCATAAATCACATCGGAATCGAAAAAAAGATCCCAATGTTATAATATCATCAGGCCCACTTTTTTGAAGTTTTTTTTGGATTCAATACCAGAAAAAACCGATCGAAATTTTTTAACGGAAAAATAAGAGTATTTTTCACATAGTCTATGTTTAAAAAAATTGTGTTCAAAAAATTCGTGGAAGGTCAAAAGTATGGTTGAACATCGCCTCTTTTTTGTTTTGTATTTTTTCAGACCTCCAAATTTTTTATCTAAAAAAAATTATTATTAAAATTTCTGTACGGTAGCAAAATCTCCTTCAGGTTTTCAACAGTCAAAAAAACATTTTTTTTACAGTTTTCTAATAATTGTTTTCAAAAATAATGAGAGTTTCACGTGACAGTAAATAATGATAAAATGTTACGTGAGTTTTATTTTTAATTCTCTTTTCAGTTTTTTTCCAAAATTTGAAGTTCACAGTTTTGATTTGTTGAATTTTCAACGAAAATTAATGTTATAGGGTTGTTTTTTATACTTGATTGCCCTATAGTTAGCATATCATATTTCTTATCGAAGAATCTCCATCTTTTTTTGAAACCGTTCCAGAACTAGGTTGTCAGAAACTCACAGAAAGTTTATTGGAATCCCCAAATGCAATAAATTTTTTACTTTTTTGTACAACATTTTCGTAACTTCCATACTCCAGAAACTATTTTCTCATCATCCTCATATTAACACCGTCTATTCCAATTTATGCATTCATAATTCTCGCAACTTCTTTCTCCAAAATACATACATAATATCATCCATTTTTCGATGCTCGCGGACCCATAGAAAACAAAATTTGATAAAGCTTACGTCCCTCGGGTCCATTATATCTTTCGTTTTTTCTTGAAGTTGTTTCTGTGTTTTTTCTTTTTGTCCTCCTACGGGGGAAAAACATGAATTATAATAATAATATTTTGAATAATTAATTATTCAAATCATATTCATGAGAAATGAAGCAAAGAAAAACCTCGAAAAAAATAGTATATCGTTTTTTTTTCAGGGAGCAATGATGTTAAATGTTTTTGCGATCGCCAATATTGCGAAGATCAAATGTTATGTAATGGACAATATTGTTATATCGGGTTAGAAAAAAGTCATGATGGTGAGTATTCCAATTTCTCCTTCTTGTTATATATCTATGTATTTTATTGTCGTAACCAGGCAACTCATTGTAGTTGGTTTGGAGCATCGAATAATTATTTTTTTCTTGTTGTTGTCGTACACAACAATAGTACATTTTTTGAAAAAAAAAAGGAGAATATTTACCAGAAAAAAGGAAGAAGAGGCACACATAGTTATCGAAATATTCATCTTTTTTCGAAATCCCGCGGGGCCAAGGGGTGTCTCTTTTTGACATAGTAGAACGAGTAGTATCTTTGTGAGAAGCTGTTTCCAGGAATTTTGAAAAGGGACATCATTTGCAAAAAGGGTTAAGATGATGCTGAGGAGATCCTTTTGAATTTGTAGAGATTTTTATAGAAATCGAAGAATTTTTATAGTTCCAATTGTTGACGAAATTTAGAACTCTCAAATTTTGATTTGTTGAGGTTTTTTTATTTCTAAAAAATACTATTTTTGTCAGCTAAAATATATACCACCCAAAAACTAAGTACGGTAGTTCAAAGGGACACAACAGTTTGTATTAATGATTAGGATTTGTTTGGTCAAACTCTGGATTAGCACGTTCCAAAGTTCAAGAACTGTTCCAGAGAATAGGACCTGATTCAACTCTCTCGATTTTCTCACGTAATGGGCTCAAAAACAGACCATTACAAATTTTGAACTTTATTTTTTGAAAAAGGTCAAAGATTGAAATTAGTCATGATCTGTTTGTGAAATGTTGGCTTCGAAGCGTCCCCTTTTAGTGTTTTCCTAGTAATTTTTTTAGTTACAAAAAGTTTATTTTGAGTCGGCTCGAAGTGTTTTAAGATATTCGGGCCGGTTTTAATCAAACAACTGTAAGCTTGATATGATCAGAACTGGCTCGATTCAGGCAAAAGACCTCTTAGTTATTCGGGCGAAATTCGGGCTCATCCGAGAATCTCCACGGGCCGAATAGCTTCTAGCAGGAAACAAAAGTTGAAAATGAAAAAATCTTAAAGGTCACGTGAAAAAAAAATCACTGAAAATATACATATGTTCTATATTATTCAAGGTAACGAGATCTTTAACTCATTATAGGCCGCTCGGCGGGCTCGACCTGATTTGATTCTTCATATTAGAGCCCACAGAGTCCAATAGGTCCAGATGAAAAATATCCAGAATCAAACTTCTGTTTTAAAAATCGTGATTCCAGACAAACCACATCTCCGACAATTTTGCGGTGATGATGGTGCTGTGCCATATTTGTCCCATCATGCAAACTGCCAACGAAACATCGAAGGATGGCAAGAAGTGTGTAAATGTTCAGAAGATTTCTGCAATACTTTTGCCTTTCTTCGATCTTCTGTCGATTCGATGGCAGATCCCAAAGAATTTGTGCAATTTACAAAGACTGAAGTCAAATACGAAGCTCAAACGCCGAGAAGTGTAAGTTGTGTTTTGTCGTCTTGTCTAGAAACAGAAACACAAAAAAAAAGATAAATATTTTCAGCATGATGTGCAGATGCGCGCTCAAAACAGCAACCTCATCGTTCTTCTAGTAATTATTCCATTATCGGTCGGCGGTTTTGCCGTTTGTCTAATTTTTTTGAATTATCATTGCAAAATGTGCTGATCTTTCTTTCTTCCCACCCCAACAAACATTTCGCCAACTGTGATATATACCTCTTTTTGGTTTTTCTTATAAAAAAAAAATAAAGTTTTTGTTTTACAACAGTATTGCCAGGATGTTGAAAAATGAGGTAAAAACTTGTTTTTTTCTCTCAATGTATATGGCACCCCGCCGTGTCGTTTATTGTTCATTTTCTCGTACTACATACATACATACAATTATTATTTGTTTTCTTGAAAAGCTATAGGAGACGAAGGTACTTTTCTCAGGGGGTTTGGAAATAATATAATAGAAGACATAATTAGCCAGTAGGAATTAATAAATATAGTGGATGAGGGATGATAATGGGACTTCATCAAAAGTAAAATATGTGTAACATGTTGAAAATTTTGAAACGATTTTACCAACTTTATTGGATTAAAGATGGGTAAGAAAAATGGCTGAAAAGTGAATGAACTGGTATTTATAAAATGAGACAAATAGGATTGTTTATGCGATGTCCAAAGCTGAAAAAAATGCAAAAAATCACGAATAAAAATAGTTCAAAGTTCAAGTCCAACTCTCTCTGTTTCACACGTTATTTCGAGAGTACTGTCAAAGGTCTCGACGCGAAGGAACGAAATAGTGTGTGAAGCAGAGAGGGTGCTTTGAACGTTTTTTTTCGCTTTTTTTCTCGTTTTTTCCAGCTTTGAACATCGCATTAATTTTTTTTTGTAACAATTTGAATTTTTTTTTCAACAAGAATGTCCACGAACGATAGTTGCTTTCGAGCTTCTGGATTCCATTTTTCTCAAAGTTTGTACACTTATATTATAGAGTTGGCTCTCCTAATCATCGTTATATATTTTTCATTCTCTGGAGTTTTTGTTAACAAACGCATAAAGTGATAGATATTTTTATTCATTTGTTGAATTTTTGCTTATTTTTTACCTCGAAAGTTGTTAAAAAAATAACCAGGATCCTTAAAAACTATTTGCAAAAATAATCAATTTTATTGAATCAAACGTGAATATGAGAAATGTTTGAAACGTAAATGAACTGGAAGATGGAATTCAAACAGTACTCATGAATATTGATTGTTGTTTCGAAGTTTTCAGAGTTGTTACTGCTTAGGAGTGGCTTTTGAATTGGATCGAAAACTATACGAACATTTGTAGGTCTGAAATTAATCTAATCATCTGAAAAGTTTCTTGAGCCAGAGGTGAAATAAGAAATGGGATCCGATCATATATTTTTGTGAAAACGACTATGAAGAATAACTAACAGTTTTCAAAAAGTAAGATATCTAATTTTTTCTGAATAAATGTTTCTATTTTCGCGATGAAACCGTAAAAATAGTTATATGGAATATTTACGAAAGAAAACTCGCTGCTGGTATTGGTGGTGCTGCCATGGAACACATTTTTGGACGTCAAATATTATTTCTTACAAGGTAAAAAAAAAGTTAGGTAAAAAACTGCAGTCACCTAAATAGTCACGTACATTGACCCTTGAAGCGAAAGTCGGATTCTGTTTAGAAACGTTTTTTCCACAAGGGAACCTTATAAACTCGTTTTTTGAAGAATTTCATGCACATAGTCTGTTGCCAATCCTAATTTTCAAGTAGGAAATACAAATGCAAAAAATTCAGCTGTTACTAGTGAAGCTGTTGACTGTTCATTTAGTTTTTTTACAAGTTCAATGTATTAGGTTGTCCCACTTCAAATGTGAATTTTTAGCACATTTTTCAAAAAAAAAATTATATAAAGGGAAAAGAAATCAATCGGTGTTATATATTTGCCGTTGGAATTGACAACTGTCAGCCAACATTGTGGAAGTTGGTCCAGACCTCTAGCATAGAACTCCGGCGGTTGGGAGGCGAAGAAGTCCTCGAGGTACAATTTCAGAGCATGTCTATCATCGAATCCATTGAGGTGAATTCGAAGAGATCGAAAAGGTGGTAATTGGTGAGTACGAGGTCTGGGCTGTATGGTGGATACGACAGAACTTCGATGTTCAGCTGCTGGAACTTGTGGTGGATCTTCAAAACTGTGTGCAGGCGAGTGTTGTTGTGGAACAGGAGCATTTGTCGCTCTCCTGGACGAAGGGTACGCCATGCGTGAGCCATTTCTTGCAGCTGAACACAGTAAACATTGGCGTTGATGGTCTGACAATCAGGAAGCACTTCACGATAAATTACCCCTATGCGATCCCAACAGATTGACAACATCAGTTTTTTCTCGTGTAGCTCTCCTTTAGGATCATTTTGTGCGGTTTCTCCGCTGTGGACCCATGGTTTCTTTTTTGTATGGTTTACATATAGACACTATCACTCATCTCCAGCCACAATACGGGGAATCCAGTGAGTCGTTCATTTTCGAGTCAACATGAAAGCGGGAGATCGCTTTGCACACTTTTCTGGGCATCAGTCAATTCGTGTGGAACGATTTTACCAATCTTTGGTACTATTCCCGATTGACGCAGATGGCAATGGACTGTGGTATGGGGGACCCCATTTGATCTCGGCCGATCTTCCATAGCCTCCTCAATCTGAGCATCAACGTTGGAGCTTACGAACGTTAGGAATGGCTTATTCTCGAGATTGTAGTTTCCTTGTTTGAAGCGATTGAACCAAAACGCCATTTTCCTGTACTGGGTCGAGGATTGACCTGTCGCTGCACAAATATTGTGGTGAACCTCCGTCACTTTGCGGCCGGAGAGAAATTTATAGAGAAAATAGGCTCTGAGAGCATAGTTGTCGTTGAGCAGAAAATCCGCCATTTTGGGCGTTACGTGAAATCTGTCTATGCACAATTGTTCATCACTATATACCAATTTATGTGAAAAAAAGACAGCGAGAAAAAAACCACGCGCGACGGAAAAAAAATTAAACGAAAAAAATTCACATTTGAAGTGGGACAACCTAATATTTTGAAGTTATCTATATGTTATGTATATTTTGATCCAAGTGTGGACGTCATTTTTTTTGAGCCTGTATGAAAATCTTCAGAATTCACACCTTTAGAAAAACCAGAAAAATCACAAAATGTATAAAAAAACATTTCTACAAATGCACGGAATGTTGAAAATAAAATAAAAAAAACTCTTGCAATGTTTTAAAGAAAACCCCGAAAAATTTGAACTAAAATCTTCAAATCAATTGATGAGAAAGAGCAGATGTATGGGCGTAATTTTCACAAGATTCGAGTCAGACCACTGGTGTTAGTATCCAGAAGAATGGTTATATCTCTTAAAGTTTAGTGTTTATATTTTTCTAGTTGTTTTTTTATTGTTTTTGTTTCTTTGTTACTATTATTTCAGGTTTTGTAAACTTTATTTGGAAATTTTATGAAATTTAAATCCAGAATCGAAAAAAAAATGAATATCTGAATTAATTTTCATCTTGGTTTCCTGCATCTATTCTCGTCTCCACGCCCATCTCTGTTTTCAAAACAAAACATCGAACGAAATGTATTATTTGTTATATGTCATATATTAATTTGATAAGTGTGACTTATACATTCTTTTTGTTTTTCTTTTGATAGGTTTTTTTCTCTGATTTTAGATTGTATAAAGTTCAACTGAATAAATAAATATTTACTTTTCTTGAAGTTGACAGAATTTTGTGTTGAAGGAAGGAGGGAATAAATCGATATTTATTTGTTCCGACCAAAAAATGGCTGAGGCGATGTTTTTGATTAGTAACATGACACGAATTTCTTCTCGTTCTTCCTCGCTTCATTTTTTTTCGCGACTAAGACGAAGAAAAAAAACATGAAAAATGTTCGATTTTGTACTTTACAGAGAGGAGAATGGCACCGGGGAGAGTGAGGAAAAAGGTGTCAATTGTTTCAATTCCAGAAACATCAACCGAAGATGGTAAGTGAGGGGAAACAAGGGATTTTGCCATAAAAATATGATTTTCAAGTCTGTGATCCAGACAGAGCTGAGTTAGGCTTCTGAAAAATTGAATTGCTTTCGTAAAACGCGGAAAATCCAAATCGAGAATTATATCTTCTATTTCAATGAAAACAGGCTCAAAACTGAAGAAAAAACTAAAAAGGACGCACAAATGACCGTAAAATGGCCAAAAACGACGTTCTGATTCCCAGAATCCAGTTCAAAGAATATCCAGTTTTTGACAGAGATTCAGAAAAGTTTCTCCAAAAGGTAACTTTTTCAAAAAATCGAAGTTGACTAGACGGCAGATTACCTTCTTGCAAGTTTTTATTGTACTTTTCTCACTGTTTTTTCGTCATCAAAAATAGATAAGCAAATTTCGAATATAATGCGATTAGCTACTAGAGTTTACCGAAACAGTAATTCATGGTCATTCAATTTTACCCCTCCCAAATCTCGAAAAACATTCTCGTTTTTGTCGTCATCGACGACATCCGGAATTCGACGAATTCTCTCTTATCTATATCTATTCATTTCATGTTCCGTAATATATGTACATCAAATTCTGCCACCTTTTCTTATGTTTGTACAATTTCTGTCGATTTTTTTGTTGATTTTATACATATGTCAGATATTTACACATTTTCCATGGGAATATATATTTCTTACTTATGCTATGTATATACTATAGGCTTGGCTTCACTTTTCCGTTTTTTAAACTCATCGTTTTTCGCATTTTTCCGCACTACTTTTTTCGATACAATAAGCGGCTTACATTGATTTTTGTGTTTCTTCTTATTTTGCCTCCAAACACCCATAAATTGTTTGTTCAAATAATACTTTTTTGGTTGGAGAGAAATGTTTTGAAAAATGCGGATTTTTCGACCATTTCAAAACTTCGTTTCTGATCATATCTTATCTTTTTAATCGATTTTGTTTGAAAAAAAAATCACACTTCTTTCTTGTTTTTTTTTTATTTTACAAAAAAAATGACGTTATTTTCAAAATTTCATAATTTTTCACCAACTGAAGAAACAAAGTGAACGTTTAGCCATATTCTAACTTCAAATTCCCTATTTTTTCAAAACTTTAGGAATTTTTCTATATCCCAACTGCATCTTATGTTTTTTGCTTGTTTTTTGGTTCCTACTTATAACTGTGATTTTTTCTTGGACTATCTTTATTGTTCTATTATTTACTTTCTTTTAATTCTCACTAGAATAGCATTTTGGCAGGCTTTTATATTTAGACACAGGAGATCCCTAATTAAGATTTCAAAAAAATCGAACCGGCAAGCTTTTATTACGAGCACCTGGAAAATATTGCCACAACTTTGAAGAACATTTTTTTTTAAATTTTGAATGGATGATTTTCACGTGTGACCTTTATTTTAAACCGATCAAAAGTTTTTACATTCTTATTTTGCACTTCCTGATTGCATTGCGGGTTCATGGGCAAACTGTGAGCTTTTTTACACATCGATCAGGAACCCGCGAGCTGCTCGTCTGAGAGCACAACCCTAAGATTATTCTGACCACATAATTTTTTTCGAAATTTGGACAGTCCTCTTTAACTACAAAAAATGACACTGAAAAAATTACGACCCAGTTTTTGCATAATTTCTCATTTTTCAAAAATCAGAGAATCGTTTTGAAAAACCCAGCAGTCAACAGGCCTTCTTGAATGTACAATAGAAAAATCGGGCTCAAAACAAACACTCGAAAAAATAAGTTTTTTAAAAGATCGGATTTTCGGTATTTTTTGCATGACTTTTTTTTTTTTGATTTTTTTGAACTGGAACACAATCACTCCATTTTTATCTTTTTAGATTCATTTGAAAAACTGGAGTTAAAACCTAATGGTTATCAGAAAATACACCTGACGATATTCGATTGAAAAAAACCTGATTTTTTTTTGAAATTCTTCATTAAAAGAAACTGACCTTACGGAAAAAGTGCACGTAAAAATAAAAATAATCATATGTTGTCAATAATAAATTAAAATACTCAACATAATGTTAATAAAAACTTTTCCTCAAAAAAACATGGTGAGAAAAATACAGAATTTTGATCAGGAGATGAAGTCCTGTCAATGTGAACAATTTAAAAAAAATCTTCAAACACAATGAAGGTCTCAAAAATCATGGCGGCTCTGATAACTTTGCTCATTTTCTCGAGTCATAAAACATTACATATGTGAACATTTTGTTTTTTTTTTTTTTTTTTTGAAAAAAAGATAAAAAATATCGTTAAACAAAATTTTATAGTTTCTCGCATTTTTTCTGTCTCTTGGTTATATCATTCGACATTTTCCATTTTTTACAAAAAAAACAAAAAAAAAATTGGATTCGTAAAAAAATTATAAGGTTAAAAAAAATAGTTGATTTTTTTCAGAAGACTCGGTTCCACCCACGAAATGCATCACTTTTGATTTTGACGACTTGGACGCGATTAGAAAAACTAGGTGAGTTTTATTTTTGGAAAATATAGGGGATATTTTTGGACTTGTCAGAATTCTTTGAAAATTTCCCACCAATTTCCCACCATAAGTCAGAAGTTTTATGTGTCTGGTGATCAAATGTTTATGATTCCCCAAAGCTTTTTTTGAAGTGTTGTCTGAGATGATATCATAACATTTTTATTGTATTTAAACCAAAGAATTGTCAATTTTGTTATTTGCTCTTTTTTTTGCTGTGATCAGATCAGATCAGATCAGATATCTATTAAGTGGCTAGGTGAAATTTCTTGTAAACAGATTATTCTTATCACAAGTTTCTCTTTTTTTCCGATTAGTGAACTTTTTTCCACCCACACACAAACATCACAAAAATTGGTATCATTGACAAAATAATATTGTGTCGATTTGTTGTTTTTTCGAAAATAAAAAAAAAGTGTCGAATTTTTAATATAACATTTTTCTCATATCGAAATCTCATTTTGTGGCTTGTTGCAACACAAACTATCTTATCACTAAACATATTAAAACACACTTTTCGAATTGTTGTTTTTAATTGTGTTTTAGAGGTTTTTTATTCCTATAAAAACTAGTGCCACGTTGTCTTATTTTTCTGGATTGTGATTTCTTATTTTATGTTTTTTTTTCAAATCTGAAATCGCGAAAAATCAAACCCTGTGTGCTCACGTAAATGAAAACGAGTCAGATAAAATTGAGCTCAAAGATGTAGTTTTTTAAATAATCTCACAAGGGAGGTTCGCGAGCTGTTACTTTCAACTTTTTCTTAAAATTTGTACACTTATAGAGTTTGACCTCCTGATCATCGTGGTATAGTTTTTATCCACCGGAAATTTTTGTGTAAAAAGTTATGAATTTTTAGACATTTTCCCATTACAATTCATAACTGTTATAAAATAAGGACAGCACAGTAAATAAATGAATTTGTATTCACGTGCTCATTTTTCAAAGGTAAATGACTCATTTTTTCTTCAGAAAATGGTCATGAAATAACTTTAATCTTTCATAACTTTATTCACAAAAATTTCCGGCGAATAAAAAATGTACCACGATGATCAGGAGGTCGAACTACATAAGTGTACAAATTTTGAGAAAAAGTTGAAAGTAACAGCTCACGAACCTCCTTTGTCAGTCATCAAAAAATATCCGTTAATTTAATCATATATGATATCAGAAAACGTGAGTTGTTTTTTTTGGTGTATGCCTTTCTTGGTTGAAAATTCGAAATGTCAAAGCATCAAAATTGTGTTTTTATTACAGTTTCGAGCATGTTTTCAGATTAAGCATTAATTTTAAACTTTTTTTTTCTTCTAAAAATTGATACTTAGTAATGTCTTGAATATAGCTATGGTCAGGCTAAATACACTTAAATAAAATTATCAGTAGAGCGCAGTTGAACTTCTGAATCTTGTTGATTTTTCTAAAATAGGAGAGATACATAACTTGATGATTGGCTACCATTTTTTTTCCGATTCTTAAGCGAGACTCTGGATTTTTCTTTAATCTCGGCGAAGAGAAGTACTTTTGAGCCCACTGGTTCTTGATTAAAGCAGATAACAAAACTTGTTATAAACTGAAGCGAACACGGTATATAACCATTTCAAAGTTTAAAGTAACAATATTTTTTCAGTGAAGTTCCAGTTTCAGCCATTTTAATTTTTCATAGAAAATAAGTTTTGAGAAAAAAAGTTCACGTTAAAAATATAAAACTCATCTTGAAACGTGTGCTGAGTTTGCCGAGGAGAAAAATTTTCAGAACTAATCTTCCTTACGAAATTCAAATGACTGAAACTCACTTCGTTGAAAATATTGTGATTTCACATTTGAGATGTTTATAAGGAAAGTGTTGACTTCATTTTCCAGTTGATTGCGTCAAATTTTGTTGTTAAAGATTTTTTAGAGTTTTGGGTATTGCTTCAAAAATAATAAACGTACTCGATAACATTTTTCCAATAAATGTTTTCATTTAAAATTTTTTAGAAAATTGTTTTTCTATTAAAAAGCCTTCGGAAGTTTTCACATATAAAAGATGCTCTCTCATTTAAGATTAACTTGTTGAGTTTTTTTTTACCTCGTTCTTAAGTCCACTCGGACAACCCATCGCAGAACAATGAAAATGTTTTCTCTCTCTGCATTTCGTACATTCCAATCTCTTCATGATTCATCATAGGGCTGACCCCGGTTTTGATAAGAAAAAGCAATCCTGAACCTCCTTACTAAAAACAAATCGGGCGGAGCTCTGATTGTGAGCACAGTTCTTATATAAACCCAATTTTTGAGGTTTGTAAATTGTTCATTTTTGAATTCTTTTCTCTTTTCATGAGTGAATTCAAAAACTTCCTTCTTAGATCAAGTTTTGATATCGAAATTTGCCGAATTCAATTAGTCTACAGACAATGAAAAGACTAAACAAACAGTAAACCAAAAAAGCAACATTTCCCTTATCAGCTCTCATTTTTTTCCAAGCGAAAAATTTCAAATTGGAGAACAAAATTCAGGAGCTTAACTATACACTTTCTCCTATTTTTATTCTTGCGATTCTTTCTTTGTCACCACAAAAAATCGAAACTTTCTATTTTCTCATAAAAAACACGAAAATTGTGTTCATGTATCTGCATAAAATTATCAATAAAAATTTTCTGTTTGATAACAATCAATAATCGAATTCTCATTTTGTTTTTTTCATTGCTTTTTCAAAATTGATTGAACGCGAAAAAATAAAACGAAATTCTCAATTCTGAAACTCGATTGTTATCTTTTTCATCTCTATGTATTGTTTTCTTCTCACTTTTTTTCTGAAATGTATTTTTTTTTTAATTCCAAAATTATTTTCTTCTCTTTCTAGAATATGGAATATGACTATAGAAGACGGGTTTTTGAACGTAATAATGGGTAAGTTCCAATTTATTTTTAAATATTTTTAGAAAATTTAAAAACACTCCGCGGGACAGTTTAAAATGAGTCATCGCTTAAAGAAATGCTGACTGTGTTTTTTTTGTATTTTTTTTTTGAAAAGGGGTTTTTTGTTTGTCAACGAACAATTGTTGTTCTCCCCATTTTTTGCTGCTTCTTGTGAACAATATTTCGATCAAAATTTGAACATTTCTACTTTTCCTAAAAAATTGAACATGGAAGCTGAACGTCGAAGGAGGTAAATTAAGCTGGGAAAGTTGGAGGGCATAAGGATTTATTTTCTGAAAAAAAAAATTTTATTTTCAGCATGGCATTTCCAAGTCGAAAATTAACTGTGGTTGGAAGTGTCGACCATGGAAACACATCACAACTTCATATTGGTGATACAATATCACTATATACAGAATCTACAACAAAACAGGATCAACGAGGATTTTTGTCGACGTTGGGGTGAGTTCTGTAAATCTTTACTGGCCTTTATCACAGAAGGTTGACTGGAACTTGGCAGGTGATTGCTACAGTACATCAAGAAAATTTTTCACACATAAAACTATCCGTTTCCGTTATTAAAAATCGAATCACATGAGGTCGTTAACGGACATTCGAACGAGACCTATGCTATCTGATAAAATGTTTCGTCCTGATCAACATGTCGTTTTTCTTCCGTGTGAAATTGCGGAGATTGAGCAAAAAAAGGAATAACCTATGAAAATATACAGGGTTGGATAAATAATTTTCACTAAAAAACTCTCGATATACCTGAATTGGCCGGTTTCATAGAAGGAGTTCAATTTAGGGTTCACAGTTTTTAGAAGTAACCAGATCGACTGTGGGGTTTTTGAAAAATCTCTGGCCTGAATGCTCATCTCTGAAAAAAGAAAATTGATATTTACATTAGTCGGCATTCCGACTTGGCCGTTTTTCTTTTTTTTTTGATCGAAAAAAATATAAATGAATCTTAAGTGAAGCAGATTCTTAGTTATTTTTCGGGTTCTTTATTTTGAAGTCACAAGATATCACACGGTGTGATTTTCTTTACCCTCCCCTCCGTAGTGCAAAAAAAAAGTCAGCCTAGGTACAGTAAGTTGTAAGATCATTATCAATGCAGTGATCATCTTCACTCATGGGGGAAGGTAAATTGATCAAAAAGTACCCGATTAAAACTATCTGATATTCATAGCCCCGTAATCAAAAATTAATTTTCCAGTCTCGTTGATGATCGTTGTATCGTCGAGCTCAAAGATGGTCGACCAGAAAGCCCACCAAAAAAATTTCGAGATTGTCTTTTCAAAGTGTGTCCAGTGAATCGATATGCCGCCCAAAAACATCTGTGGACTGAGCAAAAACGATTTCAAACTGGCGATTCGATGTTTGATGATGATCTGATGAACAAACTGAGAGTCGCTGCAGATAAGGAGAAAGAAGAAAACAATTCAGAATTTCAAAAAACATTGGGAAATGTTGTGCAGTACGGTACTATGGTACAATTTTTACACGTCAAGTCGAATAAATATATCACTGTGCAGAAAAACTCGCCAGCAAAGAGGGAGAGAAATGCAATGAAGGTTAGTTTTAGTTAAACGGGAATTCTCAAGACCTTCGTTTTCGAACCTAACTTCTGTTAATGTTAATTATCATAGGATTTACATACTGCTAAATCATATAGGAGTGTGAGTTAAGATTGAGTTCTTCTCATTAATAATGTGTGCAAAACCCTCATATTTCTGCTATTTTTTTGAAAATATGATTTCAGGTATATCTGGATCGGGCTGGAAATGAGGGAAGTTGGTTTATCATTGAGCCGGCCTATAAACATAATAAAATTGGGGATAATGTGAGTTGAACCACCCCTAATACTTCAAATAATGACTCTCTTTAGGTCGGTGCTGGTGATAAAATTTCGATGATTCCATATTCAGTCACAACCAATCAGACAGTTCATTGCAAGCCACAACTTCATTTGTCACATCTACCACTTCTTGATCATGACACGGCGGCCGAAGTGAATTGTTTGAATGAACCAACTGAATGGCAGGTGTTCATGTTTCTTCTCTATAATGAGAATCAGCCGGATTCTGTCAAATCGGGTGATGTTGTTCGATTATTTCATGCTGATCAACAGACTTTTCTCACTCTTGACACAATTCCGAAACAGCCACCCCAAACAGGAGCAATGCAGAGCCCTCCGCCGCCTAAACCCCAAGTAGGCGCAGGACAGAACCCTGCACAGATCCCCCTTCCGCCTCCGCCGAAAGATGTTGTGTTTCTAAGAATGACGAATCGACCATCGGCAGCCGATGCGACAAGTTCGAGAGCTCTTTGGGAAGTGCAAGTAGTTCAGACAAATGCGTTCCGTGGAGGAACTGCCAAATGGAACAAGACATATAGGTTCAAACATCTGGCCACTGATATGTATTTGACTGTACAACCATCAACAGTCCTTGTAAAGCCTGGAGAACGTGGAAGACGTCCGAGTTTGATGAACTCAAAGTGAGATGTTTTTGTTTTTTTTTTCAGACCCAATGTTAGCGCAAAATCCATCAAGAAAAACTATAGAAGGGTTGGTTTCAGAATGATTGAGTTCAACTAACAAAACAGTTTTTTGAGTTCTAACAATTTTTTGTTATACTAAAACGAATAATTATTTTTTATGGCATTCCGTTCACTTGTTTCTAATAATCTTGAAAAATCTCGCGGTGCATGCAATCCGGTAAAAATTAGTTTGAGCAGTGACATGAAACATGAGGATTTTTTTAGAATGAGTTCATGAATTAGTTTTTTTGTAAATCGCACGTGACCCTGGGCTAAAACCGGTCACAAATCAAATGAATTTAGATTAATATCCTGCCGGTTACTGATTTTTAATGACATGGTCACAAATACTTCTTTGAAATCTGGCATGATAAGCATGAACCCTGCAACTTTTAAAAAATAGTACAGTTTAAGACTAGTATATATTCTCTTAATCATATATGAACTAATGATTTGCTTAGCATGGCCTAGTTTGCGATGATCAGAAGTGCAAACTCGGTGACACTATCTAACCCGCACTTTTCATGTTGACCAATATTTAATGTCTTATTTTTTAGGACCAACAGTCCATTCTACAATGACTCCCCAAACAATGACAACACTGAAACCACTCCGAATTCCTACTTCCTGAGCCCGACAAAATCCGATTTTCCCGAAGTCGACAATCAACTCCTTTTCCAACTTGATCCATCGACTTTTATGAAATCGAACAAAGATGTTCCACGTCGATCATATGCTCGTCTTTTGCATCAAGCAACTGACACTTGGGTTCATGCAACAAATGCCAATGAGAAACAAAACTTGCATTTTAGCAGTAAAAATGAGAAAGGTTGGGTGAAGGTGATTTGCGAAACAAATCGGATTGATAAGGAAACATTCGCCTTGTTGCCAGTGTCACCAGATGAGGTTCGAGATTTGGACTTTGCAAACGATGCTTGTCGCGCACTTCGCAGTTTCATCAATTTGATCAAATATGGATCTGTGATCTCAAAAGAATCATTGAAGTGAGTTGCCTTTTTTTGTATCCCAATATCTTTTTTATAAATATATGTATTTTCAGTGTGACAACTCAACTGCTCATTGAATGTATTCTATTTGTCACCAATACATCAGATCATTTAACTGATCCTCTAAAAATCACGGATTTTTGCCCATCACGTGATCGTCAAAAATTGCTGCGCGAGCAAGAAGTATTGGATCAAGTATTTCTTCTTCTCAAAGCTCCATTCCTCCCACGTCAAGGTGAAACTGAAATTCCGCCACTTCTCAGTTCCCCTTCCGAACTCAGCGACAGCCGAAATGAAGTGTTCAAAACAATGTTTCAATTATGCTATTGTTTGCTCAAATATTCGCAAGTCAATTATCGAAAAAATCAAGAATTCTTGGCGGAAAAATTTGGACAAATTCAAGAGCAGATTGGGTTCGATTTGATGGCTGAAGATACGATGACAGCGGTGTTGCATAATAATCCGAAATTGTTGGAGAAATATGTGAAAACTCCGCATGTTGAGAGATTTGTCGAACTTGTAAGGAATAATCGACAGGGAAAGTGAGTTGGGAATTATTAATTGGTAATTTTCAAAAAAGTTTTGTGTAACTTGAAAATTTTTCCAACATTTTTCAATGTCTAAAAAAGTATGAAACACATACAAATAATTAGAAACAAAACAGAAAGTTGAAAAAAAAGAAATTGTGATGACGTAACGGTTACGTTGCGTTATAGTTCTATATAGAACATGCAACGCGACAGCATCGAAAAATTATTCGAATATTCAAGAAGACTTCTACCACATGGAAATTCTTGTAGTTGTGCCGCAGGTCGGCCTTCTACATGCCATAGTTTTGTTTCTGTAGTTGACTCGCCAGAGGTATATGTATTATAAAAAAGTAAATATGGCAAGTGTCGGCGTGTCCGCAGAAATTAGGCAGGTCTGCCGCAGACTTGCGAGTTACGTATGGTATGTATCCCAACTACGGAAACAATACGTTGGTATGTACCACGCAGGCATGTGACTTGCTCATTTTTCATTGATACAAATTTATACTTAAATGACATCATAATTTGGTATAGTATATTAAAATAGTTTTCAACAGACTTCATCTCAAAAAGTCGTGAGTTAAAATGTTGTACTGTACTGTGATGTCAATAGTTTTTCCTACAACTCATCTTTTTCCAATACATTTTTGCACTTTTCAGATTCCTTGACTACCTCGCTGATCTTTGTGTTTGTCGTGGAGAGGCTAACAAGAAAATACAAGAACTCATTTGTAATTCAGTGTTATCTGCGAAACATCGAGATATCTTCATGGAGACTAGAATGGGTCCGAATTATGAGGTTGAAATCGGATTTGCACCGAATTTCAAAAAGTTGATTGATATATCTGAAGGTGCTAGAGTTAATCATGAAGATGCGGAAGCTTTGGAATATTATAGGTAACATAGAAATATTTAGTAAACTTCCTGAAAAACAAAATTACAAATTCAGGCACCAGCTCGATTTGTTATCCCAAATGTGTCAAGAACAACAATATTTGGCGATCGATCCACCACCGGAGAGAAGACTTATGAATATCTCGCAACAACTACCTGCTGAACTCGTACTCCAATGCATGTCAGATTCAAGGCTTCCACATGATCTTCGTGGTTCATTCACTCGTCTTATGCTCCATCTTCATGTTGTCCGAGGAAGTCCGATGTCAGCTATTCGACATGCTAGATTATGGTGGAAAATTCCTGAAAATGTGAATGTCTCAACCTATGAAAGTGTGTCTGTTGAAGCGTATTCTGATGGAAGTCGAATGAGAATCGGGAACACTATCGCGCATAAAGTACTATCTACAGTGGATAATTATTTGATGGATCTTCGAAAAATGTCAACTGATGAAAGACATAGTGTGAATTCGAGTAAATTGACCTATGAAATTGTGAACTTGGCAAAGGCTCTTGCTCAATTCAGTTTCTATTCTTTCAACGAACTCCTTCAACTCACCCAAAATCTTCTTGCAATTGTCAATGAGGTTCCATCAAATGAACAACTACCATCAAGACATGCAATGGTTAATGTGATTCGGAACATGTCGAAGTCAATGATCCGGGGAAACACCAAAGAGAATCTGAAGGATATTCCAAAAGCATCATCATTATCAACCGAAGAACCAGGGAAAACCAAAGAAGGTCGTGCACTGATTGTGAAAACAAAATCAATCGTCGCTGAGATTCTTCAATTTGTGATGGATGTTCGACGAGATTACCGAATCACCATGGCATTGTCCTGGTTCAAAACCCAGTTCCCATGTGATAAAGATGGTTCCCTGACGCACTCGGCGAGTATCAATGAGAGAATTGCTTCCGAGTTATACGATGCTATATATCATTCTTCTGGACATGAACTTCATCTTGATGGAAGTGATGGGCATCTTCTACTTGCAATTCTTCTTCAGATGACTATGTCTGATTATCCACCATTGACAAGTATCGCGTTGAAAGTATTGTTCCGTCACTTCACACAATATCAAGAACTGTTGGAGGATTTGAAACAGGTCCAATTACTGGTATCGAATGATGATGTGGAGAATTATCGGCAGATTGATCGAGATCTTTTTATTTTGAAGAATTTGACAGAGAAATCTGAATTATGGGTTCATGGAGATCGACATCATTCAGTGGAGACGAAGGAATTGGAAAAAGAAGAGCGGACAACGAAGAAGGATTTAGAAGAACATAATTTGAATTCGCCGAGAGCTTTTGGATCGAAAGATTCGATGGATGCAGTATTGACAGTTATCGATGAACATTATCCAAATTTGAAGAATGAATGTCTTAAATTGCTCAATCGATTGTTGATCAAGGATGATCGGAATGATGCGGCGATTGCTCTTCAGGAATTGAGTGATAAAACTCCATTGATTGCATATCCATTGATTCGACAAATGTTAGTCAGATTGAAAAGACTTTGTTATCGAGAGGAGAAACCGGATACAATGAATCAACAACTATTGAAGAATATGCGAGTGTACGAAGTTGTATTGGAATTTATCAGTGTGCCATATGATAAGAAGAATGATTCAGAAATGCCGAAGCTTATCACATTGTCACATGAATTCTTGAGAAGTTTCTGCAGAGGAAATAAGGAGAATCAGAGTCGATTGTACAAATTTATTTCATATGAGAAAGATGCAAAAGAGGGAATGTTGAGAGTTGAGACAACGGAAGAAGTTGGAACACTTGTATCGATATTTAAGAATAATCGAGAACTGGCGTCGAATGTTCCAGATGAGTTGATTGCTCACATTGTAGGATTGATTGAGCACAAACAACGACATCCGATATTTCTCGAGTTACTTCAATCATTGGTCTGTGTTTATGAGAAAGAAATTGAATCTTGTCAAGAGAAAGTCGTCAATGAAATATGTTCCGCTTCGGATGAAGTAAGACAATTATACGTGGATAATGCGTCATATGAAGAACTGGAGAATATGATGAAGAATGCACCAGCTTATCTGGAAAACAACTGTCCATTGAGATATCATATCGAGTTGGTCAAATTGCTTGCAATGTGTACAAAAGGAAAGAATGGTAACACTGAATTGAAGTGTGCTTCACAAATTCCAATGGACCATATTGTTCATGTAGTTACTTCAAAGTACTGTCTCGTTGATGTAAGTTCTCTTTTAATACTGAACATCAAATCACATACAAATTTTTTCAGATCAAATCTGTCTACCTTCAACTTCTTCTCCATTGCTATATCGACACTGATGCTGAGATGAAAGATGCTTATAAAACAGAATACGTTGATTCAATTCTCTGTAACATTCTCGAAGATATCAAGAAACTTCGTTTCAACAAATGCAGAACTGAAGCTGATGCGGTGGCATTGGAACACTATATATGTCATACTGTGACTGAAGTGTTGATCAAGTTTTTTGAAACTCCATATTCTGCGCTGCATCAGGCCAAGGTTGATGTTCATGTGAGTTATATTAATTGATTCTGACAGAATTCAAACGAATGGAGGGTTGCGAGCTCTCCATATTTTTTATATTTTTTATCACCAAATTGTTTTGTGAAAAAATTATGTTGTCTACTCTAAAATTCTATTCCTATCGCAAAAATGAAACTTTCATTTAGAGCAACTTTGATCCTTCATAAATTTTGTCTCAAATATTTCTGGCGAATGAAAAAATATACTGTAAATTTGGTAGTCCTTAGAATTTATGTTAGTTTTTTAAATTTTTTATAGTCAAGATTTCAAAAATCAGCTTTTTTTGTAAAAAAAAATTAAAAATAAAATTTTGTTAAACAAAAATTCTATCCATCTGAGTTGGTCCATAACTGATGTTTTTTTCAGCACCACAAGAAGATTTTCTCTGAAGTAATACAAGAGTTGACATTGCTCGAACGCAATAACGAATTGAGAAGTTCAAGAAACTCTCGTAACTGGTATCGTATATCAGAATGTATCAAGCGGCTGACAAAATGGGCCGATGAGCACAATATCACACTTCCCGCACAATGCTCCGCTTCTCAAATGAATAACACAGTTTCCGTTCGACAGAAATGGTTCAATGCGGCCAATTCGGCAAAGTTGATTGGTTTGAGTCGAGTGAGCTTTTACTTTTTATTTTTATCTATTTTTTTGGGTTTAAAATACAGAGCAGGTGTATGGTATTTCGAGAAAAAAAAACTAATCTAATAGTTGAATAACAATTCAGAGTGAAGATTCGGATTCGGATGTGTCAACGGTAAAAGAGTGTACTTTGTCTAGTCTATCACAAACTATTTTCTTTCATTTTCAGCTTTATTTTTAATAATTTATTTCAGCCAGTTATAACGCTTGTCGTTGAGGTGAGAAGTGTGTGGTGTGACCCTCTCAAACTAAACAAAGCATGAATCTATTTTTCTTTGTTTTTTCCACTATCTTCACTCAATCGACCTGTTTTAGAGACTCAATCGGCAAAATTCGCTGAACCCAGGAAGAACTCTATATGGAATGTCAGCTGGAGCATCCGAAGCCACTTCAGCTAATGTAGTAACTTGTTATCATATGATGATTGGCGAGTTCAAGTTCTATCTCCATCCTCTTCATGCAGCCGAAGGCAGTGTTCTCGTAGAAGTGCTCCACACACCAGAACTACTCTTCGCCGAAGGATCGACTTTGAGAGCACAATGTGCATCAGGAGGAGTTGTCGCTAAGCTCATTCAACATTGTAAAACATTGATGCAAAACAAGCAAGACAATCTGTGCTCAAGAGTCCTTCAGACACTTTGCAAAATGTGTGATTGTTCAAAACAACAGTTGACCGAACAGGTGAGAGTTAAAATAATATTTAAAAAAAAACATTTTTGGTAAAATATTGTGCAGGTTCAACGTTCGAGTAGCCACAAAAAGGTATAAAAAGCATATGAAGCCAACCTTCTTTTTTCTGTCGCATTTTTGTTAAGATTTGTTCCTATGCACAGAATGATCATTTATATTTTCTGTTCAGCTTTTTATCAGTTATTTATATTTTCAAAATATTTTCAATTTTTATAGGGAAATCAATTGCGTCATCTATTACTTCATCGATACTTTGGAAAACACAAAGAGAAACCTCATCTCGATAGACAACAATCGAAAATAGGCGAAGCTTTGGCTGACGCTGTCACTGGACACTCTGAAAAACCAGAGAAAGATTCAACCATCGTGGAAAGAAACCTCTATGACATTCAATGTAAACTAAACGACGCTGGTGCATCTGATTTGGTCATTGATATTATTATGATGGAACCAAGTAGAGAGATATTCTTGAAATCGATACATTTAGCAAGAGCATTGTTACACGAGGGAAATGATAAAGTGCAACATTCGTTTTATATTCGATTGAAGAAACGGGATATTCATGAACCATTCTTTAAAGCAATCACAACAAGAATACAATTGGCACAAAATAGATTGAAGAGTGATATGATGAGTTGCAGTGATAATAAACCAAAGTCATGTAAGTCGGGATGTAGATTGGATGAAGAAGGAAGACTGCATGTTTAGGTCATTAGAAAAGTGAAAATTGAGAAAAAAAAACGTGAAAGTGTTATCTATCTGGTTCTTCACTTAGAAAATTCATATGATTTTTCATAACAAAAAAGAAGTGTTTTCTATACTTTGAAAAAATAGTTTTTTGGTCTTAACACAAAAATTGATCCTCAAAAAAAACATGAAACATTTTATTCAATTTTCGAAAAATCTTTACGTAGAACCGAGTTACGGTCACTTGAAATTTAGGTCCGACCTGTAACCCTGAGAGGTAAGATTTTGAAATCGCGTTTTTAAAATGTTGATTCATCTATTCAGACACGTGAAAGTGTGATTACATTTTTTTTTTAAATCAGCCGAAATTATTTTTTGTTGTGCCACGTATCATCGTAATTTTCGAGTTTTACAAATACATAGTGTTTCTTAAAACACAAATATTTTCAATTTTCATCAGATGCACTTATCAAAATATTTTTTTCCTGTTTGAAAATAATATTTGTACAACAAACACAATAATTCACGCGCACAAGGTGACGACAACTTTCACAGAAAAGAAAGACCACTTCTTTAATTTACCTGTCTTAATATCCAAAAAAAAAAAACGTAGACATAGTCGTAAAGATCGATGTTATGCACATTCTGGGGACCTTCTTTGCAGTCCTCCTTTAACATCACACCAAATAATCAACTAACATGTTACCCTTACAGCTTTATCAACAAATGTCAGTAGAAGATGTAAGTGAGCTCCCAAACCCGTTTGTCAACATTTTTCCCTGTCCCTTTTCCCATCCCACATGTCATAAATATCTAGGTTCTGTCCGAAGACTGACCAGACAAAAGTCGGCCGATGCCGCTGTCATTTCCAATGTATTAACCCCACATCCGACGAAATTTCGAAGACGATCCGAAGCTGTTCGACGATGTGATTTTGCATGCAAAACAAATTTGAACACTTTTTGGGATTCCTCATTTTCCTCTGTCACATATGTATTAACATAATCCATTTCGGGAATTATTGGGAATGTCCTATTTTTATGGAACTTATGTTTTCAGCGTCGACTGTCATCACTCCGTTGATTGATGCTGGCGATTCGTCATTTAACGGAACATTGTTCGAAGTTCCCCAAGTTCGACATCCATCAATTTCCGAAGTGTCTCAATTGAGCAATGATTTGACATATTCGGTTCCGGATTTGACACCTTATCAGGATGAAGATCGACAAACCGATGCATTGCCTCCAGAAGTTGCGTTAGTCGAGCCAATCCTCCGGGTCTTACAACTTCTTTGTGAAAATCACAACAGTCTTCTACAGGTGACATTTAAACCCTATGAGTACACAAAGAATTCAAAATGAATATTTTCAGAATTTCTTGAGAAAACAATCCGATCGTGCAAATCACAATCTCGTTTCTGAAACTCTCAGTTTTCTGGACACAGTCTGCGGTTCAACAAAAGGAAGTCTTGGTGTATTTGGTGAAATTGGCGAGCACAACTTCTCGCTGATCACACAAACCCTTGCCACTCTCACTGAGTTCTGTCAAGGACCATGTCATGAGAATCAAAACACCATGGCGATGCAGGAAAATGGGTTGAACATCATTATCTCTCTGGTGTTGAATGATATCAAACCACTAGCTGATGATCATATGGAACTGGCACTCGAAATCAAAAGCCAGGCATCAAAGTTGTTGTTAGCAATAATGGAATCAAGACATGATGGAGAGAATGCGAATAGGGTTTTGAGAAATATGGCGAATATGTCGGGCGGACCAAAGCAATTGGTGCATGCGATAAGACAGGCATATGAGATGGCAAAATCGAATCAGTATATGTTGAAAACTGTCAGCAGAGAACTGTTTAGAAGAACTGAGGATGGACCAAAAACAACTGTCAGCCCATCGATTGCTGTTAATAATAGTGAGTTATGGGATTCATGAAGAGGGGAATTCTGACTTGAACCTGCTATGTAAATACAACTTTTGTATCTGAAGCAGGCCTTAACTGAAATAAACTTGGACCCAATACTTTTTCTCATGAATCAAAGTCAAAAAATATTGGAACTAGTAATAATCTTTTAAAAAATATATTCAAAATTGTTTGGATGCCAGAAAAAGGAATAACAGAAAAACACTGTGCAAATCTATGAAAAACGATACCGTATTCGTTTAAAGGGACACATCGATTTTCGCAAACAAAAGAGTTGCTGGTCTGCTAAGGGAGTCACGCGTAAAATAAAACGAATCATTTTCAAGATGCAAAAGAAAAATCATTTATTTTGTAACGCGACATCAAAATTGAAAAAATTGTTTTTCAAAGCATGACCACCAACATTTTTCCTCAAAAATCAACATTTTCCTATAAACGGAGATGTTAGTTTTTGCCAGTTTGCAAAAAACTAATACAATGATAACATTATTAATTTTAGACAGTTATTTGTCGGAACTGATAAAGTTCATATGTTGAAGAGGTATGTTTTTGAGACCCCATAATATTCCAAACATTTTGGACCAAACTTTTCAAAATATCTTTGTAATTCGATTCACACCCCAAAACGATTAAATAAAAAAAAAACTATATTCGGAGTTTCAGTGAATCTCCCGGAGATAAATGTTGATGCAAGTGGCACTGTATCCATTCACGATGACAAGAAGTCTATATCCCTTCTCGATGAGAAATATCATGATGAAGAAATAACAAGTGTCGACCCGCGAGAAGTCGGTCACAACATCTACATTCTTGCTCATCAATTGGCCATCCATGACGGTGAACTAGAAATTTGGCTTGATGGAAATGACGAGAAAAAAGATGATATCACTCGCGAAGCCCTCAATTACTATAAAAATCGGACTGCACAGATTGAGATTGTTCGACGAGATCGGACATTGGAAAGAGTTGTATTCCCGATCAATGATATTTGCTCTTATTTAACAAAAGAGACCAAAGATCATGTGTATAATAATACAGAACGTGATAATCAAGGATCAAAAGTCACCGAGTTTTTCGATCAATGGGAAACAATGTATCATGAAATGATTTGGCAAAGGAAACTTCAAGATCGTCAATGGTTATCATGGTGTGCTTTTCGATTACATCTTTGGACACGTTTATCATTTTATTTTGCTTTCATTGTCAATGCTCTAGTCGCCTGTTATTTCCCATTTCCCACTTCTCATCGTAAGTTTTTCGAAACCAAGATGAAGATTCATTTTCGAATATTTTCAGCTTCGATCTCATTTGGAAATTTTTATTGTTGGGTAGCCGTGCTTGCCTCTTTCATTTCAGTTCATCATCTCCGCCATGACAAGTATATTTCATATCTGTTTATAAAAACATATTTTTTTGCAGAGAACATCTTCCGAAATGCCTACTTTTAGCTCTAGCCAGTATATGTTTCTTATTAGTTAGTATGATTGGACCGGTTCGAACATTGTTCTTCTTTGAATTATGTCAAATTGTGAATAAGGCTGTACATGTGATAGCTTTTGTTAGCAACAAAGGTTTGGAAGATAAATCATGGGATGAACGACTCAAGAATACGGAGTTGTTGTATTTGATGGTTTATTTATCGATTTGTATTGCTGGATGGTATAATCCGCTGATTTATTGCTTCTTGGTGAGTTTGATATTTTGTGAATGAGAACGAGAATGATTTTCTATACTCCCAAGAAATGAAAAATAGAAACAAATATTTTTAATTTCTTGGTTGGAATTCGAGTTTAAACATATTTTGTTCGAAAAATTTTAACCAACCCCAATTTTGAAATAAACCAAGCAAAAGTCAAAGAAAATATCCACGAAGTACAGAAAAACAAAAGAAAAAATTGAAAAAAAGTATTTTTCAATGAAACCCCCACATTTTTATTTATACGTTGGGAACAACGTGTAAGATAGAAAAAATATGAGACCTGAGATAGAAACAGAAAATATTTTAAAATTAGCGATTTTATGAGTCAGTTTTGGGCATATAATACTGAAATTAGTCTAGTTTGATTATATTTTTCGAATGAAGCATTTTCTGAAAATATCACGTAATGTAGATTAAAAATGTACATTTTTTAATCAAACCTTGAAATTGATACACTTTCTATATTTTTTATCCACTGTGAACGTTTTGAAGTCTGATAAGTTTTTTTGAATTTTCAAAAACTCGAATATATTTCATTTTGGAACTATTCTTCGAAAATTGTTCAGAATTTTAAACTAAACAACTTTATTTTTCAGAGAGACTTTTACTTTTCCATAAAATGTATGTGTATTTTCAGCTCCTTGATATTGTTGTCAGTGAAGAAACGCTTCAAAATGTTATTGCTTCGGTTACTAGAAACTATCAATCAATTATCTGGACATGTCTTCTCGCTGTCATTTTGCTGTATAAATTTTCAATTGTAGGATTTTTGTATTTTAGAAATGGTGAGTTTTTTTCTTAAATATTTATTCATATTTTTTTATACAGATTTCTTCCTCGAAATCGATCCGATTGAGAAACAACCTACAGTATCAACTGCAGTTTTTGATAACAATACTTGTTCAGAAGGCAATTGTCATACCGATCTTGACAATGATGATGAAGAAAATAAAGTGAGATCATGCGAGACTCTTTGGATGTGTATTCTTCAAACAATGTACTTGGGATTGAGAAATGGTGGAGGTATTGGTGATGTTCTGAGGAATCCAGCACCATGGGAACCAACATTCATATGGCGTGTTTTGTATGATATGACATTCTTCGTTGTTCTCATCGTTATTGTCCTCAATCTCATTTTCGGAGTTATCATTGACACATTTGGTGATTTGAGAGCAGAGAAAAATGAGAATGAGCAAGTTCTTCGCAACAATTGTTTCATATGTGGTCTCGATCGTGGAAAATTCGACAATCGTTCGGTGACATTCGAGACACATCGAGAAACGGAACATAACATCTGGCACTATTTATATTATATTGTGATGTTGCAAATTAAAGACGAAACTGATTTCACTGGCCCGGAAAGTTATGTGGCGCAATGTGTGAAGGAAAGAAATCTTGATTGGTTCCCCAGAATGCAGGCTCTATCATTACAAGATGCTGAAATGGATAATGATCAATCTGAAGTCAAACAATTGAAAGATCAAATGGAACAGGTAGGCGTCTTTGCAACAGTCTAAAACTCTAATCTGTCTTATGGGATAATCTAGAGAACATCTTGTGTGGAAAAAAATTGACTGTTCGAAAAATGAAATAAAAAAGGACGGAAATATGAAATATCAATCCGGTCAAAATATCAATCCGGTCAAAATAGTTATCCTTGTCATTAGCTATTATTTACTTGTACGAATGAATATATTAATATGAATGTAAGAGAACACCTCTCGATTATCTATTTTTTATCGGGTTTTTCAAGCATAACTTGTATTGGGTCATGATTGTCGTGATGATAACTTTAAAAACATGAAGTGTCAATTTTTTGAAAACGAATTTTTCCAAACTAGAAGAAAACATTTATTTACGAAAGCTACGCCTGTAAAACAGTCATCAATTGGATTTTTTGGAACCTGAATCACCTTGAGGTCAGATTTGGGCCAGAATGCTCAACATAGTATTTTTTTTTTCAAATTAACAGATCACCAAGAAAACATTTTAAAAAACCTATGATCTTTTCTAAACTGTGGGTTTCTGCCAACCCAGCCCACCCCGACTCAATCCTGATCTAACCCACGTTTGACCTGAATCTCCTGAACTGGACTAGGGTCCTATGAATTGGACTTGACTCCTCTTGAACACTCTTGAATTTCGATTTCATTCTCATGTGTACAATGTTAGCAATCTATGATGAAAATGTTCAATTACTCCCAAGTTTCAAATATATATGATTTCTTTCATAAAAGTCTCCGGTGTAAAAAGCAAAACAGCACGTTAATCAGAAGAGCAAATTTTGTAAGTGTGCAATGTGAAAAATCTGTGTTAAAAACCATTCAAACTGAGACATCTGAGCTTGTGCTCATTTTGATTTGTTTTTTTTCAGATGGTGTCAGCTATGCGTGATCTTCAAGGTTTGGTCGAAGAGTTGAAACAATCATGTGATCAGTTCCGTTAGGCATTTTTATATGTTATTTTTATTGTTTTAATCTGTTTCCGTAAACTGGTATATTTTCTCCTCTTTTCTTTCATATGAATTTATTTTTCTAATAAAAATATTTTTTCTTTGAACTTTGAATTTGAATTGATCCCGAGAAAAGTGCATTCAACATTTTATTCAGAACTAGCACAAGAATAAATATAATTACGTTTTCTGATAATTGGAAAAGAGTAAATATAAATTTTAATTATATTGAAACTTATTTAGCGGGATGAGAAAATGTCGAAAGATCAGAAAACACATTGATATTTAGATACCTTGAGATGATATCAGTCTTTTCATTTTATTCGAAATATTATTATATGAAAAATGATCTTTTCAAGCAAGACTAATTATTCATGGCTCTTTTTCTACACATCCAAATTCATTTTCGATTCATTTTTTCTTGTCCGTTTTTCAGTTTTAAACTTGCTTGCGATGCACTTTGTCAATATATTTAAAAAATAGAAAAACATGATAATTCCAGCTATTCAAGTTTTTCCTTTCATTTTTTTTCTGAAAAAAATAAAGTTTAAACTTCGTCGATGATCCTCTAAATTATTTATTTATCACTTTTTTTCGAGTAGCAAAAAAATGGCATCATAATTTACTAATCGTTTAGTAATGTTATTATTATGATGAAAAAATTACCAACTTCCTTGTTGACACATTTTTATTGTAGGAAAAATAATTAATTTAAGTATACTATATAGATAAACTCTAGAAGGAAAGTCAAAGTAATAATGCATTCAACTTCATCTTCGAAGTTTGCATATTATTAGAGTTTGATTTTCTGATAATCTTTGATATATTTTTGGGCTGAGTTCCGTTTAGAGAGAAAAGCGAATTTTCGTTCGAAAGAGCTCTATCGACTTACAAGAGGATGCAAATAGGTATCAACGGACTTTGGAATGAGACCGTTCAATAGAGTTTTTTGTGCTGAACAACATCCCGCTTCGGACTTTTGCAAAACTCCGCGTGGAAATCGAAAATTTAAAATGTCTGTTCGAAATGATATATTTTGAATATATCTCTTTGATATGAAAAGAAACTCTCTAAACATTGTTCCTCGAAATTTTCTTCACTTTGAATTGAACCTTCAACTAATTAAAATGGGCATCCTGAATTGGGCCTTATGTTTTTTTTCAAACCTATGATTTTGATGATTACTTTTTCGATGAAAGACAAGTTCTGTTTCAGTGAATTTCATGGGTTATCGGGTCCGTTTCAGAATAATCCAAGTCTGGCTCGTTTTTTATCGAAATAGTTCTAATTCAGATAACTTGTTCCAGGAACTACTAACGTTTTTGGTAGTATAAAGCAGACGAATAAAAAATCAGAAAAATCTCAAGGGTAGAGCCTAATAATTCGATACATTTTTGAAATTCATCGGTAAAAATTCTTTGAAGAGTTATTATTTCATTTGAGATCAACGAGTCCTTTATTTCAATCTTTGAGGTATTCAAACCTAATTTTTCAAAAAAAAAAAAACACTAAAATAGAAAATTCCTGAAAAAAGTTCCAATAATGATTATCATGTGTATTCCAAAAATAGGTCTCCTAATAGACTTGTTAAAGCAATTTCATATTTGTCATACCTCGTAATTTTAGTTTCTTATTCCTTCTTTTTTTTTCTATTTCTCATTTTCGATGAGTAAGAGAAAAATAAGAGAAAACGAAGAGCCCATGTTTCACGTTTAATTGAATATTCTAGAACATGTTCTTTTTTTCCAGACACGATAATTTTCTTTGCGCGCCATTTTCAGCACATTTTCAGATGAGTGTACTACTAAAAGCTGTTATTATGTATAAACTCAAAAAATATATCTGTTTTTCTTCGTGATTGCTTCCAGTTACTTAAAAATTCCTTTAAAAAAAACGGAAAATTCCGTTGAGTTTCTCATTATTCATTTTTTTTTTCACATTGTGGGCGTGTGTTAGTGCATTCGGAATTGTTTTCATAATGTGCCATGCTTTTTTCTTTCGCGTGAGAGTGCATTAGGTTAATTCTTTTATTCTTCTGGAAAGATCTTTGAGGTCATGTTCAATTTTTTTCGAACACACAGAACTCAAATTGTTGGGTATATAAGGGAGATGTTTCAATAAAATAGATTAATTTGAAAAAGGTTTCACTCTATATATTAGGTTGTTAAATAAGAAATGAGGATTTTCTTTGTTCACTTATAACTTTGGTGTAATAAAAGGTTTTTTAAAACGGTTTCGTTTGTTAGAAAGAGCGTTTTATTGCGCATCTTTTGATTTTTTCAACATCTTTTTGATTTTCTTACCTAGGATCAGAACAATCCAATTAGTAAAAATCACAATCCATTCCGAGAACCCGCTCGCATCAAAAAGAACATAATAGACAAAACCGGATTCAATAACACCCGGTCGCTCTTTTCTTGTCAGAGCATCTATTTCGTAAATCGATGGTGGATCTTTGGTTCCAATGTATAAAGTGTAGATGAAGACGATGAATGAGAAGCCATAGCAAATGCAATTGATTTGTATTAGGTTGTTAAATACAAAATGAGGATTTTCTTTGTTCATTTATAACTTTGGTGTAATAAAAGGTTTTTCAAAACGGTTTCATTTGTTAGAAAGAGCGTTTTATTGCGCATCTTTTGATATATTATATGTTTATTTTTTATCCGTTTTGAACACGCAAAATTGTTTAGAGAATGTGTGACGAAAAATATCGAGCACGAGCCTGCATTTGGTACGATTTCAAGCAAGGCAAATCGGCTGCGGAATCTCATCGTGTTATGTGTGCTGTATTCGGGGAAAACGCTCTTTCTGAAAGCCAATGTGAGAAATGGTTTCGACGCTTCCGAAGTGGCGAAGAGAGCATAGAAGACCACGAACACGGAAAACGTCCTCAAAGCATCGACGACGACGAGTTGAGAGCCGCCATCGAGTCGGATCCGTGCCAAACCACTCGGGATCTTGCGGAACAATTTGGTTGCAGTCATGTCACAATCGCAAACCACTTGCACAAAATTGGAAAATCCAATCGATGCGGAAAATGGGTGCCGCACGAACTCAGCGAAGCAAACAAAACGACACGAGTTGCTATCGCCGGAATTCTCAATCGCCGTGCCAAGACCAGTGGTTTTTACGATTCTATCGTTAAGTCAGATGAGAAATGGATGTGTTACGACAACATAACACGAAAACGACAATGGTTGGGAGCCGGCGACAAACCAAAAGTGACTCCAAAGCCTGAAATACACGGCAAGAAGGTGATGTTATGTGTGTGGTGGAACAGCAAAGGTCTTGTGTATTTTGAGATTTTAGAACATGGTCAAACGGTTACGGCGGACCTCTACAAAGACCAATTGGATCGCGTGGATCAAGCATTGCGACGTCAGGGCGTGGAAATATCGTCGGTCAATTTTCTTCACGACAACGCTCGACCACACGTCGCAAAAATCACTTCACAAAAAATCGAGGAATTGGGCTGGGAAGTTCTGCCTCACCCGCCATATAGTCCAGACCTTGCGCCATCTGACTACCACTTGTTCCGATCGATGCAGCACTCTTTGGCCGAGAGAAAATTCAAAACCCGCGAAGAAGTCGAAATTTGGGTGGCCAACTATTTCGAGTCACAGTCGGTCGAGTTCTTTGCAAATGGCATTCATTGTCTCGGTGAACGTTGGCGACAAGTTATCCATAATAATGGCGAATACATTTTAGATTAAAGTGTTATAATTTTGTTTTTATGATAAATTTTGTTTTTGATTCAAATCCTCATTTCTTAGTTAACAACCTAATATAATGGCTTCATAAAAATCAGTGTACAGACTTCAAACTTTTCCCAGAAAGTAAAATTATCTGTTTTCTCAAAAATGTAGATTTTTCAGTTTTTTTAAAGTCAGTTGAGCATTTTATATTGGGTAAGAAATATATTTTTTTGACCCATTTTCATCCGTTCTTTGTCCAAAAACAGGAGCTGTAGGGTGTCATTTTATGAAATATACCTCGTCAGTACTTCCATATTGATTTACATTTGAAATTTGAAGGATATAACTGACATGGAAGGTTTGCGAGCTCCTATGTTCGACTTTTCTTTCAAAATTTGTATTCTTATAGAGTTCGACATCCTGAGACCTATCACAAAAATACACTTTGATCTATCAAACAAAACATTGAGTGAAAATGGAAGATCGTTCATAATTTGTTCTATGATTCTATGATTGAATGATTTTCAAGAAAAAGTTGAATCTAGGAGCTCTCGAACCTCACAGGTGAGGTTTTCAGACCTCAATTTTGAGCTTTACAGAGGACCCTGAAAAAAAATCACGATATTTTGTTCAGCATCTCAGGATGTTTGAAACGACAAGTTTCTCGCGAAGAAACTCTATATTGATCTAACACCATTTCCTTATTAATCAGGAATTCTTAAAAGCTTCAGAAACATTTAAAAAAATACTTGAAAATTTTATTTGTATTTTGGTGTTTGATATTACAGTTTTTTTCAATTGGAAATTAGAAAACACTTAGGTGGTTTTTGCACCATTTTGCCACCGCCGCAACTCTGCCGTATACACGAATTGTGACACACTTGCCGTTTTTTCCGACTCAATTTCCAAAATTGAAAAACAAATACATCAATTTTTCAAAGAAATGGTTTGGTATTTAATTTTTGAAATAATGAAAAAAGTGGTAATTGGAATCATTTTTCAGTGTTCATTTTGTTTTTGTTTTTGTTTTCTTCTTCATCTTTTACAGTAGTAATTTGTGATTTGTTTTCTTTCTCGAATAATTCCAAGTTATTTTGTTTTTTCTAAATAATCACGTTTAAAATCTGAACTTTGTAATTGTATAAAAGTTGCACCTGTTTTTCATAAAACGTAAACGTAAATGTTATTTTCAGTTATACTAGTCGAAAAACGAACCGAAAATGTTGAATTTTTTATATTTTTACGCGGCTCAAAAATCTCTTATTTAATATTCCACGAAAACTTTATGTATATTTTTACTCACTGAGCAATTCATATTACCAATTTCAAAAATGTTGCCTATCTATATTTTCAAGCTAATTTTGTTTTCCAAAAAAACCCTCATTTCAGCCAAAACCTAGTCTGTAATTTTTGTGTCTGTTTTTTTTTTCGAATTCTCACTGTGAATACATAATTAGTCAGATGACAACAGCTGATATTTTCGTCCTACATATTATTTTTTTCTGATCTGAAAATCCGTTTAAGAGATTTTACAAAGAACTTCTTTTTTCTGTTTTTCAAACACAAAAGTTCATTCGAAATCTGATATCCAGTTTTTTAATTGAAAATTTACTTTTTTCATTGTTTTTTCTTGTGAAAAAGGGCTCATGTTCTTTTGTTGGAAATCTTTGGTAAATTTGTGGATTACTGTCGTTTCCGTTTTTTTTTCTGAAAATATTTTTAGTCATCCGGTAGTATATTCTCATGGGATGATAATATGTAAAAATCGATTCGATTATGAAAAGAAAATATAATTTTCGGAAATTGGAACTGTAGTATTTTTTACTATCCTTCTTCTCCTATTTAATATCTCGAATTTTTTTTTGAAAAGTTAGTAGGTTTTGGGAAAGTGATCTACGACATGTGATATGAATGTAACGTGTACTTAACATTTATATGAGTAAGTTCTAATTATATGTTTTCAGTTGAAGTTTTTCTTAAAAATTTCCATAGTTTATATTCACATTAGTTCCGGTTATAACGTATAATTGACGTATTTTCACGGGGGAAATGAAGAGATTTTCAGATTATGCCAGTTATAAATTGATTGTGTGTCATACTTTAGTTTTTTGGCTTTTTTTTATCTGAACTACATAATACAATCACTGTAACCTCTATTATGAAAAAAAAAACACCTGCACCGTTGGCGGTCAGAACACTGATTTTTTTTCAACTTTTCTCTTGTAAAACATAAGTAACACAACATAAACACTAGAAATCAACATGTTCAGACTGCTATTTTCTTATATTTTTCTGGAATTTTGAATAGCTTCTGACTGATAAGAAAGTTTCATAACGAGGCAATTGTCATTGCAAACATCATGAGACGGTGAACAAGAACTCGTGTTTTTTTCTGCCAGACATCCCTGTGAAGCTCAAAACTGAGATTGTGGTTTTTGCACTGAAAATTTCACTTTTGTACTTCAAATCACAAAATTGCATCATTGTGGAAGTACTAAAGGTGTTTTCAAAATGATCCCGGAACATTTGTTTTTAGCAAGAAAATGTTGTGAATAACAGGTTGAAAATAACCGTCTCAATCAGGCACAACACTCTTGATTTCAATTGCAAAAAATTTGAAAACAAGATTTTTTAATGGAGATAAAAAATGTTTTGAGACCACATGCTGTGCTTTTCTTTAAAACATAAGCAAAAAACAGACGGTCAGCTCAGATACATTATGAAAACACACTGTGTCGTTGCGAGACCATTCTCAATAGAGCGCTATTTCCTCACTTTTTTTTCAAAAGAACACGAACCCTTAATTTTTCAGTATAACTCCAGATGATTTTTCCCGGAAAAGTCTAGTTTCCGAACTTTTGTTTTGAAAATTGAATTCAAAACTTTGAAAAATGAATACATCACCTATTTTTAAGTAAGACCGCATTGAACATTCTTCAAGTTAACATTTTTAAAGAAGCACACTTCTTGAAGTTGATCACAAAATCAAACTAATTTCCAGCGATAGTTTTTTTTATCAAACTCCGATCTTTTTTTATGTTGTCCGAGACAAGTTCAAAATCCAGAAACATACCTTCTCTTTGATCACAAGTTCCACACATTTGTATGTACTCGTACTTTGCTGTTTTAGAGTTCTAAAAGAGCATGAGAAACCAGTGTCTCATAAGTTTTCGACTTTCTCAAGAGTCAAAAAATTTCCGCATTCCCTTTTTCCAGTTACAAAAAGAGAAAAAACAAAAAAATTCTGGAAAACATTTCAAAATGCAATAATCTTTTCAAGAATTCATCGAGGCTTGAAATTATGCTTTCCCGATTTTGCGCATCATCTTAAAACGCATTGTTTTTCATTATTTTTTGTTTTTGGCTCAAACAAAATATTCAATCAAAAAAAAAAATAGCGAATATTTGTTGAAAATATGCGAAATCGACTGGTGAGTTTTTGAAATTTCAAATAAAAAACCAAGAGTTAATCCCTCGACAAACTAATTATTTTGCAACTCATTTGAAAATACTAGTGTTTTTTCTTTGTTGTGGGAAAATAGCTGAAGTTCAAAACATCTATCGGATATCCAGTTCACATTCGAAATTTCCATTTTTTGAACTCCAGACCAAAAATGACATTACTGGGTATTATGCGGACCAAATTCCAAATTTTTAAAAACATCCGGAGTTGAAAATGATTTTTTTACTCACTGAAGAGACAGGAAGTTTTGAACCCGTTTACAACCAATTTTCGACAAATGAATTAACTAATTATTCCAAATTAACTAATTATTTCACCAAAAAACTTGAAAACGTAGGCTCATCTGTACTTCACACGAAAATGTATCTGATGTATGATGTTGTTTTCTGAAATAATTGGGTCTCATTTGAAATCCATGGAAATCCCGTCTAATAAAAATAATACATTTTCGATGGTCCGTGAGATTGAACACAAATTGTACGAAAAAATCCGCCCATATACCTTTGAACTTCTTTTTTTTTATTTTGAAGATGAAAGTGATTTCCGTGTCGGTTTATCTGAATGATCCCACCCTGATACATACTCATGCTATAGAATCTGAAATGTTATCTGGACTCCTTGACCATTCAAGCAAAAAGGTATGGTCCATTTCGTTTTTCTATTCCTTTCGCTTCGAGGTATTTTGATCTACAAGTGCCTGATTCTCTCATTTTTATTCACTGTTTCGTCTAATAGATCAAAAACCTTCTTTTGGCGAAGGGAATAGAAAATCAAAATAGACCTGAAATAGACCTGAATATCTGAAAAACTTAAATTTAGAGCGTCCACTTTAGTTCATATAATTTGTGTACCCGTTTTCTTAACTCGATAAAAAAAATCGTATCCAGTTCAACATGTTCTTTCTTCTGAAGGTGATTTAAATCCAGCTGATTCAAAATTGTTAATCCTATTCAGAAACCCTTACTCCGGGCCGAAAAATCACGTATGTTTTAAACTTCTAGCTTTTTGCGTATATTTATACATAAATCAAAAGAATAAAAGGAACGATCCATTTTGGAAATCTATCAAAGACTACATATTATTTCATTGACAAATGAAATGATCCACTAGGACCGAACAAAAATACGACTCTGCTTAATTTTGAGTAGAATTTTGAGTAGACTAGCGGTTAGCTCACAGAAATTAGAAGCGTCAACACATTTTGTTTTCTGATTTTCATGAGCCATATGGCTTTTCTCATTAGGAGAAAACGAGTAATAAACAGTCCAAAAATGGAAAAAACCTCGACGTAATTAGTTTTTGGTGGTTTTTTTTTGGAAATGGCTACAGTCACTTCCGGTTATCATTTTGAAGTCATTCTACTCTCGTTAGGACGGTTCAGTCAGATCTCCCAAAAACATAATCGATGAGACAAAGATGGTTCTTGATTCTGATCATCTAAATTATTGTGGCGTCCAAACGTCAAAAAATTATAAGAAATTTCCAAAAAAAAACCTGTCCAAATTGATTTTAAGAAAGTACCATTTTGATCAAAGGAACATAATGGTTTTTATTTAAAAATTTGCCGGTCTGCTACAATGTCACGGTTCAAATTTAGAAAAAATACATAAATTTTTTTGAATTTGGTTGGTGTCATGTAATGCCACGTATCAATGTGGTAATACGTGTGATCAAATATCAATTTCTTGTTTTTTTTTTCAAATTCCAAAACAAATTCGTCTATTTTTGTAAATGTGAAACGTGACATTGTAGCAGGCCCACAAATTTTTCAACAAAAACCATTATGTCCCTTTAATCAAAATGGTACTTTTTTAAAATCAATTTGGACAGGTTTTTTTTGGAAATTTCTTATAATTTTTTGACGTTTGGACGCCACAATAATTTAGATGATCAGAATCAAGAACCATCTTTGTCTCATCGATTATGTTTTTGGGAGATCTGACTGAACCGTCCTAACGAGAGTAGAATGACTTCAAAATGATAACCGGAAGTGACTGTAGCCATTTCCAAAAAAAAACCACCAAAAACTAATTACGTCGAGGTTTTTTCCATTTTTGGACTGTTTATTACTCGTTTTCTCCTAATGAGAAAAGCCATATGGCTCATGAAAATCAGAAAACAAAATGTGTTGACGCTTCTAATTTCTGTGAGCTAACCGCTAGTCTACTCAAAATTCTACTCAAAATTAAGCAGAGTCGTATTTTTGTTCGGTCCTAGTGGATCATTTCATTTGTCAATGAAATAATATGTAGTCTTTGATAGATTTCCAAAATGGATCGTTCCTTTTATTCTTTTGATTTATGTATAAATATACGCAAAAAGCTAGAAGTTTAAAACATACGTGAATATTTTACAAAAAATAAGAAAATCGTATTAGGTGATGCGATTTTCTTTTCTAGATAAACATTTTTCAATAGTTTGAAAACAATGCAAACCAAGATTTTTCACTGAAAAATCTGAAACTCTTAGGATTTTTTTTCATAACATCAGAACAATTCATGTCTTCATGATTATTTGAATTTTGTATTGTTTTTTGCGAATTAATTTCCTATTTGTTTGCATCCTTATATGCGAGAACTTTTACGTGCACATTATTAATTAGCCCACAGACTACAATAAGACCTGAATATTTTTTTATGTATTGTTAAATTCTCATGATATCCCTTATTCATTTGTAGTACTCATTTGTAGTAACATGAAAAACGTTTGGTGTCTTGAAAACATTCCAATTTTCATGTATTTATTTGAGTTTTGGACTACATCTAGTGAAGTGTGTTTCTGAAAATTCAACTTCGAACAACCTTTAAACGGTGATTGGGCCTTTCACAATCCTTGGTTCAATTCTGGTATCCCTAACGCTTGATCCCATCAGCTAATATCTCCAACTTTTATAAGTGTTTCTTAATATATAGACAGGAAATGCGAATAAGTTTTAAGTGAATCATCACATCATCGTAATTTACAATTAAACGTAGAAGAATTCAGGATTTCCGGTGCAAAAAATTTTGTGACATCGGAATTCTCATGTTTCTTCTTCTCATTGTTAAACCGAACCACCTTCTTTGATGTCTTCATGAATTTTTGATCCCCCGATTTTTCAAAAGATTAAATTACAATTTTCTTTTTTTCAGGACGAAGCTCTTCTGACAATAATGTCATATATGAAAACACATGTCGAGAATCCGGATCTTTTGGTAAGTATAGTATTCATTTGAATATTTCCAGTTTTATTTCTCTGGAAATGATCTATTTTTGAACATTGGTTTCGTTTTCACAAAAATTTGAATTGGTAATTTCCCCAGGGGAATCTTCAATTTTTCTTTCTTATTCATAGGCATCATAAAAATAAGGAAAAAACAAGAGATCATACTATTTTTGTGTTTTTTATCACTTCGTTCCTAATTTCTGAGAACTCGTTTTTTCAATGATCAAAATTCAAAACCTCTGATGTTTTTGAAATACGAGAAATAACGTATTCTGAATAAAATTGAATTTGACACGGCTGAATTCACTTTTTGTTTTTGTTTAGAACCTCTTTAAAATGATTCATAACATCCTCATCTAATGAATGTATAACAATAAGATCTAGTGAATTTTATATAGAATTACTTCAACAGTTTTTTGATACAATTCCGTCTCCAAGGATAAAAGTTTAGCAACTCGAAATACCCGATGAAGAAGAACCTGGGACTCAACATCCTTATTACTTAAAACCAGGTTTCAAATTCAAAAATCTTCAATTGAAGTTTTTTTTGAAGATAAGGAACCTAAACTAATAAAACGGTGTATGACAAAAAATAGGATACTCAAAAACATTTTTGGATTCTTGACCTATTTCACACATTCTGAAAAATATCATCCAATAATCTTTGTTTTTTTCTCGGACCCTTCAATCATGAGAAAACTGTTTGTTTTATACCTTTTTCGAAGCTCTTCAGAGCTGTGTAACATTTTAAAATACTTGAAAAAATTTTGCTTCTTTGTCCTGTACCGAAAGTTTTTTCTGGTTGTTCAGGTATTTTTGTGAACAAAATTTTTGGACCCCTTTTTCATGTTCTCAATTTTACTCAGAGAGCCAAATTCAAAAGTCGCAAGAAAAAAGGTCTAAAATAACCCGAAGTGCATCCCATAATTATGGGGTTTTTTAATAGTACCATACAATTATTGTGAAATGCTCACTTTTTCATTCAACTTTTGAACTCGAATGTCGGTAATGGTGCCGTAAATAAATTTTTTGAAGCAAAAAATCCATTAAAAGTTATTGTTTGAAAAAAGAAGGAGGGGCTTTTTCAGTTGATTTTTCAGTTTCAGCTTAAAAGAAAAAGCAAACTTACTTGTTACCCTTCCAACTATCCCAACCGAACCCTTGAAGGATTTTTACCGATTGTATTTATGTACATCGTCAATGAGAACTTGAAAAAAGCCATGACTCGGTGAGCTAGTGTCATGGGTCAACCTTGTTCCATTTCAAATCCCCATACAAAAGTTCATATCCACTTTGAACAAAAGCAGTCATCCACAAAATGAATTAATGAAAAAATAATGAGTTTTTTTTTCTAGAAATTGTTCTGGCTCGCTGAAAAAAATTATTTTTTTTTGGCAACCTCATTGAATATTCACTTGGAAGTTTTTCTAAGTGTTCATCAGAATTTCTAATTTTTTGAAATGAACTTTTCTGGTCTCATTGTACTTTAAATGACATCCGATAAAGTTCCTAACTTTTCAGTCAATCTGGAGGGTTCCTGTCAGAATATAATACTGATTCTTATTTTTGTTGCCATCGGTTTTTTCTGCCTCTTTCAGCTAATTCAAGATGAGTGTGTTGGTCAAAACAAAAATAGGATGCCACACATTTTTCACGTCTCATTTTCCGGTCGGGTCCTTCCTATTATTTACCAAAAAAAACAACACTTGAGCCATTTCTCAAGTTCAGTTTTTTTCTCTTTTTAATGTTGTTGTTTTTCAAATGTTTTTGGAAACACTAATTTTGTGCAATTTTTTTCTGAATTAAACCAAATTTAGAATTAAATGAACCTCTGCTGAAAACGCAGTTTTTTTTTAGAGAAATAGTCAATTTTTTAAAGAGTTTGGATACCCCTCTAGGGTTTTGTTTACGTTGTTGTAACCTTACATTTCTTTGTAGAGTGCATAAAAGTTGATTCAATTTCGAAAATGCGAATACTTTAGGGTAAAATTGTAACAAATACGTTCAGAATATCCTCCTTTACATATGTAGCCTTCTTTCAAAAAAAAACATGTTTTATTTTTTTGTGACCTCTTTTGTAGTGTCTAAAATATTGCGGTGAAAATGACGTGATTTGAAAGGGGAATCCTTTCTTTTTGAAGTGAAAGTTGACTACTGAAATGGAAAAAAATGCTTGAAATATTATGATTGAAATTCTAACCGTGGTGTTCTACGTTGAAACATTTTCATATCATTGAACCGGTTTCGAAGAGTTTAATCTAAACCTGATCAATAGAAGTTTTGAATTTTTGGACATGTTTCAAGAGATTCAAAAAGTCCGTAGTAAGAACTGTTTTTTTCTAATATTATTTTTGAATGAGTAGTCGACAGTTGCCGGGTTGTGCTGACTGCTACCCATGTGTGTCCCACGTGTATTTTATTGCTCAAGCTAAAAGTTTCACAAATTTTCACTGGTTGGTCTGTTTCTTTATCGTCTCTTGATAAATCCTGAAATTGGTTTCAACTCCTAGAAAACTAACAGAAATAAAGGCTGATCTCTTGACCGTTTCCAAAAAATCGTACAAGAAACGCTATTTTTGATAGAGTCTGTTTCAGTACTTGAAGAGTCGCTGACCGAGATTATCATTCCGGCTCTAAGCAGAAAATGATTCCAATTTAGGATTTGTTTGAGGTCTTTTCAAAAAACTATTTCTGATTTCTCCTACACATTGGAAATTAAAATATGAATTTCTATCAGGTTTCTTATTTAAAAAATTAGAGATTTACTGTTTCCAAGGTTTTCTTAAATTGAAATTTTCCATTTTTTTATAGTTTTCTTCAGTTTCCAACAAATTTGCGAAATTTGATATCGTGTTCAAAAAAAGCAACCTGATATCATATGTCCTAGAGTCTTGTTTGTTTTTTCTTTCCCTCGACCGAATAAATCTAGTTATGGCTGAAAATAAAACAAAAATAAATCAAAAGCATTTTTTTCTCTGTATTATTCGTCTTCCTTTTCATCATCATATTCATTGAATAAAAACAAAAGGCGAATATAAATGGATTAATTTGTTCTGAATTGTATATTATTCACTTCCGCGCAAGGTTCGAAAAACTGGAAATGAATATAGAATATGAACGTAATATCTGCTATCTAGACATCTCGAAATATGCTCGTTTCCTCGAAAAATTTGATATTCAGTCTCATCTCATTCGTTGTTTTCACATGTTTTTCGTGTTTTTTTTTTCATTGAAAAGAGCACATCTTGTTCATTCAACACAACGCCGTTTTCTTTTCAACAAAACATATTGTTGTGTTTGTTACCAGGTTTAACTAAACAATAAAAACTACAAAGACCAATTTTCAGGCACTCAAAAATATGCTCCGACAAGCCGAAGGTCCACGACTGCTTCAAGAGATGCGCAGAAAATTGATGCATTTGCATACGACACAGGTAGGTCTTGATAAAAATGCCAGATTTTTCATAATTATAGCAGATTTTTGACTTTTTGAAACCTAACTCTTCAATGTGACATTGGATACTATGTATTGTTAAAAACAGAAAAAAAATGTCAGAAAAACAAGAAAAAAAATATATCAAGAAAACTTTGATGAAAATGTTTTTTCTTTTTTTTTCTTGCTGTTTTGAGTGAGTTGAAATTATTCTGAACTGAGGGTGTAGAACTGGATTTGATAATAGAAAAGGGTTTTTTCTTTTTCGGACATCTGTGTCCATATCACGTTTTATTAAATTTAGAGAGGTTACTGTACTATAATATTTATGCGAAAGGAGCCCACCGAAAGAATGACTTATTTTTTGAAAACTGAAGATTTTCAGTAAAATGTGTATATTTTTGATTCCATAGGATTTTTAATTTTGACCATTCTAAAATTCATCAAATTCAAAAAGTATACTTTTTGATATCTTTTCTAAATCCCTTTACAACTACTCGATATTCAATAACCATATTTCTGTGTCATGAAAACACGTATTTCACTACATCAATAGTTTGTAGTTCCAATTTCAAACCCCGAGGTTTTCCATATTAAAAACATGAAACAGACCGGATGTCTTAAGAGTCCAAGCATCTATCGGATTATTATTAAGATTTCATCAACAAGTTTAGTTTTATATTTTATTTCAATTATATTTCTTGCTCTGTTTTTTTCGAAAAAGTAAAAATGACAAGAAAAATAGTTAGATTTCAAAGTGAGGTGAAAAAAAAAGTGTCATTGACATTTACTCAAAGATGTTTCGTTTAATTCATTTTTTTTTACTACGATGAGTCAAGACACCAATGATGATTTAGTACATTTCTTGCTTTTCACTTTTCTTAAAATAAGATCACACGAGGTAATGTTTAACTCTACGTTAGAATAACAAATTGACACCGAGTCAAAATATCTAGCACCACATTCAAATAAAGCATGACTTTCATTTTATTATTGGATTTTTTTTACCTCGCAAAAAATCGTGTCCCTGAATAGTTTCGAGAAGTTATCTGAGTTCTTAGCTATTAGATATAATTCATGCTTAATTTTAGCCAAACTACATCTATTTGGGTGTTTTAAAATTTCGAAAATTTTTCTAAAAATTAATTTCAACTGAATTTTTTTTTCAAGTTATGTTTTTTTTTGAATTTCACACGGTAGATCTAAAATATAATTTTACGTTTTCTAATTTTTTGCAAGCCAGGTTTTCTTGTTTTGTTTTAAGTTTTCAACTTCGAAAAGTTTTACCCCTTCCATTGTGAAAGGTACATAGGTCATGAAACGTAATGTAGTTGTTACAAACTTCATGTTTTTTGAACCTGATTTTGAGTACTTATATGTTATATTTGAAAAATTGTGTCAAGTTCTGTTGGTATAATTTCTAAAATATCTGTCTGGTCTATCATTTTTGGCTTTTTTCGATTGTACTTTCATTTCTGTGGACATGATCTATATACATACGTCACAACCTTTGTGACCTTTTTTGGACGCTATGAATTTTGAACCAGGATTTCTGCATTTTTTTTTGATAAATGTGCAGCTCCTACGACCTTGCCACCTATGTAGCTCGACAAATTCATTTTCGGAAAATTGACTACCCGGCTTACTGTAGTTTTGATGTTTGCTCTGATATTTATTAAGGAATGAATTGGACGTCTTTATTTTTTCTTCTGCAAAATATGAATATACAGAAGTGACAGATCTTTTCTTCATTATTATTCAATTCCTTTTTGTGACATATAATCCTATTCAAGGAATGAGTTATTGGTAATGATTTTGTTTCCCTGCATTGATCTGATTTTTGTTCTAAAAGCTCAATAATTAATTTGATTTTAATTAAAAGTTTTATTCTCGTGCATATCCGGTAGTGGTACTTCTTATCCTTATTATGCTTATAATATACACAAATCCAATTAGTTATTTCGCACGTTCATTTCTCGGAGCTACTCTCTTGCTCTGTCAATTGGAAGAATACTATTTTGTTTTGTTTATTTATTTTTATCTTCTCAATCTGAGTGAGAATCTGTGTTGTTTTTCTCAAATATTTTGGGACGTAAAGTAAACATTCCTAATAGGAAAAATAAGAAAGCAAGCGTGGGTCTATTTGGACGCATTCATCATTTTTCCTTTTTCTTGAGAATTATTTAAGGATTCAAATATTTAATGCAACAGAAATTAATAGGATGAACTTTACGTTTTTGAAACATATGTTTCAAACTGTTCTTTAATTTTATTCGGGTTGTTTGCCAGGGTGGCATTGAGTTACTGTAGTGTCATCATTCACTCAGGTTTTCAACATTTTGTCCAAGTATATTTAATTGAGAATAAACTTATATGTATGGTCCACGTATAATAATATAATATGGTTCCCAGGATAATCTCAAAGGAATATAAAAATCCCAAAATGACATAAGAGTCCCAAGTTTGAATAATAGTCCGAATAAAGTCCGAAAGGTATTTTCATACAAATTTTAGACTTTTTCGTGAACTTTTTAAAATGAGGCTTTTTAGAAGCATTTCTCAGCATTCAGAAAAGCTGAGGAACCCTATTCAAAAACGTTGAAAAAATGATTGAAAAATTAATTTCTCATCTGTTTTCTCATAGAGATCGTAACGAGACCAACCTGATAAAATCGATGCGTCTTTAATCGAATTTTTATTTTATAAGTTTTTATATTACTTTTTTTCAACGCTGAGAAATGTCTGGATACATTGAGGAATTTGTTACCGAAAAGTTTAGAGCTGAAGATTTGAACACTTTCCACGTGTACGTCTTATACATGAAAAATGTTCAACCAGACTTTGGAAGGAAAATCATGACTCAATCAAACTGAGCCCGTTTCGACCCGAAGAGTTACCTCATGATAGAGACTAGTAGGTTCGAAACTACCGTTTTTACAAAACTTTTTTTTGAATTCCATCGTATTCTTTTTTGAAAAGAATATTCTGATTTTAAAAATTCAGCCAGAAAAGACAAAAACACCCAAACAAAATACTAATATTTAAGTTGTTTTCAACTTTTTTGAATTTTTAAATCTTCTCTATCACCTATTTTCTTTTACCTTCACATAAATAGAGTTCTAAACTATTATTATATCCACAACGATTATATTTCAATATGCCATAATATTTTATGTGTTTTTCGAGGGTGTCAATTGGATTTTGAGAATTTTTTATCCACATTTAATTTATTTTTTCAGGTTTCTCCATTTACCAGAGAAAAATTGTTATTTTTTTCGAAAATACATGACCTTTGAGTCACAATATTTTCGGATGTGATATCATTTTTTACAACTTTTTTTTGCCATCCAATTTTCGTTGAAAAAAGGGAAGGTTCTAGTCAATTAAATAAACCGAAGAGTGAGTATTCTTCCATCATTTGAGCTCATTACTTTCTTCTATTCTCTCCCACTATTTCATATTTTTTTTGACTTTGAAATTGGAACCGGAAGATTTCTTCAAATTGAATGTTTTGGTCTTATTTTTTTTTCAAAAATCACGCGGTCGATTTAATAAAAGAGCTCCAGGCATTTTCTGTCGATGAACCATGTTTTCTTTTTTTGAGAATATGAGAAAGATCCAGTGATCTATCTGATTATTTGTTCGGGTTCAATGAAATCTAGCAGACATGTGTGAACTCATTTTTTCTGATTCATTTGTTGAATGTCTTCATCTGTATAACAAATCACTGAAATCCCACATGAGCTCATTTTTATTAAAATACATACTCCTCTTCATTTTTGCAAATGTTCTGGCGTATTTTTGGCACACTTCCTATAACCTACACGGAAAATCTGAGGAGCTATGCCTTTAATTTTGCTACTAATCATAGTAATAAGAATTCACCGGTAAGAATGGGCAAAAATTAGCAAATTCATGCGTAAAGTTACATCGATTAGGAGTGGAAAATTACCACGAAGACAAGTTGAACCTCACTTTTCACAGGCGATGATTTTTTTTGTACTGTTTTTTTGGATTAGAGAAATAAAACGGGTAAGTGTAGACCAAGAAGAAATTAACACATGATAAATAAAAATACTATTAATTATAAACATGATGTGATTTTTTTACAATAAGGTGCGCTCAGTATAGGGGCCTCCAAAATTACGTAAGAGTCCATTTGAAGTTTAAGAGGCTACCCTTATTTTGTTCTGGAATTCTTAACATTTCCGAGCACTGCTATACGAGGAACCGAGTGATTAGGAAGCATTTCAACTGAAAAATCTCAAATTGAAGCTATAATTTTTAAAATTTTGAGAATGAAAAAAAGGGGAAAAATTAAAGAATTAAAAAAAAATGCTTACGTATTTCTTTCTAAATATTTTTCAAGTCAAAATTGAAAAAATGCAAATTGGGAAAATGTCTTCTTACAAATATGTTTCAAATAGATGTTTAGTAATCATTTCAGACTTTAAAGCAACACCCCACGCTAAAATTGTTACCAAAAGAATCGACAAAATCTATTGGAAACTGAAGTTAACACTATAAATATAAAAAATTAACTATTGGGTACAAATATTTGAAATTCACGTAAAAATAAGAATATTCAACTTTTTGAAACGTGTGCCAGGGGTAAATATTTCAAATTTCATATTCCATGGGCTTCGCTGAAAATATTGTGGTTCAACATTTTTCGGGATTCTTATATTGGCTGTGATGAGTTTCGTCAATTTTCATTGGTTTTAGCTAAGAGTGTTGCTTTAAATTTTCAAAAGCACTAATTTTGATTTAGAGTTCAAATTTACTAGTACATCTTCAATATTCCATTAACCTTTTATATGTTACATAAAAATCAATATTGACTGTATGTTTTCACTCTTTTTTTGTCTCTAAAATTGAAGGGAACCCTGGGAGGTCATAAATTTGTCAAATCAAGAACAAAAAACAAAAAACACCTGCTTTTAATCAGATCGAAAATGTCTGGTTTTTGATCAAGTAATGTATTCTAAAAATCTTTTTTGGATTACTCCCACGTCTTCTTAAATTCAAGGTAACTTCTTTGTTGTTTTTTTTTGTAGGAACAAATCAACCACTATTATGCTTTTCTAGGATTAACAAATTTTGCTTTGTTTTCGTTTTTTTCTTACAACTTTCCTGGGAAGTGTTTCGATATTTAAACAACAGAAAGAAAATAGAAAAGATTTAAATCTATTGTTTTTGCGTGGAAGTTCATCTCTTTCACTCTTATCTGGAATTAGCTGACTATTTTTCTAATGAATTTGCGGTTGTTTTTTATGTTCCTTCTTTATTCTTTTTTTCTTAATCTAATTTAGTTTTTCGTAGGTTTCCAATGTCAAAAAAATTTCCATAAATATTATGAAATTCGATATATATATATATCCCCCCTAATAATGGGTTTACTGTCTTCGTTCTTTTTCCAATTCTCCTTTTTTGCAGATGACAAATGAAACGGAGACGTGTGCGAGATATATTGATGAACATCCTGATTTGACAAATCATCCATGGATTTTGGTACCCTTCTCTTTATTATACCTACATATATTTCTGTTAGGTATTCTTGGAAATTCGGCTGTTTTGTAAGTTTTTTAATGAATTGGGGTCTAATTAAGTTTTCGTAACTCACCCATTCTGAGTTTTCATTTTCCATTAGAAGAAAAGAATAATCCATTTTCTAAGAAAGTATTACCGAAAAATAAAACGAGAGGGCTTCTGCGAGGGTTGACACAAAATCAAAACAAAAAACAATGTGTCTTTGAATGGGAAAATTTGGAGACAAAAGATAGGGGCTATGAGAAAACTGAAGGTTGTGCTCATGAGCACAATCTTAATCAGTTTCCAAGGATAGAACCGTTCAAGTTTATATATTACTCAGATTCTGAACCAATTTCGAAACAAAGTTTTTTTTTTAATTTAAAAATATTACAAACAATTTTCAATTTTTTTAATGAATAAAATGGGATGTTCCTTTGAACCAATACGGTAGTTTTTTCCCTTTTTCATATTGTTATGGTTTTTTGGACGTTACGTTTGAACGACCATTATTTCAGATCAGCGAAAAAAAATAGTTTTAATATTTTTTGCTTTTTTCGATGGCAAATTTATTTGCCTCTATAATAGCGACAAAACAAGGTTGAACCACTGAACCATGTCTCAAAAATATGAGAAGCCGAGTTTTGTGGACTGCAATTTTTCGTGTGGGCCATCAAAAAATCTCAAATCCTCGTCAAAAAAAAAACACTAAATTTTTCTGGATTCCGCTAATAATCTCATGTTCCAAGTTTTTTTTCAAATGAGCTGAGCCAAAAAATATTTCCTCAATATTTCAACACCTCTCATTTTTCAGATATCTCACCATGAAACACAGACAACTTCAGACAGTTCAAAACATCTTCATCCTCAACCTATGTGCTTCGAATGTTCTTATGTGTTTGACATCATTACCAGTCACTTTTATCACAAATGTTTATAAACAATGGTTCTTCTCATCGCCAGTTTGTAAACTTATTCCACTTGTACAGGTGAGAAATTCAACAGAATTTAAATTAAAAAATCATGAATAATTTCTAGGGTGCCTCAATATTTGTTTCAACGTTCTCGCTGTCAGCCATTGCTCTGGACAGGTAAACCAAGAATAAAAATAACCAGAAGTAATATATTTTTATTCAGATACAACTTGGTTGTTCGACCTCATAAACACACCCTTAGTTCACGTAGTGCAATGATGGTTGCTTTATTAATTTGGGTGATTTCTGTAGTTGTTTGTATGCCATATGGTTGGTACATGGATGTTGAGAAAATATCCGGATTATGTGGTGAATATTGTTCTGAACATTGGCCATTAGCCGAAGTTCGAAAAGGATACGCGTTCCTCGTTTTGATCACTCAATTCCTATTTCCTTTTGCTACAATGGCTTTTTGTTATTATAACATTTTTGCGAGATTGAGACAGAGGTATGTATATTAAAATGAAACCAGAAGTTTAATTTTATTATATGTTGAGTCAATTAATTAGATTGAGCTAATTAGAGTTGAATAAAACTTCCGGCATGAGACATGTCTAATTTATATTTACATATTTTCAGAGCGGAAAATAAACTGAAGAAACTATCGGAAAGGAGCCAGTTGTTAGAAAACACTGCATCATGCACAAATGGAAGTCGAATCATGTCATTGAACCCTGAGACAAGTTCAATTAACAGTTCTGGAGGAATGGAACATAAGCAACGATTAGCAGTATTGGCACAACAACGAAGAACAACAACAATCCTAGCATCAATGGTTCTTTTATTCGCTTTCACTTGGCTACCATCCAATGTTGTGTCATTGGTTATTGAGTATGACGAGTTCTTCTTCCATGCAACTGAATATACCGATCACACTTATGTTGTATCAATGACTGTTCATTTGTATGTTTTTTAACAATATATTTCCACACACAATTTTGTTTTTTATTTTTTCAGGATCTCTATGTTGACCAATGTTACGAACCCATTCCTATATGCTTGGTTAAACCCGATGTTCAAGGAAATGCTTATCAAAACTCTAAAAGTTGGGGGTAGTAAATCACCTAAACTGGAGGTGAAACAACAAAACACCTCATTTATAAGAGTGAGACTTATTTTAGAAAAAAATCAATTAAATTCAATATTTTCAGATGCCAAACACACAAGAAACTGAAGCATCATATTTATGAAAAATTTAAATATTTTTACGGATTTTAATTTCATTTTGCTTGTTACGGTTATTTTAATAAAGCTTGTTGAAACTGAGGAAAGTCGATATTCTTTACGCCCCACAGAAAGAAACAACCTTTACTAGACCAAACTTTGAGAACTAAAAAATATTTGGAAAATTAATAAAAAATAAAAGTAAGAAGTTTTGAAAATCACACGCAAAGAGTGCATAACTTATCCTAAACCTTCATTTAAAAAACAAACAAAAAATAATTTTCAAAGAAGCTTCTTCATTTCAAAGATTTGGATCCACTCTAGAAGCTTTAAATACCGGAACATTCGTGGGTTCATCAAACAAATGTTTTTTGATAATTGAGAGACGTTCATTGAACAATATCATAATCAGTCTGAAAAAAAACTGGACATAACTATATACTCATTTAAGAAAAACAAACCCATCAAACATGTGAATGAGTTCCCACACTAAGGTAGTACTAAAAAATATCCACAAGCGGGAGTCACTTAAAGATCTGTAAATTCTGCGAGTTTTACGATATTCAGAAAATGTGTTCTCACCCTAACTTGAATGTGAACACCATGTCGATTAGAACTAACGAATCTTGCAGTATTGTTTGTGAAAATAGAACTCCATTCTGTTTCATTCGAATTTTGGAATTCGTATCTCGTTCATTTCTTTTCTGAAAATGTTGACTTAAAAGTCTTTGAAATATTTCCAACCACTCACATAAAAGAATTTTGCAATTTTGATAAATGTGGCACAGTTTAGAACAAACAATAAAACGTAGAATGCAATCACAATATATATTATAAATGTAACATCTTCGACACCTGTGCAAGTGTTGTTGTAAGTTGGAAAATAAGTGAGGTACTCTTTGAGGAAAAGAAGATAACACTCTCTTGCTAAAAACAAAATTTCATTATGACTGAAAATGGATTAGAACGAACGAATATTTCGTATCATATCGTAAGAAACTATTGAAACTCGATAACAGTAAAGAAGAGAAATAAAAAATGAAGTGACTTTCAGATTGAAATATTTTTTATAGTATATTGGAGAATATATAGCTATGAAACGATTAACTGCAACAATAATTGTTGTATACTCATTCACCAAATATAACGTTATTCCAAAATTTATGATGAAAAACTCTAACCATTTAGGATATGGAGAGGTTGGTCTGAAAACCTGCTCATTTCAGTCAACTTTGAATAGCCAAACTCACAAGATTGACACAACTACAAAAATAAGCAAAAATGTGGTTGATAAAACAAAAACATTGTTAATTGCACGAGCGAAACAAATCATATTGAACGATGTTCGATGCGATTGATAAATTATGAAAATATATATTATCAACAAATTGAGAATTACACCAATAATACCAATCTGGAATTATGATTTCAAAAAAGAATAGGATGAAAAACTCACCATGAACATCAGAAATGAAGCAACAATGGCTAATAAATCCATTGGAATAGTGAACGAATAAAAGTTTTTTTTAGAAATAATTTTCGAGAATCTGGCTTGCACTCACTCAGTATCGACTAATATACAATGTAATTACGAAAGCCCCCTACTATTTATTAATCCAATAACAAGTTTTATTCAATGTGATATGAACAAAAACCACTAGGTCTCAATAATCAAATTTTTATTTCACTTTTTAAAGTTTCTAAGTTTAGCTATGTGTGTCCGCTCTTGACGTGAATATCGAAACATTCGTAGATTTATCAAACAAATGTTTTTTGATAATTGAAAGACGTTCATTGAATAAAATCATTATCAGTCTGTAAGTAAGTTGAGATAAAAAAGGAGAATGAAGAGAAGAAACAAACCCATCAAACATGTGTATCATTTCCCAAACAAGAATAGTACTAACAAATATCCAGAAACGGGAATCACTCAATGATCTGTAAATTGTCCTGGTGTGTCTATATTTAGATGAATACGCTGTTCTCACCCTAACTTGAATGTGAATATCATGTCAATTAGAACTAACGAATCTTGCAGTATTGTTTGTGAAAATAGAACTCCATTTTGTTTCAATCGTTTTCTCGAACTTGTATCTAGCTCATCTCTTGTCTGAAATTTTTTAGATAAGAGTTATTGAAATATTCACAGCCATTTACATAAAGAAATTTCGCAATTTTGATGAATGTGACACAATTCAAAACGAAGGCTAACCCGTAGAGCATTGTCACAAGGTGTAGAATACCAGAAAGGTCATCGGTTCCTTTGCAAGACTCGTTGAAAGTGGGATAATATGTTAGATATTCTTTGAGAAAGAGCAAATAACAACCTTTTGCTGAAATGTGGATTTTGATATTGGGTCTCAACTTATTGGGTAGTGCTTTCGCTCTTATAAAGTCAATATTTCTATAGCTATAGGGATTCAGATGTGCAGACCTCATGTCAGAGGTCTGCACTGTGAGAATTAGAAATAGGCCCCACAAACACAACCGTGAAAAATAATTAAACTAACGAATGTAAAATGATAAATCATTATAACTTCCATGAAATCGATACAAATAAAGGAGAGAAAGAAAAAACGAGGTAACTTTCAGATTGAAATATTTCGCATAGTATATCGGAAAATATAAAGATATGAAACGATTAACTGCAATAATGATTGTTGTGTACTCATTCACCAAGTATAATGATATTCCAACTGAAATGAAGAAAAATTCGAACCACGCTGGAAATGGGGAAGATGGTCTGAAAAACAAAAACACGTTTATTTCTGGAAAACCGAGAATGATGAACTCACAAAACGGATACTATGCCAAAAACGAGCAAAAATGTAGTTGAAAGAACAACGACATTGTTAATTGCCCGAGCAAAACATATAAGATTAAACGATGTTCGATGCGATTTATCAATGACGAAAAAGTATATTATCAACGAATTGAGGATCACACCAATAATACCAACCTGAAACTATGTTTTCAGAGAAGATCCGGATGAAAAACGTACTATGAACATTAGAAATGAAGCAATTATGGCTAATAAATCCATCTGAATAATCAATAGGTGAAAGTTTTTTGGAATGAGCAAAACTTCTGATCTGTTGGCCAAAATTTAATTTCCATTCTGGTAAAATGTAATTACGAATGCACCCTATTATTTATTATTTCAAAAAAATTTTCTGTTATTCAGCATATGATGTTAAAATGGTTTCCTGAATGTTGCTAAGCATCAAAAATCAAGTTGTTTACTAGAGGATATAGAAATGAACACGATAAATCAACCGATTGTCGCTTAAAACTTCTTGGTTCACATAGAAGAATTTATTAAAATAAATACAATTTCAATCACCAAAAAATTCACGTTAGCTCATTAAAATAAGGAAAAAATCTATCTTCACAAAAAGCCCGTATATTTGAGCTGATGACGTGAAAAAACAAGTTCGGTGCGAACTATAAATTTTAACCTTTCCAGGTCAACTTTTCGCTTTTGAAATGATTATACATTAGGAAAATAAATTAACTCCCTAATACTTATCCTGATTGTCAATTGGAACATATTTTGGTCAATATCGTATAGTCTTTTATGTTAGGCCGACAATATGTTGCCTTATCTACAAAAAGTGTAATTTAATGACATATTGTACTAAATATTTGCTTATGCCTCTCTCTGATTTTTGGTCCTATTTCAATCATTTTCATGCAAACTGTCTATTTTCTGACTCTTTTCCAGATTCGATTACCCAAATCAAACTCGTTGAACTTTCAGTCTCATCAAAGTGCAAAATAGTTGGTTGGAACGCTGATTGAGGGGCGGAGTCAACCGAAAAAAAAAAATTTTTTTTTGGATGAAAGTCAAGTTTGTTTATTCAATTGGATGGAATTCAATGAAATTGTTATATACAAAATTTGTGAAATTATAGTAACTTTTTTTATTTGTTTATGAATTTCGAAATGTATACAAATTTGTAGTCGAATTTCTTTGAGTTTTTTTTTGGATGTTACTAATTTTTGCCTCGCTGATGTGTCAATGGAACTTTTATTTTTTTTAGCTGCTTTTTTTGTTGAAGAAAATAAGAGGAAAAAACATATTTTTAGTCTTGCAAAAAAAAAGTGAACCGAGAAAAAAATAGTTTCAGTATAAAGATTCAAACTCTGAAACCACATCTTGAAAAAAAAAAAATAAATGTGTTTTTCATTTCAAGATTTTCTCAAAAAGACTGGTAAACGACTTTCCAAATATTGAGTCACTTTCTTTTTAAAAAAGTAAATAGTGATTTTTTAACAAAAAAAAAGTAAAAATTTTGTTCAAATTGGATTTATTTGGAAAAAAAACTAAGTTTTGAACTTCCATAAGATTACAGAGTAGTCCTGCCTCAGACCAGCGCGAGATATGCCAAGATATTGTTTTTGTATTTGACCTGCCAGGCATGAAGCAGGCAAACTTTTTTCTGCAGACCTGCCGCAGGTCTCCTTATCTGCAAAAATGAGACTAGGGTGCCACAGTCCTTGTGTTACATGGTCAACAACCGAAAAAAAAACCCCATTAGACCTGATTTTTTAAAGGATTCAAAGTTTCATTTTTTCCTCCCATCTTCATTATTGGTCCTTTCTCATAAATTTCAAAATTTTCAATTCTCATAATCTCGTAACCAAAACCAAATCCCACAATTCAAAATCAAATATGTTGTCCTTTCTGGTGTACATCATCATCTTCACATACTAAACAACATCTTATTTCAAAATCTTTTTCTTCTTCTTTTTTCTATCATCCATCCCGATCTTCTTCTCCTTCTCATCCTTTTTTTAGTCACATTTGCCTTTAGGGACCATCTAGGATAAGATGAATGTCGTGTCCTAGAACAAAATTGTTTTGTATAGGAAGCGAAGGGACAAATTCTTGTTTAGTGGCAAACATTTTTTTTTGTTTGAAGGGCCACGAAACGCCGTTCACATTTCCGGAATACTTTTTCTTTTCGAATTTTGATTTATATTCATATTACTTATATATGTCCTTTCCAAAAACAAAAAATAAAATAAATGTTTTTTTTTGGGTCATGCATATGACAAGGGCATTTATATGGCCCTCTAAGGGACAGACAAAAAGAATCATAATCTCTCTCATTTTTGATGTTTTTTACTTCTTTATTCTTTTCTTTTTTTTTTTGATAGCTTCATTTTTAATAAGAATAGATTTTTGTCAGGTTCATGGCACATGTTGGCACATCTCTTCTTAATATTTCTATTATTTTCTAAATTTGGTCCATCTTCCCAACAATATTTCAAATGTCCAGAAAGATGTCAGTGTTATGAAGATCATGAACAGAAGTTGCAAGTTCATTTGATCTGCAAATGGGAGCAGGTAAGTCTGGTTTTTTTTGTTTTGAATAAATTATAAAATTTAATTCCAGTTCTTTTGGTTTTTTTTTCAAAGAACAAAATCAATCTGTATATACAAATTGACATTTTAATTATGATTCAATGTGCGCAATTTACCCATTTGTTCATGCGAAAGTGATTTACTATTTGCACTGTTTTTTTGTATTGCGAAAATATGAAAATGTGATTCATGAGGTTTTGGATTGGAAAGAAAATCATGAAACTATTTTCAAAAAAAAAAAAAGAATAGAAAATTCACACTTACAAGATATAGATCTCAACTTCTGCCCACGTGTTATCTTGTTGAAGGCTTCGAAAATTGGACTGGGTCCAGTGAAGACAGGATCTAAGTTAGCTCACTTCAGGATAACTTATTCTAGAATTTCGCCCAACTACATACATTCTCGTTCAGATTAACTAGTCCGCCTTTTGAGATTCTGAACATCCACAAAAATTTTTATACATTTTTTTCGAAAAAAAAAACTGAAATGAAAGAAATGAGTTCACGTTCTTCATTTTTTCACGTGAATTTTTTTAAAAACTAGAATTTGTTTTTGGAAATGGAAAAAATTGAGAATATCTTATTCAATTGAACATTATTCTTCGCGTGGTCACTTGGTAAAGTGGTTAAGATGAGAGCCTAATAATCTTGATATCGGGGTTCGAGTTCCTTGGCCGATAATTGTTGTTCTATTCACAATTTCGTAGATCTCTATGGTTTGTCACACCGACTGGTGTCACTGTGAATCGATGTGGAAACGGGGACTTGAGCATCAAGCCCAAAAAGAAGAGGGCTCGACTTCTCAATGCGAATAGAGGGCAAGGCCACAACAAGATCGGTATAGGTTGAACATAGGGATCAAACAGAACCAAAAAGGTTATAACCGGGTCAGACCGGGCCTGAGAAAAGCCTTAATGGCTAAAACTGGGACGAAGAGGGACAAATAGGACCAAAACATGGTCACACTGGGCCTCAATAGAACCAAATCGGTAAGAGAACAGGTCAAACAGGCCCAAACAGAATCGAATCGGGCCGAAAATATGTCAATTAGGCCCTCATGGTACCTAAATGTCTCATGGTACCTAAATAAAAAAAACAGGTCCAAAATTGCACGAACATCGGTCGAAAGAGGCCGAGAACAGGTCAAACAGGCCCGAATAGAACCGAACCGGGCCGAGAACAGGTCAAAAGATTATTATGGACCTAGTTTTATTCTTACAAGTAAAAAAGTTTTATTCTTACAAGTAAAAATGGTTACTGAACATTTTTTAAAACTTGACCTTTGAGAAATAGACCAATTAGGTCTTTCAAGCGCAAACCAAATACAATAATTGTTCTAAAAATCACACACATATTGTTTACAGCTCAACTCCACCACATTCCGCAATCTTCAAAGACCTGAACTTGTCCGAACTCTCACCATCCGATGCCCTCATCATTTTCCCAAAGTCTCTACTCCATCTCCTGGTCTTTTTCAAGGATTCATCAATCTTGATCGCCTCGAAATTGATAGATGTCAACTTGAGAAAATACCCAATTCCATATTCTCCGGTCTCCCACAGCTCATCTCACTGATAGTCAAAAATGCGAAACTTCGTGAACTTCCAGCTGAAGTTTTTGCTTATATTCCGAAGTTGATGACATTAGACCTAACGGGAAATAAATTGAGGATTGAACCTCACTCGATAAGGTCGTTACAGTGCGTTTTGATATAATCAATCTGACAATAAAAAATGAGTTTAAAAAATTTCAGCAATTTGATACATCTTGATCTAAGTTATAATGAAATAGGATTTTTGACCAACACATTCATCGGATTAGTAAAACTCAAAGTCATTACAATGAACAGTAATCGAATCACAAATATCGATTTTCGAAGATTCCCTGAGAACCTCACTGATCTATCAATGCGTCATAATCTGATATCCAATATCCATTATACTTCTGGAAGTGCGAGAAATTTGAAGAGATTGGATTTGGCTGGAAATCAAATTGATTTTATATCCTCCACAACTTCGGGAAACGTCAATGTTCTTCCTGGCGAGTTGAAACACGTGGACTTGTCATCAAATAGGCTAAATTCAATTTATGAAGGATCTATGAGCCATATGAAACATCTAGTTTTGTTGGATTTGAAGTGAGTTCTTTCATTTTTTGTTTAACAGTAACAAGGACTTGATTTTAGAAACAACACATTGAAAGAAGTTCGTCTTTCGAGTCTTCGCGGTTCAAAGTCTCAAATGAAAGTATTCCTGTCAAACAACCCGCTCGGCTGTCATTGTAGTCATAAATGGATGACTAATTCAAAATCGAAAAACATCACTGTGGCAGATCTAGCGACTGTTACTTGTACAGAGGTTGTTCAGCCATACAGTAAGATTCTCCTAACATTGGCAGAGTCGCGGAATTTGTTTTTGTGTAAATATTCGAATGTGAGTTTGTGCTGTCTTGGTTGGAAAAACAAAAAAGGTATTTCTAGATGTGTGAAGCTGATTGTGGGTGTTGTGAGAAATCGGATTGTAAATGTCGATTCCAATGTCCAGATTCTTGTGAATGTTGGAGATCTTCGGATACGTCGAATGTTAAGGTAAGGTGCCACTTTTCGTGGTTCTGCTGCAGGTATGTGTGATGCATTCCATAGACCTATTTCTGTAGTTGATTTGTCACATGTATCACGCAGGCCTGCCAAAAATCTGCTACAGGTTCACCGTGTATTTTGAGAAAATCGTACGCACATCTGCCTGGCGCGGATATGTGTACTAAATGTGGCAGGTTCACGGCATGTACCGCGTAAGTCTATGGCAGGGCTACAAAAAATAGCCTGTTATGGTGCACACAATACGAGTTCGGTTCCTGGCGGATACATTTTTTTGAACAGAAGATAGAACCTTTTGTTTTCACTGAAAATCCAAAAAACAAGAAAAAACCAAACAATCAACAATGTTTGATGCTAGAAAAACTTTTATTTTTGCCAAATAGAAAACGATAAAATCTAACGGCGTGATCCATCTTCGAAGAAGACTCCTCCATCGATGGCACAATACTTTGGACAGATTCCCTTCTCTCCTGGTTGTCCATCTCCTCCTGGAGTACCTGGTTGACCTGGTGCTCCGTCGGCTCCTGGCTTTCCTGGCTCTCCTTGTGGTCCTGGAGTTCCTGGGGTTCCTGGGCCACCATCTTTGCCCTTGAGTCCAGCTGGTCCACGTGGTCCACGTGGTCCTGGTCGTCCTGGAGTTCCTGGTGTTCCTGGTTTTGGTTGATCGCTTGGTCCTGGGGGTCCTGGTGGTCCGACTGGTCCCGGTTGTCCTGGCTTTCCATTTGGTCCAGTGGTTCCTGGATGTCCTGGCTCTCCTGGTGGTCCATCTGGTCCGTTCTTGGCCGCCTTTCCTGGTGGTCCTTCTCCTCCTGGAGTTCCTGGCTCTCCTGGTGGTCCTGGTGGTCCAGCTGGACATGGTGGGCATGGTGGAGTGGTTGTTGGGTCGCATGGTGCTTGTGGTGGTTTTCCTGGGTTTCCTGGTGTTCCTGGAGCTCCTGGACGTCCTGGTCTTCCTGGATTACCTGGGGCACCGACAGGGCCGGCAGGTCCAGGTAAACAACAATCGTCGCATTTGCCCTGTTGTGCTGGTGGATCGCCAGTAACGTCGATGTCGTATCCCGCTTGACGGGCTGTACGGTTTCCCGAAATGGCTGGCATGGCGACAGCGGTGGCGTAGACCGAGTTGACAGTTTCACGACAGTGGCGAAGCTCTGAGTGGACTTGACTGCGCAAGTTGCTCACATACGAGTAGACCAATGGCAAAGTGACACAAACGGAAAGAATTCCGACAGCCGAGAGAGAAACGGCTGCATAACCGATAAGACGATAAGCCTGAAAAAAATCGATAATTAAAGAACTATTGAGAAAGAAAGAAAGAAACCTTACCTTGATTTTGTTGTCTTCCATGGCGAATGGATGATAGTAAACTGATGATTACCTGTCTCTTTTATAGTGCGCAGAAAACGGTTCCACCCTTCAATCCAGAAAAAAAAGAAACTTTTTTTCTTTTCTTTAAACTAAATTGATAATGATAAGATGTGTCGGTCACCGAAAAAAAGAAAGGAACAAGGAAGTTTCGATTTTTCCAAAGTTATAACTTTCGATTTCTGTTTGTGATTTTTATTACTTCCAGAAAGAGAAAAAGGAGTCATTGAATAGGTTCTGAAAAATTCCACAAAATCGTTAGATCGCCAGCATATTTTTTGAAGCCAAAATAAATGGTTGTCTTTGAATTGGATTATTTCTCAATCGGTCTGAGTTCAATGAAATTGGACAAGAATTTTTTGAAATGGCCTCAAGTCTATGAAACTGACCAAAGTCCTCAACACAGCCATCAGTAGATCAGACTTTTAATTTCAATAGCAAGACAGAATCGGTAACTTTTCGGGTGTTTGAGGTTTGCCGGTCCTGTCGATATTCATGTTAATCCAGGAAGATCGGGAAGTTTAGGAGTTTCAGGAACTCCAGAAAAAAAAACTATCACCAGCAAAAGGAAAATCAGGACAGACAGGACCAGTTAAACCACCAAACGAGTTATCAGAACCTTCATCCTTTAGAGCCTGTTTCAGAAGGTTTGAATCAAACATTGTAAAATCGGACAATGGTCGATGGCCAAAAGACTGTGGACATCAGAGTTCATAAAGTTCATCATAAAAAATGTTAAATCAAAATTTGAATATTTTCTCACAACACTATTTCGCTCATTTTAACAAAAACTTCGGAGCATGTTTTTTGGTGCTCAGCTGACCGAAACGCAGCTAATTTTTACGGGATCGTTTCTAACTCATCGGAAACTATTAGACAACATATGTTTCATTTCGAAACCCCACGGGGAAATTGGAAAGGTTCCCTTGTCAGGGTTTTTTAGAAAGCTTCTAAAATCACTGGTGAACTGAATTCGAAATTTGAACTCAGTTCACAATGATTTTTGAGTGATGGGAATTGATTTATACCATCCACATCTATACCATTTTCTTGTAACATCCCTCTCAATCTTTCCATTTCCAGACCGCTCAAAATGTGATAACCTGTAATAATTTGCGACTTGACAAACTTGGCCAACTCCCAACACCATTGACAAAACTGTTCCTGAATAATACGAATTGGCGAGTCTTGGAAGCAAAGAATTTGTCGGCGTTACCCTCTTTGAAACAATTATCAATTTCGAATTCGAAAATGATGATGGAAGAAGTGGTGGGTTTTTGGAATGTATAATAAATTGTAAAAACAAACATTATCTTTTCAGGGAATCGTATCATCTCTCAAGGGTCTGACTCATCTGGAAATCTCTTCATCAGCATTGCGAAGTATTCCAGATGAAATCGAATCGAAGTTCCCTTATCTCAGTCATCTTTATCTTCATGACAATCCACTGATTGATCTCAAAACTTCTGATCTTGAAAAACTGAGGAACATCAAAAAGATAAAAATAGGCGGAAATTCATCTCGATTCGAATGCGATTGTCAAACCCCATCCGATTTTCAAAGATGGTTGATCAAAGAATCAAATCGCCAAAAAATCGAGGATTTCGATCAACTTTTTTGCAATCTCAATAATTATGGGGTTGTTTGGATGGGTGAGGCATTGCCTGGAACTAATGAAAGTGTATGTGTGGATCCGACAAATGAGACGAGACAATATATGGAATTTGTTGAGAATGTGCATAATTCGACGAGAGAGTTTAGGACGAGTTCAATGAGTGAATTGGTGATAACGAAATCAACGGAAATGATGACGAATTCAACAACAACAACAACAACAACGAAAGCAGATATGAAACAGTATTTCAAGAAGAAAACAACATCAAAGCCTAAGACGACAATGAAAACAACTACTCCAGAATACCGAAAAACGTATATAGATTACGATGAAGACGAGCCCCATAAGGTGAGTGCTGAATATTCTGAAAATCATTAGATGATCTGGTCTTTCAAATAAACCTAAAATGTGCCTACAGAAGCAGTCAAAAGTTTTTATACTGTTAGTTATATTGTCATAACTCGGCACAATGTAGTCCAATTGGCCCAATATTTTGCCCAGTTGTGCACAAATTCATGAACATGTGATCCAGTTTTATTAAGTTATCAATTTCTGAAAAAATAAAGAATTATTTTAAATAAGGAAATTTTTTCTCACTAGCCTACGATGCTTCAAACTCCACATCACAAAAAACCATTTTCTCAAACCATTTTGTGAATTTTAGGATCGATCACCATCGGTATTTCTTTTGTCAAAATTTAGATTTTCCATATCAGCTTTTATTTTATGTATTTATTTATTGAAATACGTTGAGGACAACTTGTGGAATACAAAAAAATAGTATACATAAAAATAAAAAAGTATAGCTTCTTTGCTTCTTTGAGCACAACTGTGTGAAATTTGGGATGATTTAGACTATTTGGGACTGACTTTGACCAACAGTGTTTTTTGATAGCTACCGTGTCAAGACCCTTTTAAAATTGTTATTTTTCAGTTTGTCAACATTCTCATCTTCATTTTGTTCATCTGCGTGATAATTCTCATTTTATCCATCGCCGTCACTGTATATTTCAAATTCTTCAAACCAGACGAAGCATTTTTCCGACGTCGAAAAAAACATCTCAGAGAAGAACAACCTTTGCATACTATTTGAAACGGGTTTCTTTTTTTTTCATTGAAAAAATAAAACATTTGAAAGCATTTTAATAATTAGGCAGATCCACGCTGTCAAGCGATTGATTGTTGTTGACTAGGATTTCCAGAATGTTCTTTTGTTTCGGGTAAAATTGTCATCAAAATTGTGCAAATGAATGAGCATAATGCATAGAATAAATTGTGTAAACCGGGAAAACTAAGCCAAGCATCCTGGAAAATAACAATGTGATAGAAGGAGAAGAGCTTGGAACCTTACTATTATCGGGATATGAGGAGCAAGCATTGCTCCAAAATTGGAAATTGTTGCACAAATTCCAAGACAAATACTTCGACATTTGGTAGGGAACAATTCGGCACCATATACGAAACAAAGCATGAAACAACAGGTCACAGAGAACTTGGCTATTAGCCAAATTATTATGTAGATGTATCTGTCGTTTTCTGAAAATAAAAATAAAATTCCAAGTAAGTAGAATAAGTAAATTTTGTAGTTGAAGACTTTGACCTTTAACCTAATATATTATTTTGAAACCCATAAATAGTCCTGAAATTTTGTTTCGATTTTTAAAAAGTTTAGTTTTGAACTCTATCTTTTCAGATAAAGGGTATAAATCACATTAGTTCAACATTTCAGTTTTCAGTTCACAGATACCTTCCCGTGAATATTTTTAGTTTTTTCAACCTTTTCAGCCTTGAAAAATGCCGATTCTGAATATCCGATTTTTAAGAAACTCAAAAAATAATTCCGGCTTCACTTCAATTTGAAGAAGGTGTTTTATTCGAGGTTTGTGTATGTTTCACTGTTTCATTTTGAAAACGGCTCAAAAAAGTTTACAATCCCTATACACTAACCTGAATCGAATAGATACATTGATAAATATGCAAAAGCTGCGATCATATGTGACGCCATTACAGTAGGTTTTCTTCCCATATAATCAATCGCTGCTGGCAATATAAAATAGGCCGGCAACTCGACAATACCCGAAAAGATATATGACATATGCTCATTCGATTTGTCAATACTTGTAGCACTCAACGACAACGCTGTGTACATCATAAAATCGACAATCCATACAAATGTTTCTAGAGTTGTGTTGAGAAGAATTGATTTGCCTTGAATTATGAATTTGAGAACTTCAGCAAGACTTTTTGAAGACCCTTCCTCGGGGGAAGTATTGGATATTATTTGATCGATATTTGCATCAATTTCATGTTTGCTAACTCGAGAAGCCATTCCGATCCATTTATTCAAACCATCACGTTTTTTGTTCATCACAAGGAAGGAGACACTTTCTGGCAACGTGCTGAAAATATATAATTGGTTCCTGAAATCTACATCTCATGGTTCTGACTCACAAAAACATAACAATTCCGAAAATCAATGTAGGGACTGACGTAAAAAGTTGAACAAGTCTCCAATCGTTTAATAACATGGCCAATGGAGAAATCATCAGATATCCCAAAACCCAACAACAACCAAATAAAACAGAAGCATAACCATGACCGGAAAGGGATATACTTTCACAACACATTACCCAATTCACCATTGTTAAAACCTAAAAAGTAATTTGATGTTCAACAAGATCAACAAGTTATAATCTTACTGTAAAACATGATCCTTGCAAAAAACGGCCAATTAACATTGTGATAAAAGTGGGAGCAAAAGAGGCGAATACCCCAGCACCACCGGATATGAATAAGCATAAAACTAGAACTGGTCTTCGACCGATTCGATCTGCTAATATAGCAAAAATCTGGCCGAGAACACCATTTCCCAAAAAGAAAATTGTGGATGTCATCTCGCCAGGAGGTAGAATAGTGTCGTTTGATGTATTGAACTGAAACTTGAATTTGTTTTATAAATATTGAACAAAAGTCAAACCTCATCCTGTACGGTTCGAAATGTGCAATTTTCAATGCATGGTTTGGTCGGAGCCATATATGAAGGGGACATTGTGCACATTACAGATAAGCACCATAAAAATGCCATTGAGCAAGTAATGAAAAGAGGATAGGGATGCCATCTGGAATGTAAATTTCATTTTTGCGTATTACAACAAATTTTGGGTCCTTATGATTAATTGCGTGGTTTTGTAAAAACAATTATTCTACATTTATCAATACTGTTCCAATAACATAATTTATTTTGAAACAGCATCCTCAAAAATATCTACATAGATTCGTAATAATGTGTGTATTCCACACTTCGAAACAACAATTTGAAAATTAACATTTTTATTTTTTAATTTTTGTTCTCATCCACAAAAAAGTGATTATTTTCAATTTTTATTCAGTACATTTTATTTTGAACTTCTTTTGTCAATTCATACAACATGTACTTCGACCTTTGCATTATATGAATGGAGAACCGGTTCAACAATAGGTCAAACACGCTTTATTTATAATATTATCAGAACGAAAAAATGAAAGCCTTGGAAGAGAACCACTATAGCCTAGAAAGTGTGGTAACACTTTGAAAAAAATTTTAACTTTCAGTCTGAAAAATTATTTGGTCTTTATTTCTTAAAGTTGTCGAATTTTCACAAAAAAAAAACACGGAATTGTTTTCTCAGAGTATTGGAACATGTTCTTATTTTTTTTATTCTAGCAATTTCAACTTTTGAACTGAAATTTATGATCTCGGATAACTCATGTTTAATATAAAAATACTGAAGCTATAGTAACCCTATGATTTTTTGACCGATACCATTTTGAGGTTTACATATATTCGAAAAAAAAAAATTCAAGAGTCCTGAAGACAACGTACAAATCTAATAAAAACCGAGTTTCTCAACACGAGTAGTCAGGCAAGGAAACCTTCTCAAAATTTCGATGAGTTAAGGAATCTGATGAAAACAGCGATTGTCGAAGAAATGAGTTCTCTGTAGATTAATAAAGTAAGAAGAAACCATTTAAAAATTAAGATTTTGAGAAAAACGATAGCTCTCCTTATCTCTTTATTTGGAATCCTTGGGAATATACTTACATTCCGATCTGATCTAATAAGTCATCTGATGTTACAGCTGTTTTCGATTTTTCTGCAGACTCTTCTGAAAATCACAGTTATCACTTGCTCAACTAACACTACATTTTTCCTCTACCTTTTTTAACAATACTCTCCGTTTGTTCGGTCTGTATCAATGGCTCAAACACGGCATTCGGTTCCAACGACATTCTGAAATAACAATACACACACAGACAATGTTGCAAAAATGAAGAATACGGTCAAAAAAAGACACTGACAACAACACAAAAATGTCACCAAGTGTGATTGGCAATATTTGATGGCTGGCAATTATACAGTCATCTATTTTGATATATATTTTTTTGTGGAACAAACAAAAATTGTGGGGGAAAATGGAAAATGATGATGATACACCCACGAGTGGGAAGTATATTTTGTTTTCTTCTAAAATGCACTTCTCGTACATTTTGAATGTACATATTACAAGAAAAAAAAAACCAAAATTCGCTAATGTATAGTTTTACGACAAATAGGTGTGTCGAACCAAAAAAGGTGTCGTGTCCTTTTCGGAGAATCGAACAATAATTAATTAAACCATACCATAAAAACTATCGACCAATGCGAAAATTGTTCATATAAGGTAATAATGATAATAATAAAAATAACAAATATATTAGTTTTTTTAGAATGGATATTTTGATACAGAAACTTCGATAATTGCTTCGTTGAAGGCTAGAATTACACCAGTTTTTGACTTGGTATGAATGTTAACTTTGATTGTCTCAACTGTTGGACCACGAATCGGTTTTATCAATTGAACGATACCTAAATGAAACACATTCATCAATCACTTTCAATTATCTATCATAAATTTACCAATATTTCTATCTTGTTCAATTTTGAAATGTCGTCGACTCCTTTCATCCAAATAATAATCCACAGAGAATGGTACACCCATATGAGTGGCTATTCTCGACACCTCGAGAGGGTGTCTTATCGTTTTTAGGGATGGAACTGCTCGGAATTGGAATAGGACTTCTTTTGTGTGATTTCCTATACATTCGCCGTCTTCTTTTGCGCAGACTTTGATGCAACTGTACCCATCTTCGATTTGACTGGAAAGAATTATATCCTTTTCAGCTGGCCAATTTTAGCAGTTAAAATTTTTTTTTGAGAACAAAACTGTAAGACATGATAAGATACCTTCACTGCAAAAATATGACCTTTTATAATCTTTACATGGACTTTGTATGTTGGTCTCCTTACAGAGTACATTTTGGTGATCAAAAAAGTTCACCAGAAAATAACTTTTTTTTCTCTAGGGGTCCATCGAAGATAAAAGGGGATAGTGACACTTTGATAATGAGAGTCCCAGAATAATACACGAGAGTCAAAGTAGCTGAAAAATGAAATCCTAAAAAATCCGTCTGGAATTGTTCATTTTTTTAAAGAAAAGTGTTTTTTCTGCAAATGTTTTGTGTTGCCAAAATTTTTTTATAGGATGGTGGAAACATTTTGAAAATGGATTTTTAACAACAAATTTTTCAAATTTCACTGTATCTTTTGAATAGAAAAAAATGTATTTCTTTCGTTTAAATTTCGAATTTTTTTAAACAATGAAAACTTCCAGAGTTTTTTAGATTCTTATTTTGACAGATGTAATTCTACAAAAACTGGAGCTTTTTGGTTATTTCTTTGAGCAGAACTGAACTGTAGCGTCAAACTATTTTTTTATTCAAACTAGGTACTATCTCAATTTTCAGGGATCTATATTTTTCTCTGGAACCGTCATACTAGGATAAAACCCTCGTGGTTCTGAATTTGACTCAAATTTTTTGACGACCAACAAATGAGCGTAGATTATCCATGAACCCACTAATATTCAAAAAGTCCCCATTTATTTAAAAAAAAATTATTATAAAATGAGATCATCATCACAGCAAAACATGCAGGCAAAATCAAAAAAAAATCATTTCAAAAAGGCACATCCATCAATCCATTATTTCCAGAAATTATGTTCTCGAACATGTCGTTTCTTTTTCAACAATGGTGGATGAACAGCATTGTGTCGTTTATGAGCAGCCACATCCACAACCAAATTCGCCGCATATGTATTCAAGTTCTTACCATTTCTCGAGAGTCGAAGGATGAGTTGAAGCTTGACAGTTTGAGGACCATCAAGGCTGTCACGTAATGTGACAACTGCACTGTTACGTTTCTCACCCTTTTGGAGAAGGAAATTTGCCCGAATCGCTGGCATAACTCCAGGCTTGTCTAAAATACAGTTTTATGGTTCTTTGTAAAATGTTCAATAGGTCTCCATACCAACGATAGTCTGTTTGAGTTGAAGCTCAAATGCTACTTCTGTATCAGGATGGTTTGGGGCGGAAACCTTGAATAAAGTAATCGCCGGACGATGTGCACTAATCGGTACAGCTCTGGCTAATGAGATGAACTGCCAGGTGATAAACATCGGAACCTTGCTACACTCATCTGGCAAACCACATGCAGAAGGTTGACGGTTACATCGACTGTTAGTTGAAAAATCACACAGTTAGACACGCAAAGTCCCTCCATTCAAACTTACTTTTTATTGTGTGAATCATGCACATAGTTCAATGGACAATCAATAGAATGGCATTTGAATGATCCCAAAGTGTTCACACAGATCTTATCATTTGCTGCACATTCGCCGAGTTCACATTCATCGACATCAACACAAGTTCGACCATCAGCTTGGATTTTATACCCAGCTGGACATTGACAGAGATACGATCCTTTGGTGTTGATACATCCACCCATACAAAGATCATTTCCACTTCCAGCCCAGATTGAACATTCATCAATGTCTTCGCATTTTGAACCATCTGTGCTAAGAGCAAAACCTCTGAAAACACCGAATGAAAAAACAACCTATTTTTTTAGTTAAAAACAAACCTGTCACAAATACATTGATAACTACCAGGAATATTTACACATTTTTGTTCACATTTTGCAATACCAGTAAGACATTCATTCACATCTTCACATCTTCGACCATCGGATGCCAATTGGAATCCCTCTTTACATTTGCATTCAAAAGATCCGATCTAAGAGAAAAGAAAGAAAAGTGAAAATTGTTATGATTTGATTACCGTGTTGATACATTCAGCTGAAAGATCGCAAACATGACCAGCAAATTTCATACACTCGTCAATGTCTTCGCATTTCTTTTTCTATAAAATGAGATATAACGTTTTGGGGAAGTAAATACAGTAGTGATTAAAATTTTGTATGTGGTTGGGAAAGTCGCCAGAAAAATTTCAAAAATTCGTAGAGTACCTCAAAGTTGATGAATTCAGTTAAAATTTTGCTTTAAGTCTGAATATTCCAATGCTAATCGATTCCCAAGTTCACAGACAACTTTGAAAAACAATGAATTGAAAAAAAATTCAAAAAACTTCTGTAAATTTAGAGATTGATTAGCAAACAATTTTTGGTATTTTTCATTATGTGAACTAGAACAACAAACATCAAGGCTCAATAATGGCACTCGCAGTTTATAAACCATGCTCAACTCATAAGGAATCTTCAAACATGGAAGCTCGTTCTGGATAATGAAATCTATATCACTTGCCCATCGAAAACTTATCATTCTCACTTACCGCATCATTGAACTCATATCCACTCAAACATTTGCATTTATAAGTTCCTGGTAGATTGACACACTCCATAGTGCCACAAACCCCTTGATAACACTCATTGACATCTTCACAGAAACCAGTCGCCTCATTAACTTCATACCCATAAGCACAAAGATTTCCTTTTTGTTGACAACGATATGATCCAGGCGTATTGACACATTCTTCCGATGGTCCACATCTATCAGCTGTCGAACATTCATCAATATCATTGCACATTCCACTCTTTGGATAATACCCATTTGGACAAGTGATTGAAGTGCATTCTCCTGTTTGTGGATTTTGCAATTCACCATCTCCACATTTTTTCGGATCACATCGATAGCTTCCTTGAGTGTTTCTACATTGGTATAAAACTCCACAGTCATGGGATCCAAGGTTACATTCATCAACATCTGAAAAGACATTTTAGCATTATCTGGATGTAACTTCAAAAAATTAGATTAGTAAGTAATCACTGCACACCTTTGCATTGCTCTGTTTCAGAATCCATAGCATATCCAGTTCCACAAGATAATGTTCTGATACACTTGAAACTTCCGGGAATATTCAAACAACGTTGTCCTTCGATACAATCATCCATCATTGTTACGCATTCATCGATATCTAAGTTAGTAATGTTAATTAATGTTCAGTGAGGACTTGTAGGAAACCTTCACATAAATGGTTAAGTGTGCTCCAGTAAAAACCTCGATTACAAACACAAACTCCTTCTCCATGATTGTTATGTGGTATGCAATGTTGATTGAGGGATGTACAAGGATGGGTTAAGATTGAACACTCTTTAGTTAGGAAAAATTGGAATAAATAATGAAAGAAAGCGATAAGCCCTTACCAATACAATGATTGTTTTGATATGTCCAACCGTATGGGCAAGAAATTGCAGGAGCGGCTTGTGCTTCTCGAAGTTGACCAGAATATGTTCTGCTGTTTGGATCATCTCGCATACGATATCTATTGATCCTATTGGTTCTGAGATTTGGCGAGGGAATGAGGCGGGTAATGCGACGTTGACAATAATAGGAACCGCGGGTATTGTGACATTCTTCTGATGGAAGACAGGGAACTGGTCGGGTGATACATTCATTACGGTCTGAAGCGGAGCGGTAAGGAACACAAAAAATGAAACATAGGGCGAAGATTTTTTAACTAACCGACGCATCCGAAACCATCTGGGGCGAGATCGTATCCTGCTCGACAACTACATTCCACTGTGTCACCACCACGATCATGGCACAAATGTTCGCATGATGATTGAGTACATCGATCGCCGAGATGCATCACACTACCATCTTTAGGATCTTCGATAAGGTTTGTTGCTTGGGTGATTTCAATATCACCATTGCAACATTTATTGAAAGAACGAAGACATCCAGCTGAGAAGCCAATTGGGGCAATGCATGGTTCATTTCGGCTGAGAAGATCCTTGGCAAGCATGCAACAGTCACAACATTCCTGAAATTGGCATTTTTGTAGGATGTTGCATTTTCATAAGCATAATGGTCAACTCAACAAATTATTCGGAAAAAATACTGGAATTTGTTGAACTGAAAATGTTTTACGTTATAGTGAAATCAGAGAGTTCGTACCAGGGTCCAACCCGTGACCTTGACATTCACAGTGACAGCCACTATCACTTAACCAACTACTCTTGTTCCGACTACTCAATTCAAGACTGTTTTCCAGTCAAACACTTGCCAGTTTTTGACTGGCACAAAAAAAAATGAAGGTTTTGGCTCATATGGAGAAGTTTCAAGTCAAATTTTGAAAGTATTATTTGTTCATTTTGTTTTACATAGATCTACATCCATAATCCAAACTTCTCAAATTTAACTATAGCTTAAACATTTTATAGGACCCGGGAAAGACACATGACAATGGAATGAAATTTTTCTGCAAGAAAATTTAGGTAGGTTTGAAAATTATATACCCATCCCTGATAATTGTATACCCATCCCTGATACGTTTCTTTTTCATATGATAAAACAAGTATCTCAATTCATTTCTGATTAATACGTGACTTCAGTTCATTTAGTTATATTTTCGTACTTTTATTATGAAATGTTATCTATTTATTAGTTCTAGAAACGTTATTAACTCACTTTTTTAATTCCACCAGCCAATACATTGATACTCGCTGGACAACTCTCTTCCTCTCTTGCCATAGTTGTTCCATCATCACATGCCGAATCAAGAAGTGAACGGAGGCAGCATATCGATGCAGATCTTAAAAATTAACATGCCACCGTGATACAGCGATACAGTACCCATACCTTTGACACGTCATACTTGTCCCCTCACTTTTTATACTCGAACATGTGGCACTGTTCTTGAAGTGTCTCGTTCCACCAGAACAACATCGTGATAACTCACTTCCAGATGTGAAAAAGGAGAAAGTGATCAAGAGAAGAGGATAAAGTAGACGCATGCTGGAAAATAATATGAAAACTGAAGAGTAGAGGATATCTGAAGCAATAACATATAAAGTTTCCACGTGAGACAAAGGTTATAGACCAAAAATAAATCTGGAGAACGCCGACGCACCCGTGATCGACAATGAAACATGTTACGTCTAAAGTTACTCGAAAAAGTGTCTCGTTTCATTTTTTCTGATGTCAAACAACGAAACTAGAAGAATAAACGAATGTTTCTTTTTTTCGCCCTGAGGAAGGAAATGAGGAGTAGTACCTTAGTGACAGATGTTCAATTATATATTATAATTACTGGATATAAGCTTCTTGCTTGTTGTTGTTGGTAAATATTTTCGAGAAAACAATCGAGAAATGAAATGAAATAAAAACACATCTGCTGTAAGTCAATGCAACATTGTTTTATGAGTTTCGATATCATGAAATGTGAAAAATATGTGAACTTTGAGACGAGATTGGAAGAAGAGGAAAGATGGGAGAAGGATGTGGTGCGCGAGTTTGATTGATGCACACAATTAATTTTTGGATGGGAGAAGGAAGAAAACATTATGTAATTACAATTACACATATTTGATTTGTTGTTCAGAAATAATAGTGGAATTTATTTCTATGAGTTCGAGTATTTGCAGATTTTCTTATTTTTTACTTCTATCAAGTTCCAAGTTTGAACAGAAAAATAAAATATTATTTTATTATTAGACTCCAAAACTGTTTTTGATCTACTTTAAAGTGTAATATTTCGCTTTCAAGATTCTAATTTTTTCGTCCTGACAATACACTCTCTAAGATTTCACTGAAAAGTCTGACATTTAAGAAAAAAAGTTTGAATTTTTAATTAGGAATCTTTCCACGTATAAATACTCAGTTTCAAATATAGGATAACATTTTCTTAAAAACTTTTTTCAGGGATTTAATACGCCTGAGTTGCTCTTCGATTTGAAAACAATTTGCCTTCATCCATCCTTCAGATTAAAAACTAATGTCACAAACACCAATTGCCAACACGCAATTACTGTAGATACATTGTTCAGTATCAGTGTTGAAACAACAGAAAAAAAACGCAGTTTTAATCTGGAAAACAACTAGGGAAAAACATGAAATCAGCTTCATTTTTCCACATTTTCATAATCCAAAAATCGAAACAAATAGTTCCACATTGGTACCGCTTCTATTCCAAAATACCACTGAGTTTTTGCAGGTCATTATTGAGTATCTCGAGATGTTTTGGACAAAAATCAGTGATTTGTTTTTGTCAAACACGCCTGTGAAGTTCAAAGTTGATCTCCAAACATTGTTCAAAGAACATATTTTGCAATTGGTTAGGACCAATCATTTTCAACAAAAATTTCTTATGATTCACTGAGCAACAATTAAAAAAAAGACGCTGACTCATAAAGTTATTCAAAAAAGTCAGCTGATGTTCAATGGGTTATTTTTGATATACAAATTTTGGAGACAACATTTCAATGCATGTTGTTGGATTTTTGATTGGCAGTTAAACGTTGGAGTACCCGGAAAATGATAATTTCTTGACCTAGTTCTGTTCAGAAGCTAACCTACTTTTCTGTGACAAATTCCCTAGGTCCGAACCGGCCTTTAGTCCGACCTTTAGTAATGTTAAAGGTTTACCTGGTCTAATGACGAAAGACTGAAAATTACAGTAAACCTATAAATCCTTCAAATAAACCCAGACAGCTGGCGAAAAGATGAAACACGAAAAAAAATTAAAAATAACATTGGCTACTCCTCCCTCTCTCGATATCAAATCTCAAAAGATGAGGATATATGTTATATACGTTTTGATGTTGTTATATACCGCATGTTTTTGTTGTTATTCGACCCCCCTCACCAGTTGTTCGACAATATGAGGAGAATGAGAAAGAAACGACAAAATATTGTGAAGATTTAGAAAAAACACACACACATGAAAAAAATGACAAAAGACAATAAGAATAAAAAGTAGAAGAACATTCATGTAAATGTTCAACAAATTATTTTTTAACACAAAAAAAACCTCCTGTCGATCAAATAATTCTTATCTTACATGCCATTCATGAACAAAAGTTTCCAAAATGAAAAAGTGTCAAAAAATTCCAGTCAGTATCTATTGTTTTTATGGGTACAAGATAGATAAGCAGACAAAAATACATTTTGGAAAAATTGTGTAAAAATAATAAGAAACGTTACGAAAAACAAATATTATGCAAGACTATTTTTCTTATTTTATTTTATCATTTTAATTCTTATTTTGTACTTTTTTTATTCGATGTTGGTGGAAGCTGATAAAAAATGAACGAGTGTTGTAGAAATGTTTGATTAACAAAAAGAGATAGGGTTTCAAAATAAGGAAAAATATCAAAACGTGATCCTAATTTCTAATCAGGATTTAGGCTCAATTCAAGAAATACACTTCATTTTGGCAAGTGCATCATCTAGTAAACAGAACGACTATAAATCGAGGAAAAATGAGATTGTCTAATCCAACCCAAACACCAAGAAAAAACAAGAAACGGGCTACTCAACAAACTTCGAATGATAATTATGACTCGTTGCGGTGAGTTTGAACATTAGTGGGGTAAAAAGTAGGAGTTTTGAATCCCATATGAACAAAAAATCAAACATCAAACCTGAGAAGATGGGACCAAAATGGGGCTGTTTAATCTCAGTGAAGTTTTACAATAACCTGAGTTGGCCAACCGAAAAAATAATATTGTCAACTCGATGTTTTTGACTAGGGTTGTAAAACGGGTGCGACGGGTGACCCTTCCTCCTTTTTTTTGTTTGACACCCGCCACACCCGGCACCCGCCATACGCGCCCGTACACGCCCGCCTGAAAATACACACAAACAGTCGGGTGTCGCGTGTATGAAACCACACACAGGCGGGTGCGGCGGGTGTGGCGGGTGTCTAACGAACGAACAGACGGGTGTCGTTTTGCAACCCCATTTTTGACAATTGAAAACATGATCAAGGCTTTGCTACCGTATGCTTTTCAACTTTCACGCATTTTCTGAGGATTTTCAACAGAAACCCCAAATTGTGTTTGATCTACTAATTTTCTTGTTCATTTTCTATACGATAGCAAAACCACGAGATTTCATATTTCTCCGGGACAAGTATATTATTCTGAGACCCTCTCACTATTATAAAACCGGAAAACAAATATTTAAAAATCTAAAATTGGGAACTTGATAGTTTTCCGAATTGTATTGTACGTAAATTTCAATCTTTGAAATCTCAAATATGAAAAATTCAACCATCCTTTTTCAGCTCATCTGACCAATGCTTGTCTACAAACTCAACCAAATCCACACCACATAAACCACGTGTTTATCTTGCTCATGACAATACAAGTTGGTCTATTCCATCTGATTCCAACTGTATAAGTGATCGAGAAATGACGAGAGGAACCAATCAATCGACTACAGTATCCACGGATGTTTCCAGAAAAAGTAGCGATTTTTGTGATCCGATGATAGAACAACATTATCGAGGAGTTCTCAATAAGAAACAAGCCGCGCAACAAACTCGCCTCGATGATTTCATCCTTTATTATCGTGTTGCAAAAGTCCCTGTTAGAAATGAGGTTCCTTTATCAATCCCTCTTTTCATATGTCATCGAAACAGTGATAACGAGGTTTTTTGAAACTTGGGTAACTGTTATACAACCAGTTTTTTGTAGGTTTTCAATTTCCGTATCCAACGTTTGCTGACTGATAATAATAGTCTCTGGTGGACAGTTATTATCAACAAACAACAAACTCAATCATTCCGCAGATTATCTGATTTGGTCCGTTTCTACCGTACCTATAGATACATTCATCCGGATACTGGGAAAGCTGAAATATTTCCACTTTGGAAAGATAAAAAGGGTGGATTGGATAGTTTCGGAGCATCAACACAACATCAAATCTAAATGAAATAAAGTTATGAAATATGAAACATGTTGTGTTTTGAATTTTTTGTTCTTTATTTACACATTCTTCGGAAAAGATATTTGTGCTCCTAATTTATGAGAAAACAGAAATAATCGTATTGAAAAAATCAAGAAAAAATAAAATGTATTTCCTCTGATGCAATTGAAAGACAGTTTCAAACCAATAATCTTTTCAAATTTTCTCCCGAATATTAACATCATTTCATCAAATTTCGAAAATGTTCGGAAATTTCAGAACGCGTAAAACCTGACCCACATCAGGGACAACAACTTCATTCGAGAAAAAACGTGGAGAAAAACTGAATCGAAAGAAAACATAGTGGGGATCAAACTTGGGATTACAAAAAACCAGACAGAAACGTTTGGGGGAGATCTGAAATGTCTAACAATGTTTTTATTCAGTTTTCGGCATGCTAGTTTTTGAATTTCAGATAATTATCACGATGATTTACCGCTCCAATCTGATATAGAGAGATTGCCGGGAAATAGAGAATAAAGGCACTTTGATCCACTAGAAAAATTGGGGGTCTAAGAATTCGAAAATTATTAACAATCATATTTGTTGAGCTAGAAATAGAATTCATGTTAGAATATGTATTTAACGATTTTTTGCTCGGTTTCAAGCATTTGTACCTGAATTTCCGTCGGTTTCAACAAGTTTCTCAAAAACTAATCCTAGATTCACAATTTTAAGGAACATGTAGATCACACGAGACACGTTTTTTTTGCGCCCTTTTTTGTATGGCTTGGCAGCCTCCTTAATATTTTAAATCACCGTGTTATGGGTGGATATGTCTCCAAACGTTGGCCACCTAAAACTCTACTCACAGGTTAATTGGAGAACTGTAAAATTTTGGAGGTCTACTGAAGCATCAGCCTACTGTAAAATTATTATAATATTTGTATTAAATCATAGCTTTATAAAATGAAGTCCATATAATCATATGGTTTTTTTAATGACTTTCAGACTTCAAATCCAGTTTCACATAGAAGTCTGAAAGTCATAAAATGTTAAAGAATTATGTGTTTTTTTCTGTTTTTCGATCCGAATCGTCCAATTCATAAACTACGATTTTTTTCATTCTCTTTTTTTTTTCATTTTTTCTGTTATCTTCAAGGGAACAAAAAACAAATCTGCTAAAAACAACCTTGAACTTGGAAGATGTATGTATGTGAAAAAAGGAAGGAGAAGTTCATTAATTTTCTACCCGATTTTTATCAAATCATCCCAATTTGCCTTTGATGTAAAAGAATCCAAACAAAACGAATTATCTCAAAAATGCGATAGCAAACTGGTTTTGAAAAGGGATGTTGCTTTTTGAAAAATTCAAACTCCCTTAGCAACCCGGCCCGGAAACGTGGCCATCATTTTTCTCCGGAAATGTTTGGCTTTTAACAAGATGAAGACGAATATTCCCCAGACATATCACTTGTTGTTCTGTTTTCAGCAAAGCAAAAAAAAAAGAAAGATAAAACGTTTTTGCTTTGTCTAGGTCATTTCTCGAAATTCTCTTGTCATTTCCATGTTTCGTCTTTTTTCATCTTCTTGTTCTTTTTTTCTTGTCCGATGACCTTGCTGATTTGATTTCTCTAATTTGACAATGAAAAATGGTTTCGAAAATGGCTCAAATTATCTCCGTGTCAAGACATGTGATCGCAAAGGTTCCAAGACCAACCGTTTTTCCTTTTTTCTTTCCCTTTTTTTGAAGAAATATTTATCACGTTGAAGACTTTCTCTTGATTTATATGTGCTTCAGCATCATCGTCATCATATAAATAACTACATCTATTGTTCCTTTTTGTGTAGTATATCTACGTCATATGTGAGGGAGAAAATGTTCTTTGATTAGATATTGTAAAGAGAGAAATATTAATATGAGTCATGGCGACGAAAACAATTCAAATTCGAAAAATACGAAGAAATTTCCAATGAGGCGAGTCATACAGATCCTCGTTCTGAAGTAAGGGCTTCTAGTGAGATCCTGACGTCTAAAAAGCAACTAAAAACGGTCCCAATTTTTTGAATCAAGGAATATTTTAATTTTTAAAGTGAATCAGACAAAAAAGTTGAAATTGGTTATGAGGTCCGAGATATAGCCACGTGTCATTGAAGGGAATTGAAGATTTTACAAACATACTCTAATGATTACTTAGATTTTCTGAATAATATCCTTCTACAACAAATAATGTGTCTTATCCAAAGATAATTGGCAAAACGATGACCGGTTTTAACAAAACAATCTATTATCATTCAAGCATGTTCCTATTATCCTGATGATTCATTGATGTTCTATTGATACTAAATGAATCTTACAAGATTCTTGAGTATCGGTAAGGTTTTGGATGCTAAATTTTTATGACTCATTTCAAAAACAACCCCCTCCCCGTGAAGCTTAGGGGACCTTGGGCAACAAGCGTCGTTTTATTTTATGGGCCCGAGTAGAGAAAAAGGAACAACAGTTTCTTTCTGGCATTGATATTTAAACAGGTTAAACTAAATATAGTAGTCTAAATGTTTTGTCCCGATTTTCCTATTAATTATCTGATGAAAAGGAAATTTAAAGTTCAATTTTTGAATTTTTTGAGGTCAATTGAATATAATCTGATTCCCATTTTGAAAACTGGTTGTTCCAAAAAGGTGTCTCTGTAGTTTTTTAGATGCCTTTTCTATCATAACCTTCCTGTTACTAGTTTATCTATCAAGCGAACACCTAAAAGAATCTCTCTAAACTTTGGTATCAATCCCGAGATTACTGTAGTTAACAATAAAATGTCACGTTTTTTTTTTCATTCTTCTCAATTGTCTCATTTTAACACAATCGGTTTTCCATTACATCATCAATCACATGACACATACATACAAACATTTACTAACATGAATGAATTCCTTCCGTGTAGTTCAAATGGACAATGTTTTTTTTCTGATTTTTGGATCTCAATCCATCGAACAGGTTCCTAAATTAGGTTGCCCTTTCTACTCAAGATTGCCCTTACAAGAGAATAGTTTTTGCATCCCAAAGATCTTCGAACTGACTAGCTGAATGACACATATAATTATATTCACTTTCACTAAATTTTTGACAAGGTTGAATGGTCATTTTCACACAAAACATTTCGATTCTCCCCATCTTTTTTACCGCATTAATCCCTCTTATGTAAATTTTTTAAGTTTAGTATTTTTTTTTTTGCATTTTGTAAATACATACAATATTTACTTTTAGTTTTTGATACACAAAAACAATTGTTTTTAATACTTTTTTGTTTTTTTGTTTGTAAAAAAAAATCGTACCTCGTTTTTTTAATTTATTTATTCGGTTGATTTCAGGTTTTCAATGGGTAATTGTTCGGCTAAGAGTAATGTTGAGAGGTCAGTTCTTTTTTTGGTTTTTGTGAAAACATAAAAGTTTGTATATTGTTCTATAAATGGTAATAACCTGAAAATGTTCGTTCTTTGAAAAAATAGTTTTTTTTTTCTGGATATGTTGATTGCCAAAACGTTTTTTGTAGAAGGTAAAAACATTTTCAAAATGGATGTTGAAATTTTTTAACTTCCGGACTTCAGGACCTATGTATTTTCTGAAAATACAGTGAAACTTCAAAAATTTGTGGAGTGTTTCCAAGTTGACTCTAGTAACTCTTGACTTTGAAATGAAAGAATTGAGTTAGGTTAAAAATCTAGTTAATTGTTTTAATATACGGATAACCAGTCTCAAAAATTAACGGATTTTTCAAATTTCATAAAGTTTGGTACGTCGCAAAACAAAATAGATTAGTCAATTTGAAGACACTCTCCTATTTTCTGCAGTTTGACAGTATTTTTAGAAAAAAATTCATGAAATCAGGGTTTTTTCCAAAAATCCATGTGAAAAATATGTCTACCAACCCAGAATGACAATTTGGTAATGAAAAACATTTGCCGAAATGTGCAGGAAAAAAATATTTTTTTTAAAGTGATAATTTCCAGTTTAAAAAATATCTGATTTTATTTTGCTAGATAACCTCCCACAAAAACTCGAGCACTTTGCTTCAATTTTTGAGCTCATCTGCGCAAATTATTGAGTCAAACAAGCCAACTTGAGCCCAGTATCAATCAACAGTTACAAAATTTTGCCTCTTACGGTATTTTTTTTGTTGGTAAAACAAAAGACTTTAATTTTAAAATTAGCCCAACAAATAAAATTTAATTTCAAAAACAAGTTTCCTTCTAATTTTTTAGCTTTTTCTGTTTTCAGACAGTCTCTCCCGACTGCTCGTCAATCAGTTGTCTGTCGTCGTGCAGAGAATTATCGTCATATGAGCATGAGCCATCCAACTGCCGAAATGTTAAAGGATCGAAGAGAAATGCAAACTCTTCTCACAATGGCGGCTGTTGTACTATTCATCACTGCTATTATTATTTTAGGAAGATTAGAGGTAACTATTGAGGAGCTACATAAGTCTTTCGAAAAAAATAATTAATTTTTCAGCTTCAATTGGGTCATAGTAATATGGTCACTTATGGTCCTGCATTTTGGTTATTTGGTGTTATTATCGTTGGTGCAATTATCAATACTATTGATTATTTTAATGCGAAACGAAGAAGAAAGATGTTGGCTGTTGCGAATGTCGAATCTCTTCTTGCTGAGATGAACTTCCCTGAATCGTTTCCTTGTCTTCTTCCTGGTCCACATGATGAATGTTGTGGTGGAAGAGGAGTACCGACTCGACCACTTCCCACTTATGATGAGCTCATTGTTTCTGATGAGGTACGTATTTTTAAAACAGTGTTGAAGATTGTTTTCCGATTTTTGATACATGGAAAGTTCTCACTAAAAAAAATTTTGAAACAAATAAGAAAGATTTGTGAAACAGTAAACATAACGATAAAGCCGATTATTACTTTTTGAGTTCAAAAATCAGTTCGAAACAGACAATAAAAGAGTGTTATACTCCCTCTCTAATAGAGGAGTCCATACTCTTTCTTCTACTTTCCCTCTATCCCTCCACTAACATAAACTCAACACGTCCGGATTAGTATTGACTGATTTATTAGGAAATAGCAAGAAAAGTAGGAAAAACATGAAGCGACAATTTAAAGTCCTTCCACCGATCCGGTGTGGTCGAATTTACGGCTTTTATAGACGTTGAGGAATCAGCGGTGGGCGTGTTGGCGGATGTGGGTGAGCAATGGGTTACTGTAGATGAAGATTGCGGCGAGCAATCTGAAATCAAAAATGTGATATTGCAAAAAGGATTAGAGTGTGTAGATGCGATAAGCGCAGGAATTTAATAAAGACCGGGATGATATTGTTGTTTTGTGCTTTGGTTTTGTCCAGGACAAGTTGGCTTTTGTCATCGACAGGAAAGACAAAGTTCCGGGATAGTGTTACGGTATTTGAAGTACAGAATTACCGTATTTTATATATACTAGCTAACGGTATTTTACATACCGTTACAAGACTCTAGTTTCTGGAGTAATCGATATCCACGGCTATAGTAGATTTTATCACCATTTAAAAATTTCTGGTTCTTGAAATTGAAAAACTAAACTACAGTAACCCAATGGCGGCGATTGAGATCTGGGTCATACAATGAGAAGATTCGATTTTATTCCACGTCTAAAATAGCAGAATTGTCACGTTTTTAATGCTTCTTAAAGGTTGAATAGTATTTTCATGCTCAAAATTTGATAGTCGAAAAATCTTTGCGTGTCATTATTACTGTCGAAAGAACAAAAAAAACAGTAGTGACGTTTGGGAAAATTGGAAAATCTAGAAGTTAACTTTCTCATAACCATAGTAAGAACCTTTGAGAGGATCTTTTAACATGAATTAGACCCTCTTGACCCCCTGAAACTATATAAAATATCACATCTGCGAAAGTGTGTCAACCTACGTGTTTGTCAACCTATAATCTTTTACAGAACTGTTCCAATTCGGGTAGATTTTGATTATTTTTAGAGATGAAGCTGATGGAAACTTGATAGATTGTAGATGACATTTTCAATTTTCAGACCGAAACTCCACCTGCCTACAACACAGCTGTATCCATGTTGAACACTTCAACACCCACAACATCATAGGAAAAATAAAGTAACAGTTGGAAAGAGAAATTGCGGGATGATAACGGGTTAAAAAGTGACTTGAAAACAATTTTTATTAAAAATAAACAAAAAATTATTTTATTGCGATTTATATTTATTTTTGCCTCCTTTAATAACATATGATTTTAGGAAAAAGTTGGCAAATAACAAGAAATATGATACATTCAAAATTGTGGCCATATGAACTTCAAACATCGCCGAATCACAGAAATAATTGTCAGTCAAGTAATAGTAGTAATAATGGTAGATACTACCAGACACAAATATGACAAATTGAACTAGTTGAAAGCTTGTCACAAGTTTAGCAACAATTCCAGGCAAAGGAACGCGCAACGACCGAAGCAAGTAATATCTGTAAGTGGGTAAGAATTAGAATAGGTTTAAAATCTTGAACTTACGGATACATTATAGCATGAACAGCAACATTAAGAATCGAACCAGCTCTAAATTGAGAAGATGGAAGTGGATAATGAACAACAAAAAACATAAATGTCGCCATATGATGGTACCAATGAAGGAAAATGAGCGGCTTCTTCCGCAAAATAATGAAAAATGTATCGACAAATTCAACAGCTTTGGATAACAATAACAAGTAGAACCAATATTCTTCTTTTCCATTCATTACAGTCAGCGAATGACATTGAAAACCATCGAAAAAATATTTCATTATTTCTGTCTGTTAACTACCGCCATATTCCTTACCTATAAAACCGTCCTTCCGAATTTTTTCAAACGAGTAGTCCCACATTTTGTAGGTGGTGATGATCGAAAAAATCGAGATTAACAAGTTCCAGCATTGAAGTGCGCGATCTAATTTGAACGGTTCCCGATATTTCATAAAACGTTTTAACGAGAAAATCGCAATGAAATATGACACCGTGATCTGAAAATGAGAGATTGAAAACATCTATCATGGTAGAAGCATTATGAAATTTTATCATATTAATCAGATTATGGACAGAACTAGTGATAATTTTTTACTTCTCCCAGAACCCGAGTTTTTGACATGTAAAGCTCAAATTTTAATACATTTTTGATAGTTTTTTTTTCTTAAAATGGAACTTTGCGGGATTGTCAATTCGGCTATTAGTTGAACTTCTCTTGATAGTTTAAAGAAGTAAATTTGAAGTTTCCCGAGTCGTACATCGTGATACCGAGAATTTTCCGACAATATCGGAAATTCATAACAAAGAACGTATATCTAAATTATATTACTCCAATAACAATTTCATATTTCGCTGGGCCCAAAACCTAATAGAAACAGACAAACTGACTGAGACCTAGAAAAAGTATTAGTACATCGGAATTCAGAGCTCTAGTTGTTTTCTAGAACTTACTTGAAATATTTTAAAATTATGTGAATACGTTAAAGTGAATGACTACAATCAACAAAATTCATTAGGTCTGATTACTTGATCGCAAGTTACTATATTTATTTTTTTCATTATTTGTTTTTTCTAATTTAGGTAGCTCATTAATTTCCACCAAAAAACTGGATAAAATGTGTTCTAACCATGGTTACCAGAGAAATATGACGATTATCAATGAGGTGTTTGGTGCCAATTCAACATTAGACTTTGGGCAATGCTTTTCGACCTTTAGACTAAAACTTTCAGTTTTTTAGAAAACAAATTTTATTTTTAAATGCTTATTTTTATGAAACAATCATTATTGTACATTATCAGATAGAAAAAACGTTTTGTGGACTTGTTTTTATGGTTCAAAAATTTTCCCGATGATGAACTTTTATTCACCTCCATGTTTATGATGTTCCTTCTCTCTACAACATCTACATTACTATTCAGTCAAACTCACTGTTGCTGCTACCGCTGTATGATCTCTGACATTTTGCCGAGCTTCTTTATACGGAAAATCTTTTTCGCCATACGTAACCAATCTACCAATTTGTTGCAAGTCCAAATTAAACATTATTTGTTGGTTGGATTTTCTTGAGAAATAGTCGTCTATCTGAGGCAGATTTGACCCTTTCTATGTGGATGACGTGTTCCATGATAACGTATTTGGGGTCAACACGTTGAAATACTATAGAAATTCAAAATTTCATCTAGTTCAGGGAGCAAAAAATACGCATTTGTTAAAAACTGATAAAAAGAAAAGTGACAGAAACCCGAAAAATACAAAGAACTATGGTTTAATTAGTTGGTCTTCTTTGCCGACTTGTATTTGTCTTTTCCTCCTTTGATGACATATGATTTGAGGAAGAAGTTGACAAAGAGAATCAAGTATGAGGTATCCATGAAGACGGCGAGTTTGAAAACACCGGTATCGAAGTCACAATCAGCGCCAACGAAGTAGATCAAATATCCAAGATGAGCCAAAACTGCGCACGAGATGATGAATTGAAGGATTTGAAGAGATGTGATCATTTGAGCAATGAATCCTGGCACACGGATTTTCATCGATCGGAGGAAGTAGTAGGAGTACATGAAAGCGTGTACGCAGAAGTTGAGGTAAATTCCGTATCTGTTGAATCCAGGGTTCAATGGGTGAGAATACCAGGCATAGATCATTGTGAGAATGTGGTGATACCAGTGGAGGAACATCAATGGGCGCTTGCGAAGGACGAGAAAGATGGTGTCGACGAGCTCGAAAATTTTTGATGCCATGAAGAGCCACACCCAATATCCGTTTTCTCCTTTGACAAAGTCATACTCGTAACAGTAGGATTCTGAAAATTATACACGTTGTTTTATTTTAACGCTCATCTACAAATATTTTATTCGATGTCCAAAGCTGAAAAAAATGCAAAAAATCACGAATAAAAATCGTTTAAAGTTCAAGTCCAACTCTCTCTGTTTCACACGTTATTTCGAGAGTACTGTCAAAGGTCTCGACGCGAAGGAACGAAATAGTGTGTGAAACAGAGAGGGTGCTTTCAACGATTTTTTTTCGCTTTTTTTCTCGTTTTTTCCAGCTTTGAACATCGCATTATTGATTTTGAATTCTAATGTATGTACACAACTAACGATTTTCAGAAATACACGATATAAAAACTTTTCAGGAAGTATTGTATGTTAGAGACTCCGAAAGTTCATGTGTCATTGAGAAATAAATGTAACGCAGTCTTAGACATTTGAATCATGTTTGAATTAGAAAAAACACTTATCAAAATGTTTTCCCACATTTTTATGATCGATCGTTCGATGGTATCAAAATGTTCTCATAATTATCAATTTTGCACTAACATACAATGATACATTGGTCGTCGCTACACTTCAGTTTTTATCAAATTTACTTTCTTTTTTATAGCAACGATTAAAAAACTTACCAGCAACTCCCTTATTGAAAAGAACCGAAAAGAATTCTGGTGTCATTTTAATAGCACCGGCAATCGAGAAGGCGGCAAGAATAAAATTCCAGATGTTCAATGGGACAGTCAATTGGAATGGTTCCCGATTTCTCATGAACCATTTTGTTCCGAACACGACGACGACGTAGAGAAGCGAAGCTTGGATGGTGAGATCGAAGTGATCGGCGAAAAACTTTTGTCCCTCTTTGTATGGGAAGTTTTCTCCACCATGGGTGGCAAGGTTGATGAATCTTTTGGTGTCGAATTTGACGTCGAAAAGACGTTGAACCAATGGATGCTGGCTCATTGTGGATTACCTGAAAGAATAATCAACTTTTGAAAGATAAAGGATTTGTTAAATACAATTATTAAAAAGCGAATCAACAACAACAAAAATAAAAATGAAGAAAGCACACTATCTTCTCTCTTTTTTCTCAATTCTCGTTTTTTTTCGCACACGCACTGAGAGACCGCCCCATCACCCCATATCGTGCCAAAGGTACATCAGAAATTGTATGTGTAAGAAAAAATGTTTCTCTTTTTCTTATCAAAATTGACACTTCTGAGAGTAGTTAAACAACGATGTAGCGAACTTGGAACAAGGAGAGGAATATTTACGAAAAGGAGAAAAAAGTTTCTGACTTGCCGGTTCGAATAATCTGTTTTGAAATGCCTTCCAGTCTATTTTGAAATCATTCGAATATATTTCATTCAGATTTTAATTATTTTATTATTGTTCTTTTCGAGACAGCTGTTTCGATAAAAGTTTAGAGAAAACGAGACACATATTTGAATACAAACTTTGATACTTTACTTTGTTTTTTGGTGTCTATTCGCACTGATAGCAAGAAGTTTTTTGATAGGTCTCTGAATTCTTTCAAGGGTGTCTGAAAGATAACAATAAATCAAGAAAAATGTTTTATGTTCTTTATCAGTTAGCCTTCGTTGAAAATGCAAAGCGTCGACCTCTGTTTTTTTCGTGGTCATATTGGAGATTAAAAAATTCAAAATATAATCTCTAAAGAAACAATAATTACGAGGCCGATTATAGAAATTCTGGTATGACGAAAAAACAGAAACCATTACTAAAGCACATGTATATAGGGACATATTAGTCACTAGTCAGAAACATATTAATTACTAGAAAAGATTTAACAGAGAAGGATCACATAACGAGTAGTTTATGAATAAAGTTAAGTTTAGTACCTAAAAGTTTATCTGTAAATAAACAAAAATTCACACAATTGAATAAACATTAGGAAAGGGTAAAATGAAAACGGCGAATCGAGAGTGTGAAAGAGACGCAGAGTTCGCCACGTATCATACGTGTTACACGTGAATTCACGTGAACATGTTCAATGACAAAAAGGAACAAGAACATCAGTAAAGTAAATAAAACGTGACTCTAGCTAAAAAAGAGTGTTTTTGTACTTCTTCCGGGGTGCATTTTTTGTGTTTATTTCAGTCTCGTCTATAGTTTTTCGATGAGTTACATGAAAAACACAATTTTTAGTTTTAAAACTGAAAAAGAAATATGTAAATTTTGAATTTTTCCTACACGAAACGCGCCAGGACAACAAACGCGCACAACTAAGACTGGCGCCGTTTTTGTAACCTCGTATTTTTTATTTTTCCATTTTTCCTCGGTTTCTCAAACAAGAAGCTGAAATAAATTATTTTCTATCCAGATCTTATATATGAACATATTCTCAAATAATGGACCTCTTTCCCTCCTCACTGGTGTCGCTGAAGAAAGCCCGAAATTGACAAGAGCACAAGTTATACATAGAGGTTTGTTTATATTTCTAAAATTGATTACATTTGTTTGATTTTGAAGACAATGAAAGAGCAAATCTCGAAACAATATGCATACTTGTTACTCGGGCTCTGTTAGCAGATGCAATGGAAAGTTCGAGATTAGTCGAAGGACACTCACAAACTCTGTCAGATCTCCTGATGATGCTTGAAAAAGTTCTTTTTCATGGTTTCAAATCTTCAAGTAAGTTTTCAAAAGTATTGAATCAACTCTATAGAACATTAGCTTTTCAGTGAAAACAGCGTTAATCGCTCTTCGAACTCCCGATGCTGAATTATGGTCAATGTTCCAAAAGCTCGGAAGAACTACTGAGAATATCAGAGAATCAGTGCAATGTATTGATCGTTTGGAAACGTTGATAACTCCAATTTCAAGAGTGCGTGCGATTCTACGTTTGACAATGATGCAGAAAAAATTGAGCGATTTATTCGATGGGATTGTAAATTTTCAATTTCTGAAAGATTACTATGAAAGCTATGCATTTTTGCTACAAGAAAAAGCCGTCGTGTTGACTGGCACATTGGTCGGATTACGAGTCATCGAATGTAATCTTGTATTGGAATATGATAGTTTGCAGGTAATATTTTTTCTCTTACCATTCAAAGAACCTTGAATTTTATAGGAACAGCCACCCAGCGTAGATCTATCAATGTATGTGAAATTGCCGACAGTAAGCAATGAGGCTGAACTAGAAGAAAACGGAAAAATGAAAGATGATGAACGTAAAAAGCTTCTAGACCAGAACAATTATCTAGAAGAACGTATCCGACACCTGGAATCTAACTTAGGAGAAGCTAAACGAAAAATCGAATCAGTGAACGATGCGAATAGCTCGATATCATTTGATTCGTTCAGCACTGTCAGTTATCGACGACCATCTGAAGATGAAAATCTGAAATTGGAGAATGAAAAACTTACAGTGAAAGTTGTAGAACTGGAAGATACTATAAATCATCTGCGAGAACAAGTAGATGACAAATCGAAAGTGTGCACAGATCTTTATGAAAAATTGAGATTATCTGAGGAGTGTGTACGAAAATTGGAAAATGATTTCTTACGATTGAAAGGTCATTATGATGAGGTTTGTAAAAAGTTACAATTTTAAAAATGAGAAGCAAATTGTAGGATAAAAATGAGCTTTGTAAGAAAATTGAACAATTGGAAAACGATAACACTAATGTTTCCTCAAAATTAGATGCCAAAAACAGCTCAGATGACGAACTAAAAGTGGAATTTCAAAAAAAGTGTGATCAATACAGCTCTGTGATATCAAATCTCGAATCGAAGCAAAAGCTTTTGTCAACTTCAGAAGCACGGATTATCGAACTTGAAAATGAACTCGAAGCCGCGAAAAAAGGTTTACAAGAATTACCATTTCTGAAACACGATAATTCCGAACTCGGAATGAGACTGAAATTTGAAACAGAAAGAGCGAACGAGCATGAGCGAGCTCTTGAAGAATTAGGTGGCCGTTTGAGTGAATCAAAATTGCGGATGATTGAGTTAACTGAAGAATTGTTGCCAAAATCAGATGCTCAATGGGCGAAGGATTCGGATGTGACAAATTGCACCGCTTGCACAGAATTGTTCAGTATGACCAAGCGAAAACACCATTGTAGGTTAGTTCTAGCAGTGAACACTTATATTGTTTATGAAATTAACTCAAAAACGTTCTAGAATGTGTGGATCAATCTTCTGTGCAAACTGCAGTGAAGGTCGAGTCAAACTCCCTTCGAATCCACGTCCCGCCCGTGTTTGTGATATTTGCTACAATATTCTCAAAACACGAAATAACACTCATCAACCTTCATAAATAGGTCTTTTGTAATATAGATCATATAATATATTTGTATATACTTTGACATATGTGATACTTCATATTTTTACTGGGTTTTAAGCTTTGGTGATGAATATTTTATTTATAATTAGTTGTAATAGTGTGTTCTTCATGTTTGAAACATTGGCAATATCTTCTTGTTTTTCTGTTTCAGTTCATCGGAATGATAGGGTTTTTAGATGTCTGCGCGATTGTTGAGAAATGTTATAACCACTGCCGCTCGACAACAACAACGTACAATGTACGAAAATCCATACATTAATCGATTCAAGGCCAGATCAAAGGTTTCGGAGGATTTCCACAAAAAGGTTAGGCTACATGTTTTACCCCAGGGTTCATCAGTATATCAAGATTTTTTTACATTTCAGTCAACATTTTTTAATCCACCTGGCAATATTCTCTTCTAAAATAAATTTCTAAATTATTTATCAATTTCTAAAAACACAAATTAACTTCTCGGATAATTTCCCGCAACTTTTGCGGCTCTACCCGCAACATTTGCGGGCGTCCCCGCAACTTTTGCGGAAACTCAGCCCGCAACGGTTGCGGGTCGGTTGCGGGCAAAGCCGCAAAACTTGCGGGTCGGTTGCGGGCAGAGCCGCAATATTTGCGGGTCGGTTGCGGGTTGAGCCGCAATATTTGCGGGTCGGTTGCGGGTTGAGCCGCAATATTTGCGGGTCGGTTGCGGGTTGAGCCGCAATATTTGCGGGTGCACACGTGAACCTTTGTTTTGAGCTTTCAGGATCTATAAAATTAACACAGTTGAAAACAAATACGTTTATTAATATAAAGAACGTCAAAAAACAACAAAAATTAGAATAGTTGCTGAGAGATTGAAGAAAGAATCAGGCGACAGGTTGTGTGGTTTATGAGCTCGATTATGTTGGCTTCTTCTTCCCATTTCTCTGAAAGTTAAAAGTATTATTGTTGAAATTATGTAGGAATCTTTCTATTATTCACAATATAATTATTTCCAAAATTCGTTTATCATGAGAAAAATGTACATTTGAAATTCTCTATTAGTAGATTTGTATATGGGAGAAAGCCTCCATTTCTGGCTTACACATAAAAAATGTAGTCTAAACTATGTACGTCAAAATCGGGTCGAGATCATCGGAACATAGACAATGAGAAAAAATTTATGGACAAAGTTGTACCACTTTCTGTCTAAATTCAGCCGAATTGGAGACTATGACATTTTCTTCGTCTAAGGGTTTTCCTTATAAATATACTCTCTTAAAAATTACTCACCATTTTTATGTTAATCGAGACCAAGGCAAAGTGATTGCGAGTATTCTTTTCTGATTCCGTCAAGGTGTCGTCTTGGTATTCATACAAATTCAAAAAAAAGGTGATGAATCATCGATAACAGAAATCGGGATCTGTGAAAAAAAGCTGTTAATTTATCACGATCTCAGAAAACATACCATTAACTCCAATAGTGGTTTTTGTTTCTTGATGTTCATCAACTTCACTGTCTAAATTCGATCCATCAAACATTGCATTATTTTCAAAATTCATTTTGAGTTTCTTCTTTGAACTCAAATGCAGAAAAAAACAGCAGCGGGTGTCTTTCCTGTAAAATTTTTACTTATATGTAATAGAACACACAAAACTTACCTGTTCCAATTTCAGTCAATATTTCAAAGTTTAAGTTTGGATAAAGCTTTTTGAATAAGAAAACAAAAAAATTGAAAATGAGAAAAATGGCACGTCACACGTCTCACGTTTATTTATCTTTTTTTTTTCGTTAACGCTGATTTTTGCCCGCAAAAACTGCGGGTACAACATCTAGCCGCAACCGATCCGCAAAGATTGCGGCAATATCTCTCGATTTATCTTTTCTTGCAAACACAGAAATTATCTACTTTTTCTTCCGCAAATATTGCGGGCAGTCCGCAAACGTTGCGGGTCGTTTGCGGGAAATTACCCGAGATGTTATCTATTTTTTTTTTGAAACAATCAGAATATGTTTCTTATTAAGGTGATGCATCTAAATTTTAATTTTTACAGAGCACTGGAATCACTGGTCTCTTCGTCAACGAGCATCCACATCGTGCCCTCACTGTTGTTTATGGTCGAATCTTGAGAGCTTTAGAGCAAATGCCACAAGACTCAGCGTATAGAAAATATACTGAAGCGGTGTGTAAATTTATCCTCGCAATCAAACTGTTTTCACAATTTTGCAGATTGTCAAACAACGTTTGGCGTTGGTTCAAGCTGAAGACAATATTGAACGACTTGAGCAAAAAATCGGAATGGGTCAAATCGAGGAAGTCATCGAACAGGCCGAACTCGAACTCGAAACAACTCGCGCCATGCTCGACTCAAAAGCTTGGGAACCACTTGTCGAAGCGGCACCAAAAGGACAATGGGCATGGCCTGTTTAAATGTATTTTTCAATATTCAAGACGAACATTTAGTGAAGGTAATTTTTATTCAAACATAAATAGTTTATGGATCAATTGATTTTGTCTCTGGACGAACTCTTCGCGAACTTCGTCTTTGTAATGAATTCGTTTCCTTCTTATCTCCCCATTGTTTGGCTAGTTCGTCGAAATACATGTCGCGCTCGTGTTCGGGGTTTCTAACTGCCACTTTTTGCATCTCGCGTCGGAGAACGACACACCAAGCGATAGGAGAAACAAAAACGTATAATGGAATCGCCTGAATATATCAATATTTAAATTTTGAATATTTTCCTAAATTTAAAACGTACATTAGTCAGTAAATAATCAATTTGTGGATTGTTGGTTGTTTCGAACTTTGAAAATACAAACATCGAGGAGAGGGAGATATAGAGAAAACATGTAACGTGTAAAATAGCGTTAGGTAACATCAAGCAGTAAGCTCTCCAAAGTTCAGTTCTTTTCACTTTTTTGTTAATCTCGAATTTCATGCGACTTTTTGAGAAGTTCCATTTAATATAATATCTTAGGAAAATGAGACATGATAGAGAACATGTGTCCAAACAGAGATACCACTGGAATATTCGAATTAGGGTAAATAAAAAAAAATACCTGAACTCACAATGAAAATAGCGCCAAGTTTTTCTTTATTTTTATGTTCGAGAGACGCGCAGTTGGACAAATATCCATCCGATTCTAAATCAATTGGGACTGAACGATAAACAGCATGGAATCCAATCAAGTACTGTAAAAACAAGTTTTGACTGTTCAAATACTATCCTAACTTACAACCGAGCAACCGAGAATACACGCAACTATGCGAGTATTATCCAAACACGTTAAAAGTTGACGAAGGAGAATTTCGAGAACCACAGCAATGAAGAAAAATTGAAAAACTGTAAATTTTTTTGATTTTTAAAGGAACTCGATCTGAGAAAATCATGCCTAAATTTCAGTTACTAAAAAACCGAAAAATGAAATTTATATGACTTTCGTAATTCTAGTTTAAATTAATCTTGTTTTCAAGAGTAGAAAAACAAGTTTTTTAAAAGTTTAAAAACTATAGTCTAAATATGTACTTTCCAGATGTTGTCGAATATTTCTCCACGACCGTTTTTTTTTCAAATTTCATCTGAGTATAATCTCGAGTACACAAGGTGTTCCCAGTGTGTAGTGATTTATGAACAAGAAGGGATAATTATGGGTTGTTAAAATATCAGTGTATTGGAAGTTAAGTTATGATCAGGTTTCACTCATAACTATACATCGGCATCGAAATGCATAATCAATACGTAGTTTGGATGTTCTTTCTCGAAAAGTGGTTTTCGTTAAGCTAATGAAGATTATCCACAAAATCGTGAACAGTGGCCAATGAAGTCAAACATACCAACGGTAGCCCACGATTGTACAATTCGAAACCAAATACACCAACGGTCCGCGACAAGCAGATCACAATCTTGTAAGACAAATCGGGAGCCGATGTGATACATCTGGAAATCATTTTTAATTCGAATTTTGCAACAAAAAACAGCCCCACGTGGAATTTTCGAAAATGCGGGTGAAGCGAAAAACACCTGGCTCAATAAATCAGGAGTTTCTAATTTCGAATTTACTCTGTACGTGTGTGAGCACCTAACCAGACTTTGCTCCAAGTGCTATGAAGTGCTACGAGAGACTTATCACATGAATTTTTGGTCTGAACAAATCAAACACGTCACTTAATAATAGGAAACTTGCAGAAGAAAGCATGAGATGATAAAAGCTGTGGAGCATTTTTATTGCGAAAAATAAAAACTTTCTTTTCTGGGCTTTCTGGCCTCATGAGAATAAAACACTGAGCTCAATTTCAAGCCTTTAAAACGTTCCTTGCCAAAAATTCAGTGAAATGATATAGGTCCCCCGCAAAATAACCGCATGTGACTTCCTCGTACACCAGGTTAGTTTTTCCATATATAATTATTTTTGAAAATTTTCATTCAAAGTAAAAACCCACCTGGGCTTCACTGGGATGGTCAGAGGAAAAACGACGCAAGGCGTGCGACATTTTCCCTTGTCGCAAGTTTGCGACGTCATCCGAAACCCCTTGCTTACCTCAATCGAACTGAAAGACAAACAATAAAGAGCAGAAGTGATTCTAAAGAATACGATAAGTGTTCTCGTATTTGCATGGATATAAACACTTGTATATTTTCGATCCAAGAACGAAAACATAAAAGGTGCCAAAACGCATAGAACCGTCTGAATCACTTGGAGAAGAATGTAGAACACAGTCGATACATTATGAACTTGTTGGAGGTATTGATCAGTACAATTCATTGTATTAGTAGTTCTAACTAGAAGTTATTGCAACTGAAAAATGCTGAAATACACTGCTTATTATCATAATTACTATGTTAAGAATAAGAAGTGATTATTGGTTGAATATGAAGTTTGACCTTAGTTAAAGAGAAATAACATCTGCATCAACATCTTTAAACGAGCTGATTTTTTTTACTACAAAGTACAATGTTAAAACATGTACATTGCACCCGGAAAAACTTTTCAAAACCGAAAAAAAACAACGTCAATAATAAATTCAGCTGTCCTAACTGGAACAATGTGGGATGAAAAGATTCAGAGAATTTTGGACTGCCAACGTGACAATGATTGTTTTGATCAAAATATGTTATGAACGACTGGTCTGGTTGTGAATAACAACGAATCCCAGGAGAATCGGGAACATAGTCTGCGAGCTAATTGGTCGAAAAATCATGGTTTGGTTTTTGGGTGTACTTTTTGTTATTACGAATTTGATCTTGCAGATGTTATCTAGTTCGAATGGAAAATTATCAAGGGGAGCAGTAATGAATGGACTATAAAAAATTCATGAAACAAAAAGAAGTACCACTGATCAAGGATTGGCTCAAAACAAATTTTCATCTGCTATTCACTTTGAGCATATCAAATATGTTTTTTTCTCCTATACAGAATTGAAAAGCCCGCGAAATTTTGAGAAGAGCCCAATCAGAGAACAAATGACTCTATTTGTGAAAATCAATTAAGAATCTACAAACGATAGCACAATCCTTAAAAACCACAAAAAAGAAGCATGAACTATTAACAAGAGGTCTGTAATCAACCGATTTGAGATATGAGATTTGAGATCGGGAAAGTCCTCCTAAATTAGACCAGACAAGGCCGTGATTTTTCACTAGCATCCAAAAATAGCCTTTGGTTTTCTCATGGTCGATCACGCCTTTTTTGCAAAATTACTAAGCCAAAAAAAGAAAAATATGTTTTTTTTGGAGAATGGAGTTCTAAAATACACATTTCGAAAATTGAGATGGGCGAAGCAAGCTGGGGCGGAGCGATACTGAGCTCTCGGATCTTCTTATCTCTGGATGTAGGAACTGAAAAACTATAAGAAAGTTCACGGGATAAATCAGCGGACCTGAGTTTTTTGTATGGCATAAGCATACATGTTAAATTTCGCAAACATCGTCGAGGTATTTAACCTTACGATGTATTTAACCTTACCTCATGTATTTAACCTTACGAAATGTTCAGGCTGAATGACAAATTGATTATCCAGAAGTATCCCCCGTTCTAACAAGGAAATGTTTTTAGAAAAGTCTGGCGGTTCGAATGTGTTGGGATCGTAGACCCATAAAGTTACTAATTGTTTAGATCAAATATCTATATTTGATCTACCTCATTTTCCCCGCTATATTTACTATTTTTGTGTTGTTCACACTGCCTATATAAACCCGCTCCCTGCTCATTGTAATCAGTTTTTCTATTACCCCATTTGGGCTAATAAAGTTGTGCTCCATCTACCTCGTTGAACCGACACAACTACAACAACTGGCAATCAGGACCACAACAGAATGAAATGTATGTCTTTCGATATCTTGAGACGTTAAGAAAGATACCGTTTTTGCGAAACGACTCGCAAAAAGGAGTAATTCGGATTTCTGAATTTTGGTAAAACCTCTGAGTTTTTAGCTAGTCGCGCTCAACCTTGATAAAAGTATATCAATACTGAGTAGTTCAAATTTCAAAACAACTTTCAGATAAAAGTTAACCCAAAAAATTTTGATTTCCAGAGTTATACACAAAGTTATCAAAACTCACCAAAATTCACCTTCAAGTTTTTCACTGTAGATCAAATAATTAATAAATTGCAAAATTGTTCAAAGTTGACATTTCGATGGACCAATTTTTGTGAGTTGTCACGTGAAAAACATATGATCTAGAGCTGTGTCGTATCAAAGAACCCTATAGTATCTTCCTTCTAATGTAAATTTTTGAATCGAAGGAGAAAACAGAGACTTCTGAAACAATATGTTGGGGCTCAATTGCTTTCTTCTCAGAGATGTGGCACAAAAACTGAATACGGGATGTTTTTCCTTGTTAAAAATATTTAAAAGCTCAAAACTGACTTAGAAATTTTATTTTCAGCCAAGGGAGTGTCCAACTCAAAGGTTCTCGCCGCTATTTTGCCCCGATCATGTATACACAAAAGCTGCAAAATTATTGATCTAAAGTGACATAGACGTGCGCCACTATTTCGATGAAAGTTATATCACCGTTGACAATAGAAAACACGTAGAAGCCGTTTCGATTTCTATGCAAATTTTCTCCCAAGGTGATGCGTGAAATAATGATTCAAGTGGTTTGTTCTATTTTTGTTTTAGTTGCAGAACTATACACAAGAGAATATATCATTGACGCACTTCCTACTACAAATTATCCTCTTTCTAGTAAACCCCATAATTTCTATTTACAAAGAACTGCATTTTGAACTTCGATCAACGTAATGTAGTATTAGTAAATATCGGGTTCGTTTTTCTTGCAAAATTATAGTTGAAAGACCGCCAGATTGCTACTGAAAAAATGTGCCTCTATTAGTCAGAAAATCAAACAACAATTCTCCCTATTCATTAAAACTCGATAGGTGCGATTTCCATGGATCGTCGTATTAGGTTGGTGCATAAGTTTCGATCAGCTGATGAAACTTTTCATTTTTATTATAAATCCAAGGTGAGAGTAGATAAAAATTGAACAAATTGACCATCATTAAATTGACCATCATTACCAAATTTTCATCTACTCTCTCTTTGAAATTAAAATAAAAATAAAACAAATTGCACCAGCTGATCGTATGTTCGCTTGGCGCAATGGATAGCGTGTGCATCTGCCGTCCAAGCCTTTTACACGGGTTCGATCCCCACACAAAACATTTTTCCTATATTCAGTAGGTGCGTTTTTCAAAAAAATTATGCGCCTGTCACAAAAAAATGTCCAACAAAAAGCAAAAAAAAATGTCCAAATTTTTTTTTTGGCTATTGTAGTAGTTTGAAAGTGTGGCTCGATACCCCTTGTTTGACGGGGAATTTTGCGTAGAATAAGATGGTAATGATAAGAATATATTAAATTTTGAAATGATCGAGAAAATCCAGAAAAACGTTCCTTGAAGAGGTTATGTTTTTACACTGATTTTATTTTGAAAATCAAGCCCTTAAATAATGCTTTGTCAATTTCAATTAGAAGAAAAGTTCTTTGAAAAACCAATAAAATTACTTTTTTTTACACCTATTTTTTGGATTTTTACTGCAAAAAAATCAAATTTCCTGAAATTTTTTTTCGGAAACACCACAGTGACACATATTTTTGTTCATTAATTGGATTTTGGAATCTTCCGCGAAGCGGTTCGAGCGGAGCGAGTGTAAATCCAGACGGTTAAAGCCCCTTATAATGAATTTTCGAGTGAAGCGAGTGTATGAAGTAACCACTGTGGAACCTACTAATCAATTTCACCTGTTCCCAACAGAAAACAAGTGTGATTTTGAAACTATACTCTAACTAAAAAATAAAAAACAAACTATCTTCCGCGAAGCGGTTCGAGCGAAGCGAGTGTATGAATTGAGGATTCTTTATAGTTCAAAAAATGAATAACGCTCGATCGCACACCGATTTCGTACAAAGGCTTAGGCTTAGGAAGTGCCCAACAGGTGCAATTTAAATATAATGCTCTGAATGAAATTAGGTAATGAAGTCTTCCGCGAAACCATCGGAATGCGCAAAAAATTGGGTCCGAGCGAAGCGAGTGTACAATACAAGGACCGAAGGTCCTCCATTCGTGCCGAAGGCACACCAAACTGGGGCTCGACGAGCCCTAGTCAGAATTTTAAAAAAACTAAAGAAACATTTATCAGAGGAACTGAAGACATGGTAAATGTGTCATTCATTGAAAACTGGGTGATATATCTGAAAATATCGGAAATTAGTTACGCTAAAAAAACAAATAATAAAAACATGAACTTTCTCCCGTTATTCAATCACAAAATAAATCGTGAAAAAAGGAACTCGTGCGTTTTGCGACTGTCGTTGTTTGGGAAACGAATGTAACTGTTATATTAGCGTTCAGACTGCTATAAGTTTGATTTTATAATTGGAATATCAGCCACTTAAAAATCTCTGCCATTAACAATAATGTCAAATATTGAAATGACGCAAAGCCAATTCAATCTTACGAAATTGACGTCCATGTGGTCTTGTGGATAACATCGACGACTATTAACCATATGAGGGGAAGATTAGAATCCTCGTTGGAACTTTAAGAAATAGACGAAAAGTGGCGAGACGTCGGGTGGGGAAATTCCGGGATCGCAAAATGGTGAAGAGTTGAAATCCATAGAGACAAACATGACACAAAAGTTTACTTCATCTGAAATAAGAAAAGCAATCATTCTTCATAAACAGCGTTTCACCGATTCAGTTTCGGATTTTATTCTCAATAAAGTTTCCTGATTCACATGAACTTAATCTGGTAAATTTTCGGTCAATAGACATACAAATTATTCAACTGTCCTTATGTAAGGTTACTGTAGCTCAATATTTCATGTTAAAAGCTTTATTGTTAGGTTTATTGTTATGTAATCTAACGACATAATATTAACTCAAACCCAGAACTGATTTGGAATAAGAACAAAGACAACAACATTAATTTCTCGCAATTTTTTTCTGAAACAGTGAAAACAACCAAGAAGAAAAAAAAACACAGAGATTCAAAAATTTCATATCTGGATCTCTATCGACAGAATATCAGCTAGACCCAGAAATAAAGTTTTAGAATTTTTTTTGGTTATTTTCATTGTTTCGCAAATCATTTTCATTCAGAAAATTATGTTCAAATGTTTGTTCTTGTTCCAAATTAGTAAAAGTAGTCAAAAATTCGAAACTTGTTGTCTTCTGAGCTAACGTTGGAGCTCAATCTGAAGCTTTCAAGAAGCATAATGGATCACTTATTCTTGTTCAGCGTTTTGAGAACTATCAAATGACATGGGTCTAATATAAAATTCTTCACATTTTTTCTCTACCCTGTGCATCGTCATCTAATAAAACTGTTTTCTTTCTCTTTCTCTCTATCAAAAATATTCTTGAAGTTCGAAAAAAACAACAGTCAACTACAAATCTTATCATCATTATTATTTCTTTGTGTACAGACACTAAAACAAAATATCGATAAGATAGGAAAACACATCGACCATGTCACGTTTTGGGAACATTCTCTTTTTTTAGGGCCATACCAGATTGTATCATTTTTTATTACTTTGCTTGGGTTACTTTTTCTTGTGTATATTTTAGTTTTTTTCTGTTTTTTGTTGTGATTTTTTTGTTCTTGAAGATTATGTAATTTTTTTGCAGAATGGGATTGGCTGAAAATTTTGATCGTGATGGGTTTGTTGTAATTGAAAATGTTTTCAATGATGATGAACTTCGAGAAATGAAGAGTGAAATCGCGAAAATTGTGGATCAAATGGATTTATCCGAACATCCAAGATCTGTATTCTCAACATATGACGAAGACAAACACGCGGCTGATGAATACTTCCTCAACAGCTCTGATAAAATCAGATTTTTCTTCGAAGAAGGAGCCGTCGATAAAAATGGCGATTTGACAGTCCCAAAAAACCTGGCAATCAATAAAATCGGACATGGTCTTCATTTTTTGAACCCAGTGTTTCAAAAAATGACCTATCACGATAAAATAAGAAGCGTTTTTCGAGAAATCGGTTATCATGTGCCAGAAGTGGTTCAAAGTATGTATATTTTCAAGCAACCGAAAATTGGGGGAGCTGTCACTGATCATGTTGATTCGACATTTTTGCGAGTTGATCCAATTGATCATTTGACTGGAGTATGGATTGCTGTCGATGAGGCCAGTGTTGAGAATGGATGTTTAAGTTTTATTCCGGGAAGTCATAAAGGTTAGTTTTCATTATTTTTCGTGGGCTACTCAAGAGAACCATTATCCCTAAAAATTTCCTCAAAAAAAAAGAAAAACAAATTGAAAAAATATAATATAATTTTTTTTTGTTATTTACTTCTGACAGGACTTTAAAACGAAACTTGTCAAACTCAAATTCAACTTTCAGATTCATTTTTTCATACAAATCAACATATAATTTCGCAAAAGTTAGAAATTTTTGATTACAATATTCCTAGTTTTTGTTCAAACAATCATGAAGATCAAAGCTTCAAATATTTTGATCAAAGAGACCATGTCATTGGAACATATTTGACTTTTTTTCAGTCAACTCTTTCGGACACCTTGTGGGAACTAGAGTAAAATGATATTTCAGAAAATTATGATTTCGTGTTAAAAATCAGTGTCTAAAAATGGAACATTGATTTGTTCACAATGAAAACTAGGTTCGATGAAACTGATGTTTTTTCACTGGAATATCAATTTTAAATTAGATAGCTAGGAAAGCTATAATTTTTGAATGTAGGAGTATTTTTCTCCCACATTTGATATACATATTCCAATATTTGAAAATATCAAACATGTAATCATGAGAACTTGAAAATGTCTTCCAAATATTTACCATTTTCATGTAACCTTTCATTATTTTCAGATATTTCAACATCAGATTATCAATTTAAACGAACACATGATTCAACTGGAGGACCTCTTCTGAAGTTTGTTGGCACTCGTCCAACATATGATCAATCGAAGTTTGTGCACGTGCCAATCTCAAAAGGTTCAATGATCCTGATTCATGGGCTAGTTGTCCATAAATCCGAGGCGAATACTTCTCAAAATTCTCGACACGCTTATACAGTACATGTGATGGAGAGGGAAAAGACAAAATGGAATCCGGATAATTGGTTGCAAGAAACGGAGACATATAGATTCCCAAATCTTTATAATGGTGTTTAATTATAAGCTGATAAATGTTTTTATGTAACCGATACAACAGTTGATGACAAGTTCTTCTTTGATATACAACTTCTTTGAATAATATATTCCCGCAAATCTTTCGAAAATATCCATAAAAGATAAGGATTTATCCCAGCGTATATATCGCTCACTGCATTATAAATTAGATAAAATGTTTCAGCACCAAGAGGCACAATATTTGTGGCTCTAATGAAGAATAGACCAAAAATAATGAACTGAATAGCAACTACAAAAGAAAGTCTCTAAAAATAGCTTGGAAAGAAATATGTACTCACCGATTATACTACTCATAATTAGTAGTCTATATTCACTTTGTTTAGCTTTTTGCCGTTTGGCGTCGATGTTACCAACAGATCTTAGGATTCTCTTTTGATTTTGTTGTCGTAAGCGATAAATCAGATATAAATAAGATAGAATTAGGTAAATAACACACGCAAGAAGAAATACTCCACCGATTGCGGAAAATGCATTGGTGAGTGTATCACTAAAAAACATGTTCTATTCAATGGTTTTCAGTGTAAAAAATTGAATCAGTTTGTACTTTCATGCATGCTTTATCGTGATCAGAAAACATCTTGAAGCTGGTCAAAAAACAGACCCGCTTTAATTTTCGAAGAATTTGGAAATTTCATTGAAAAATCTTTTTCGTGACAGAACTCTTTTTCAGACCCAATATAAGTTTAAAAAAAAGGCCAAGTTTTTTCAGGTTGAGTAAACTCATTTTACAAATGGTTAGATTTTTATGTTTACAATTGTTTGACACTAACTCTGAAGTTCAAAAAGTCGCTGTTTCAAATTTTTATTAAAATTTGCACATTCATACATAGAACTCGATCAACATCTTGATTTTCCTTTTTTTCCCTGAACACTTCTTTGAAAATTTATATGATTGTAAATAATGCACCAATGAACAATTAGATCACTTTTCTTGAAAATTAATAAAACTGAAACAACTACAAAATTTGGCGAGAAAAATATTTGTTCTCACGTGCTAGTTTGAATGAAAGATTTCAAGGATTTGTAAAATTGAAAAGTTCATAACTCCTCTCACAAAAGATCTCCGATGAAAAATAAATACATGCCCTGAATCAGGAGAGAAAGTAAACTAGTAAGTGGGCAACTAGTTGAAAGTCCATTGTGAGTTTTAGATCTTTCGTTTCCATGAAACATGTTTCCATATACCTACTTTGTAAACTTCGGTACAACTCCATTTTTCTCATTTCGATATAAAACTGTTGGATTAAAATACGTGGCAAGACCAATACTGAGCCCAATAAAAAATTGGATGGAGATAGCTATTAACAGTTTATAACCTGACCATATCTAAAACTGTTTTTTACACTAGATTTTCCTCATATATTTCTCACTTCTTTATAGATATCTGGAAATAAAATAGCTGATACTCGATTTGCAGCTAACACTGATACTGACATCGCTTGACATATTCCAGTACTCCAAGCAAAATATAAATACAAATGTGTATAGATGGTATTAAGTGACATGTATATTGAAACTCCCCATCCCCATTTGGGAAACATTGCTCCAAAATAATTGGTTAACAGAGTCCCTGAAGTGTTTCTGATTCATAAAACAACGAAAAAAAAAATAGATTTGACTTACAAATATCGACAATTGCAGTGGATATACATAATTTGAAAAATGGGCTCCGAAGTTTTTCCGATTTCCGATTTTGAGATTCAACAAGAAAATAAAGTATAAATGAATAAAATGGCAAAGTGAATAAGACGAATGCGAATTGAAGAGTTTCCACCAAATTAACAGTTTGTTCATTGATTTTGACACCATCTTTATATGGTGGGAGAAGGTCTAATTCACAAACATTCATAGTTTATATATAAAAATATAAAAAATATATATAAAGTGGAACCTTAGTTGATAATTACTTGAACAAGAAGAGAAGGTATGATTAAATGATCGAAGGAAATGTAGTCAGAAGTGTTTTCTTCAAAAAGTTGGTTTTCAAAATGGCATAACTGAAATGGAAAAAAAATGAAACTTAGAATGAGAGTTGAAAGTATAATTTGTGAGAAAATGATGTCTTTGGTTTGCAATTTTCGAAAAAAAACTCTAGTTTCAGGTTCGCAATAATTTTGCAAAAACATCTGTTTTTCAGATGCCAATTCTGAAGAACGACCCAGGGTAATTATGTATAGATGGACCAGAAGTAATTCTTTCAGATAAACGGAAAGCTCCAACTGTTAGATCGACACGTCGAGTCAGATTTTAGTCAAGCTGTAAACAAAATTATGAATTTTTGAGCAGTCAAAACATTGATGAGTCAGAACCGAATCCAGTCACAATTAACCAAAGAACTTAAGTAAAAATGTAGATATTTCTCACAGGAAATATTTTATCCAATAGATTTTTGTTACCTAAATAGAGCAAAAAGGGTGAGAATCCTTCGTTTAATCAAATTTCTAAATATTTTGCAGTTATTTACAAAACTTGAAACAGGAGAAAAAAATGAAATAAAAATAACGTAACATTTTTCTCATAATTTATTACGCCACTTTTAGAACTACACAATATCCGTGAGTTTTTGTGTTTTTTTTCAAGCACTTTTTTTTTCTAATATCAACTTTAAGGCTGAAAACTAATTATTTGGAATTATAATCTGCAAGTTATGATTATGGGATATTATTCAGTGTTGAAAATTTTGTAGAATGACATATTTCTCATAAAAACTCTATATTTCAAACCATGCTTTTTCAAAAACTATTTGGAGGAAAATCTAAAAACTTGTGTTAGGATTAGTGATAAATAAACAAAATATGCGACACACTCACTGTTTTTCCCCGAATCGTTAAAAATTAATTTCTTTCAGAATTTGTAGTTCTAAAAGTGTATTTTTTGCTGAACACGATTAGTTTTTGAAAAATTTGTTTTTACTTTATTGTCAATGTGGAAACTACTGAGCTTGCTTTAGTTCCACCTTTCGAAAACCCGATTCTTTGTAAAATATATTTCCGAAATGATGGTGAGAAAATCCAAAGAAGATATGGATTAATGCCAGAGTAGACGTCACTGAAACAACTTTCTCATTTTCTCAAAGTCTTCAATACTCTAGCAAACCTGATTGCATTATAGAAGAGATAAAATGTGTCGGATGGAAGAGTTACCAATTGAGTGGCTTCAAGGAAAAATAGAAAACATACTAGAATCTGGACCCCAACCACAATATTACTCATTATGAACAATCGATGCTCTCTTTTTCTTGCATTTTCTTGCTTTTTGCGATTTTGAGTTATTCGAATACTCACATTCCGTTGCTGATTCTTACTTCTGAATTGATAAAATAGATAACAATAGGCGACGATCAAATAAATACAATTCGCAAATAAAAATATACCACCAATGACAAAGAAGGCTGTTGTCAAATCATCACTGAAATTATTCTTGGTTTGCTCACAAAGGTGAGAGAAATGTTATCTTACTTGGTAAATTTTGGGACAACTCCAAGAGTTTCTGTTCGATATAAAACTGTAGGATTAGCAAAAGTAGCGAGGCCAATAAGAAGACCCAGCAGAAATTGTAGTAAGTAGGCAAATCGGAGACGTTGACCACTCCAGATCTATAAATATTTTCAAATGAGCTTAAATGAAGTTTTCAAAATACAGTTCATTATGTGAGTTAGAAATTCAACCCTATTAATAAGTAATATGAGAAAAAACTTTTTTTGGTCAGGCTCATTAAAATGTCAAAAAACAATCCTGATTTTGGTCAAGATTGTTGAACATTTTCCTTTCAACTAGTTAAAAAATTACAATCGCGGACTCAAAGTTTTTTTCAGGTCCAATCCAGAATGTTCGTTTGAGAGTTTGCTTTCAAAAATGTACTATTCACAGACAACTCATAGACCTGCAACATGTACCAAGTAGAGATAGAAAAACCAACAAATTTGCTGAAGACCTACTACATATCTCAAAAAATATATGGAAGACCTGTGGCAAGACTCCAGCAGCCCTGCGTGTTACTAGTGTGACAAGTCAACTTATGATTTTTTTTTGTGTTTGTTATACACGAATCATCAAATTAAAATCTATAAACCTTCTCATAGGTGTCGGGAAATGTCATCGCAGTGACACGGTTCGCCGCTAACACAGAAACCGACATTGCCTGACATACACCAGTACTCCAAGCGAAATATAAATACAAATGAGTGTAGAACTGGCCAAGGGACATGTATATCGGAATTCCCCATCCCCATTTTGGAAACATTGCTCCACAATAATTTGTTGATAATGTCCCTGCAATAAAATCCTTGATTTTTAAAGGACATTTTACAGATGTTCTACATACATAGATCAACAATTGCTGTTGAGATGCAAAGTTTATAAAATGGACTTCTTAGCTCTTCAATTCTCCTATTTTGTGATTCAAACAGAAAGTAGACAATAAATATATAAAATGGAACTGTGAAAGAGACAAAGACGAATTGAATAGTTTCGACGATTTCCACAATTCGATCATCCACTTTGAATCCGTCTGCATATGGTGGAAGAATGGCCAAATCACAGATATTCATAATTGACTAAATCATGAGAAAAAGGAGAAAATTCGGGTGAAAACACATTTATGCATAATTATAGGGCAGAGAATTTTTTTTGAGGAAAAAAAAATTAAACGGAGCAGATGTTTTCTACGAACTACATCGGTTCTGATGTTAGTCACACTCTGGAAGAATGATAGAAATTTCTATTGTGGCTGTATATATTTTTTGTGGGATCTTGTTTTTCTTTGTTGCATTTTCTCAAACTATAGATCAAATAACAGCATGGCAGGATAAAAAACAAGTACAAAGAAGAAAAACCACCTAAGACGAAAAAAATCGTCATTTTCGTGCTGGAACACCTATATGTATATCATTTAATCGAATTTGGTCGGAGAACAGACCACTTCCAAAATCTTGAGACAATCCTTCAATTTTTATTTCGATAAGTTTGAGTGGGGTTTGCCAAGGTGACAAGTCCGAGAGAAATTCCGATGAAGAATTGAATGAAAATAGAATTGGGTAATTATTGATTTCTTCACCAAATAGTACGGTATACATTTGGATACATCATTCATATGCAGCAAAAACTGATATACAGATTTTGCTTGGCATATCGCTATAAAAATCAAGATCTAACTGCAACATCAGAACGTGAAATTCTTCACTTAAAAATGTATCCAATTATACTTTTTGAGTCGGGACTTCTTTGATCGAAACAGTCTTCAAAATTTTTTCATAAATTTTTCTAAATCTGCATACACTGAACTTGACGACCAAATATGTTTTGGTTTTTATGTTTTGTTTTGATGACATATACTTTCGACGTAATTCGTTGATCTGACCTGTACAAAAATGTGTTTTACTTTATTCGATTTTTCCACATAAATTGTTTTGCTGTTTTACAATGAGAATATTTTTCGAATAAAGCATGCAATTATCCGTCGAAGATGCATAACTTGAATAATGGGCTCTTTACATCTCTCAAATTGAGTCCGAAACAAATAATGACCTAATTAAAATTGCGGGTAACATAGTCAAAACAAAGTCTGTATTGTTTCGACAAAATCAATTACTTCCGTCGAAACTGGTAGGTGACCTTTAATCAGTTTCAACTAGAGTTAGATTTTCAACATTCATTGTACAAATGCCAAAAATGTTCATTTTACGGAAATAATTATAGTTATAATACAGTAACCGCAGAATTGCCTGCTACCCAGTTACTGATTTGATTCGATACTTTTGTTCTTTCTCTGATTCCTAATTCTTGAAGAATATACTTTCGAAGAACATCTGAGAAAATCCATAGAAGATAAGGATTTATCCCTGAGTATATATCACTGAGAGCATTGTAAAATAGATAAAACTTCTCTAATGATATGATGATAATTGAGAAATTGTAAATTATCAGGAAAAATAGAGCTGTTATCTGGATGGTAACTGTGATAGTGCTCATGAAAAATAGTTTCGCTTCTCGTTTTCTAATTCGATTTCGCATTTTGACAAAGGACGAAGTGGTGAATTGCATAGCGGCGCTACTTTTGTGAAGAACATAGAAAAGATAACAATATGCTATAACGAGATAAATACAAACAACTAGCATAATAGCACCACAGGCCGCAAAAAGGTAGTAAGTCATAGTCTCGCTGAAATAAAAAAAATTTCTTCAGATGAAAAATCACCTCATCGGGGGAAGAAGCCACGCCACAAAAAAGTCAACACTTTGGGACAGATAATTTTTCTGATGAAAAATATTTTGTTTGAAATAGACGCAATTTAGTTTTCATGATAGCATATATTATTGTACTATAAGGAATATTTTTTTCAAAAGTCAAGTTAAAAAAGACATAACTGAACTCTTCACTTCTTTTGTTTTTTTAAAAAACTTGGTTTTGTTTTTCACATACTTACTCGACCAATTTTGGCACGATACCATTTTTTACATTTCTATACAATTGGGTAGTATTGATAAATGTACATAAACCAACTAAAGATCCTGGTAGATATTGAAGAATATATGCTGTTTTCATCCTACTAGATGACCAAATCTGAAAAAAATCTCTAGAAATAATGAGTATCCAAGTGAGCACATTCACAAAATTTAAACCTACTAAATAATGTCGATTGGGATAAATGATTGCTGAAAGACGATTTGTGGCCATTATTGAGACAGACATAGCTTGAGCAACACCTTCAAATAATTTCTGTATGAGTCCTAAAACCGTCCTCAAAAAAATGTTACCTGAAAACCATGCAAGAAAAAAATAAGTCCTAGACCAATAGTTGCCAAGGAAAAGATAAAAATTGACACACCATCCCCATTTAGGAAACATTGCTCCGATATAATTGGTTAGAATTGTGACTGAAAATAAAATAAATGGGAAAGAAAACAAATGGGAATATTGTACATATTATAGTAACTTATGTTACTGTATAAAAGGGAGTTAGTCGATATGAGCTACCCACTTATGAAGAAAGAGAGATATGGGCCCATGGACACACTACGTTATTCAAATAAAAAAAAAAAACATAAAAAACATTTTTTAAAAATTCTAAAACTTTTTTTTAGATTGACAACCGTAAAATTTCATTAAAATAAATTATAAGCTTCAGAAAAACGGTTGGCAAAAATTGATCATGGATATTTGATCAGCGTCTTAAAATCTGTGAAATGATGTATTTCTCGTCCATATTTTCCTCAAATCAATCCCTCGTCAGCATTTTTTTCATTTGAAAAACTCTCATATGAAGTAGCACAGTTTGTGTTTTTTGTCAACGCTGAATTATTTTTTTTCTAGTGAATTTCCTTCTGTTGTTGTTTACACGGAGTTGATTTTAACAACAGATCAACAAGTTCAATACTGACAGTCACAAAAACTGCAATTTCAATTTTTAAAAACATAGCCAACCTAATTAAATACGTCAAACTAGACTTAGCCATAGATTGTAGCTTGTGCAAAAAAAAAGTTTTTTGCAGATATACCCACTCACTTAGATCTATGATAGCCGTAGTAATACATAGTTTGAAAAATGGAGTACATAATTCATCAACTCGTTGAAATTGAGCAATAATCAACCAAAAAAGAATTAAAGAATAAAATGGGATTGTAAAACATAACACTGAGAATTGAATAGTCTCGACTGCATTGATAATATTTGGATCAACAGGATCATCAGAATAAGGAACTTGTGGCAAATCTTGTAATTTCAACATATGATCGATATAGTGATAATACTCAAATCAGCTGTATGAGCAATAACACAAAAAATAATATTCGAACAAAAAAATCAAATTAGGTCTAGAAAATGTTATCAACTTCTTTCTGCTCACCACATTTCTTTTTGTTATGATTTCATAAATGAGCCTATAAATTGGCAGTTCTAAGTTTCGAAGAAAAAGTGCTTGTTTGTAATAGTAGCAGTGGTTAATTAAAGTAGAGTGGACGTGAGTTTGCTGAAAATAAAGATATGATGTGAGGGAGTGAATGGGTAAACGAATTTAGCACCTGCTGAATTGAACTAGAAAGAGAACTGGACACCAAACTCTAAAGACCGAATGGGGTTTTTTATCATCAGGTGCTCTTTGAAATTTCCTTTCTGACTTTGGAAAGAAAAATTTGTAATCTGTCACAAGATGACCCAGCTGAATTTATTCTACATGACCATCAATGATGTTATCTAGCTGTAAATTTTGCATGAATGTCGATTTTACGTTCACTCGAAGTGTGGACCAAAAATGATTTTTTTTTCGTTTGCGACATGGTATATCAACCCACATGGACATCAAAAGCATTCTACCACACTGTTCCCACCCGCAAACGAATCATCAATACAGTACACCTAGTTCAGAAAGAGTGATAGCGTTTCTGAATATATTTGTATCAGTAAAGACTTCTGTCCGAGAAAGATTAAATATCTTCCGTCGATTCGAATCTATGAATCAATGAGATCGATTAGCTAAAGAGGTAGCAGTACAGCCACGTAGAAGGCAAATCCTAAATCGAATCGGGTGGAAACATGATCATTTTTTTTGTTTTTGACTCGAACTCTTAAGAGTTTCTGTCCGATTCAGGAACCACCTTGAATTTTGGTCAACAAACATGTTTTGATCGTGTACTATGTTTTGTTGACTTGGCAGAAACCTGTCACAGTGTATAATGTTCATCTTCGATGATCTATCAGCTGTCTAGCACCCAACAAAAGAAGTCGAGTAGTTTTCTTGATTTCTCACAATGCTTGTATGTATTTATATATCCTATATATGAGACACGAATTCAGTGGAAGTAAGTTGTTTACAATTGACATTAATTTATTCACCACGAAAAGATTGAAAAAAATACGTTTATCGAGTACAATAAAAATATAAATAAACTTTTGAATACGGGCAAACTAGGCGGTACAATTATGTCTATGCGTATTCAAAAAAAAAACAGAAAAACTTAGAAAAACCTTCGAGTCATTATATACATACAAACGTGATTGTCTGGTGTGAAAGACGTCGTATCGATTGGGTTGAATTGGGGGGTTTTCGATCGATCGAATTATTTAGAAGCGACGGGCCTTTCTGCGGAAATAGCAGCAAACCATGCATTGTTGTCCGTTGTTTTGTCCAACTTGGCATACTGATTGTCCTGGGCATTGGTAGTTTTGGTTGCACGATCCGATTTGAACTCCTCCGGTGCATCCGCATTGCGAGTTTTGTGGGGCTTGGGTAGAAACATATGGAGCTGGTGTTGGCAAAGTGGCTGGAGTGGCTGAGGTATCCCAAACACAGACTTGCGAGTTGACATCGAAGACAGTGGCTGGAGCACATGGCATTCTTTGCCATCTTCCACAGAACAAGTTGTTTGGAGCTGGTTGGCATTGGAGGAAGTGAGATTTGGATTGTGGGTCGGTGGCCAATGGATCGACCATCCACGAGCAGATTCCTTGGTATTGAGCATTAGTGACTCCAGATCCTTGAACAAGTGGGCATGGTTGTGGTTGGACAACTGGTGAAGATTGTTGTGGACAGTATTGTTGTTGGGTGGTTGTGGTTTGGCAGTTTTGTTGGATCTGGCTTTGCGAGCATTGGCATTGGGTCATCTGGTTTGGCGCTTGAGTGGTGGTGGTGGTAGCGGCATCTTGTTGACAGCAAGAGATTGAGACAAGGATTTGCTCGTTTTGTGGAGTTGTGGTAGAGCATGTGCAGGCTGGTTGGCTTTGTGGGCATGGACATTGTGGGTATTGCGAGAATTTCTGGTTGGTCGAACGACGAACTTTTGGTGTGGCTCCACGTGGCGATGAGATTGGCTCAAGAATTTCCGGGGATGGGCAGACACAGTTTTGTTCACCATTTGGGCAAGCGCATTGTCTTGGTGCCTCACGTGTCTCTTCTACCAAGAATTGCATGCTCGATTTTGGTGGGCAGAAATTGTATTCAGTGGCATTGGCAGACTCGCAAAGTTCCTGAAAAATCATGGTTGAATAAAAGAAAATTGTGAATGAATAGAAGGTATTGTTGACATACTTGTTGTTTGTTGACAGATCGAACAGTCTTGCACCGTCTGGCCGAAGCGACAAACTCGTATCCAGGAAGGCATTCACGAAGAAGCCAAATACCAAGATCCTTTCTATAAAAAAGAAAGGTCAATATAGATATAGATGGCAAATATCCATAAATTATTATTGTTTTATTAAAACAAAAAGAGATCTTCAAGTGTTTTTCGCGCGCTCATCTCAACAATCGTATCAATGTGCACAATTGAAAAAAACAAAAGAAAGATCAGAAATTGAAAGTATCCAGTTTCAAAGGCATAAAAAGAAACAAAGTCCAATTTTTAACCCGATGAAAAAATGAAAATGGAAACTCACCTGTCGGCAGCGAAAGAGCTTTGTCGAACACATTCAACATATCTGGTCGGGTCACCGGTGGCTCTCGGGAATGATGGAAGTTGACAAATGTCACCAAGAATAGCTCGCCAGTATTGGGGAGTCTCCTCACCGCTCTTTGACTCGCAAGCAACAAGTGCTATAAGAAAAAACAAGTTATGAAAAATATTCGCAAAAAATGATAAAATAAAAAATGAACCTGCGATAGCACATCCCAAAATGAAAACGCGTGCCATATTCAGAGTAGTAGATGAGGTTGTTGCTGTGTGCTACCAGAAAATGTGTGTATGGGATGATCGGCGAAACTTTTGCTTTTATACTCGGTCGCGTGCGCGCATGCCGTTGGAGCACACATGCGGAGCGTGGGCGTGGCCCCCCAACGCCCATCCGGAACTTAAGTGTGTCTTTTGCGCAGCAGCACAAGCGAGCGATGCGCAGCGAGAAGTTGATGCGATTCTATTCGAGTCTTTTCAGCACTTTGAACTTGTTAGTTGGGTAAAGATGGGAAAATACTGAAGAAAAGGTTAAACAATGAACGATTGAGTCATCGTGTTTGTTTGTTTTCGTCTTCCTATTTTGTTTTTGTTTAGGTTCAAAATGTTCAAATCGAAAAAAAAAATATAACATGGTTTGAGACATTCCTAATTGGTTTGGAATTCAAACTAAAAACAATAAAAATTTGGGAGTTCAACTACTACCTAACAAAATATCACCAAAGAAGAAACTTTCCAAGATAAGTGCCTATTAAAAGGCCAAGATATATTTTTAAAAAGAAATGATAAAGTTTATTCTAGTGATAACATATCCAAAAATTGACTTGAGAAACCCCAGAAGCTCTGTTCAGAACTATTTTTTGAACTCACTAGATTACAGATTACTCTATTTTAGTTTTTACTTCTGAATTCTTCATAAACTATTATAGTTTAGTGGGATAATCGGACTTTTAAAATCTGATTCTGACATCGAAAATCTGCGTTAAAGGTGGGGTAAAGGAACTCGGCAAGTTGCTCTTAAATGAAAGAGCACATTTTTTTAGGTAAGACCCTCGAGGGATTTTTCACCGAAAAGTCTAGTATTCCAGAAAAACATGTTCAAAGTTAAAAATTTGGAAACTTTCAACGTATAGCTATACGTTAAAAGTTTCCAAATTTCTTCTTTCAAAATGAAATTTTCTCGAAAACTAGACTTCTCGATGAAAAATCCTCGAGGGTCTTACCTAAAAAAATGTGCTCTTTCATTTAAGAGCAAATTGCCGAGTCCCTTTACCCCACTTTTAAGTGAAATAAAACAGGATTATCAATGGGGCGCGTGTTCCCGACTATAGTTTGATTTATGTTCAACCACTGTCAGATTTTTCAGTTTATTGTCAAGGTCAAGTACTAAACAGTTCCAATTTCACTATGACATCTTATGAATGTTGGTCAATTATTCAGCGAAAAATTGAAACTCTAGTAACCTTGTGATAACCCTGCGACTTTGATATCGAAATGATAATATGAAGTTCACCTTATCCAGAGTATCAGGTACATGATTGAAACTGCCAGCAAACCTCTTTATACTGTTTAGATTTTCATCATCGAATGGAAAATGCACCAGAAATAGAACTCAGATAAGCAGAAACTCAGTCAATAACTAGTGGACCTAAATCCCTCTATTTTATATTAGGTTAACCCAAAATTATTTCGAATTATCTTTTTTCACCTGGGGATTTTCTTTCGCATCATTCATCTTATGTATTGTTAAAAATTTTAACTTTTTCTTAAACCGGTTCGAAAATCGACTATAGTTTCTTACTCTTCTTAGTCTATTTTTGATTATTTTGGTTTTGATATCTGCTTGTCCTAAGTACTCCAGTTCAATCAGGAAACACCAAAAAAACATCTGCACTGTATTACTCATCAAATATGTAAACAGAATTATCATCTCTGATCAACCATATGCAATATGAGCACAACATAGTTCTCATCCTCTTTTTTTTTTTGCTCTTTTTCTGATGATTCCAGTTATGAGTGCGAACAACGCTCATCTTCTTCTTCGGAAATGATACTTTTTTGCATGCATCATTGTGTGTGTATTATGTTTGTTATATCCTGAAGATGCTTGTACACAAGAAGACATACACACCTCTAGATCCACTTCATACGTCGTATTGGTTGGCAGAGAAAAAAAAATGCGCAAGAATGAGAGAGGGGGAATCGGAGGGATGACATCTAACAGTTGCACTTGGTTTGTCCGGGGCGAAGATGCTGAAAAAGTGAACGGTGTTGACTTATGTGATGAAATATGTGGTCGTGGTGATGTGTAAATAATGATTAATAATTAGTGCAAACCAGAGACGCATAGATTATAGATTATTGCAAAGTGTTTCAGCTTTTTTTGTGTCTTTTTGACTAAGCTGTCACTTGGTTACTCTGTTTGTTCTTCTAGTTTTCTATGCTACAAATATATTCTCTCAAAGACTATGTGAAGACTTTTGAAACCATTATAAGTTACTAGGATCCATACGAACTGCCTAGGATGAAGGTAAGTGAGATGCAGAGAACCACACGTGTCAATTCAAAAATTCGAGAACGTGAATTATGAGATCTCATTCCAATGAAAAGAATCTAATTATTAGGAATACAATATCTTCTATATTTTCCAAGAATCACTTTAAGTCAGAACTTGTTATATATTTTATACCTAATAATTATGTTCATAGTAGAAACTGATTTTTTTTGAATGTTCAGTTTCTGAACGTTTACTAAATTCTCAAACATAATAGCTCAGATTCAGTTTTTCGAATAATTTGCACTTTACCGTAAATTATATACGAAATGTGTCCGATTTTTCGATCTGAAGTTTTCAGTTCAAAAGTGGGGAGAAGGGACTTGATTTGCTTTTGAATAGAAGATAATGTTTTCATATTGAAATCTTCGATAGTTTTGTTTTACAGAAAAGTATAGTTTCCGAGAAAAAAACACTTCGAGTAAGAAAAAAGGTGATTTTCCAAATTTTAAATAAATCAATAAGAGCAGACAATTATTCCCTTTCCTAGAAGAAAATTATTGAATCGAAGGCTCAGCAATTTTGTTGATCGAGTTATTTCAATATTCTACTTTTGTTTGACAAATTTAGTTTGTTTATCACATGTTTGGGTTGTGTTTTTTTTTGCATATTATCATTCACAGGTTGAATTCTCTAGTACGTCAAACGCAAGTAGAAGTGGAATGACATAGCACTGTTTCACAGAAAATGATAATCTATAAATTGAGAAAACTTCATTGTGAGACCACCACTCGTGTGGTAAAAACAAAATTGTTCGTTTCTACGTGTTTTTAATCCTTAATGAAGAATGATTTTGAAGTCAAAAGTGATAGTTCTCAAAACTCCAAACTATTAACAAATATAAGGTATTGAGGCAAAAAAAGATCGATATTTCGATGTCCGACAGAATTTTATATTTTGGATCGAGATTTGTTTGTTTTGATATTTATTTCAGATGATGTTGAACATAATTTCTAATGTTTTTAAATATGTGATCTGTATTCAGACAGTGAAGGAAACACTCTAATGAACTATCTAATGAATGGCTTCAGACTACACTAAGTTTGAAACTAACTCCATGGAACTAAAATCCAGTTTTTTTTTCAGATTTTCACCAAATTTTCCAGGATGTAGAATCCAACAGGGGCGATCAGTTGAACTCTGTCTTTCTCTCCTTATTGTTTAAAACAATGCATCAATTATTGATCGCTGGTCATCTCATTCATAACAATCCTCTAGGCAACCATCTTGCTCCGCCCCCGGAAACATCGCATCTCGAGTGTCAAGAACAATACAAAGTTTGCTCATGATCCAATGTTTCTATCCAACAAATCTCTTCCGCCCATGTTTTCACACAAAAAAACCTCAGATTGTTTCTCAAGTACTTTTTGCTCAAGAAATTTGACCGACCGGTGCCTCCGGAAGAAATATATCACATCACATCATCGTCTCGTTTCGATTTTGTTTTTCAGCGTATTGTATTACAATACTGCGTTTTTTGTTCCTTTGCCATCTCATACACGTTTTCGGATCAATTCATCACACTCTCACGCATTAAAGGAACAAGCAAACACATCACTCACATATGTGTTTGTGTGATCTATTGAGCTCCGTCACCACCACATACAAATGGTCAAAAAAGTATTGTTTTTTGTTGTGCGTTTGGGCGAGGCGAGACGGATGCGCGACAAGGTTTCTTCAACAGGGAACGACGAGAGGTTCAAGAAAAAAAAAAGATAACAAGGTGTGACGAACAGGTTCAAATGTAAAACTTTTATTTGTTTTTCGCATTTGAAAATAAATGTTTGCCAGGAAAGGTTCAAAAAACACATCCTAAACAGAACCATTTTTTCAAAAGAGCATTTAGCTGAAAATAAGGGATTTAGGTTAACCTTGCTGCGCAAGACAAATGACATCAGAAGTCGCCTGACTCATACATAAAAATCAACAACAAAACACACACACACACAACCCAGGAGAGAAGACTCGTATTTTTACTGTTTACAAAAAATCTCAAGAGTGTTAAAATTACTACTAAATACTACTATCAATTAAAATTTCCTGTTTCTTCTTTCTGGCCTCTTCGCTCGAAATTCGGCTTATTGTTAATCTGATTATTTCTAACGGGAAGTGTGTGAAGTGACTAGAATATTGTTGGAGAGAGGGAAGAAGAAGAAGGGTATTACCACCCGATGTTGCCGATAGACACAGTGTTTGGCGTGTTTTATTGGTTTTATACGGGAAGCATAGGTAGGAGCAGACATGATGATGTATGAAAAAAATGACAAGTATGTTGATGTTAGAGGTGATCTCTGTGCTTGGAAGAAATCATTTTATCATGTTTATGTGTTGGTCGAGGGAAGAGTTATTGCGCGAGAAAAAAAAATGTTTGGTATTTTGGACGAATGCGAGAGGATACCTTTGAAGACCACAACGAAACCTACATATAAAAAACCTATGAAACCTATGTATATTGTGCACAAAATCAAAATCTACTAGACATAAAAAAAACAAATTCACAAGACAGATTAAAAAAAACCAAAAACTCGCTGGAGTTAAGCAGAAACTATAATCCAAATTCCGAACGACGTCTATGGGTTACTAGTTTCAGTTTTCCCTAGTGAATTTTTCTCAAACTATCTCTTCAAATGTGAAGTATACGCCGGATGTACAAATCTCAATTCTTCAATCGAAAAAGGGTTACGTGAAAAATGTATGTTTTCGGAATGTGGTGCTGAATTCGCAAATAAGGGATATGGATTTGATGTCAACTGATTTTGAAAAACCCGATTTGTACCCATGTAGTGCTTGACCCACTGTCCCCGATTCTGCTCAATTCACAAGGAGGATTCAACTACTCTTCAATTCAATTTTTCTTAAATATTACACACTTATAGAGTTTGACCTACAGACCATCGTTATCTAATTTTAAACACACAGAAATATTTTGTGAATAAAGTTATGAGCGATCAAAATTACCCTAGTCTTTTAACTGTTGTGAGGTGTAAGTTAGAAACTTTTCTAACTTCATAATTTTTTTCAAAAAAGATTTCGACGGATAAAAAATATATTCTCATGATTAGGAGGTCAAACTACATAAGTGTACAAATTTAGGACAAAAATTGAATTGTGGAATACTTGGACCTCCCTTGTAAAGCTCCAGATTGAAGCTATAACTGGGTAGGTTTGTGGCTCATAGGAATCGGATTATTTTATTTTCAGATTTTTTTTCAATCAGCTACTGAAAAAATGATTTTAGGATTTTATTCTTTATCATTAAACTTTATAACTTTTCAAGTCCATGCTGTTTTATTATATCAATTGTTATCTTCAAAGTTTTGTTTATGTCACTAAATAATATGATACTTCATTATATGCTACTTTATACATTCCGGTGATTTTTGCTTTGGTCAATATTCAACAAAAAATATATTCTTAACATAGTACACATTCCTTTTTCTATGCTCAACATGTTCAGTGACAAAAATGGCAAAGTGTTTATTTGCTCACATTTTTTTCGTTAAAACTTTCAAAAACATTCAAAAAAAGTAACAAGTTCACTTGACAAGTTCAACTAGTTTCCACCCAATTATGACTCTATTTACTTCTGCGATTTATGTGCTCAATAAATGCGCGCGAAATGATACAAATTAATAAACGACTGACTGACTAGTTTTCAGGGTTTCTCAACCAAAAAAAACACAACTAATCAAAAATCACCTGTATTTCGTTGGGCTTTGTCAAGTCTTGAGGAATGTTGTGCTCTTGACATGATGATGATGATGAAGAAATGTTTACTCAAACAAAGTTTTTATGGCAAACCAAAAGCGTTCGGACATTGTGTTCAACAGTGTCTGATTTTTTTCAGATCTCCGGATAAGCACATATGTTGCTTCATTTTTGTTATTATTGGAAAAAGAAAATCTTTGTTTGTCTGAGAAAAAAACAGACAAAAACTTGCTTGGAATTTGGAATGAAAAAGGGACTTATGTAAATCAATAAATGGTGTGAGAGTATTGAAAAAGTGGTCAATTATGTTTCAGCGTTACAGCTAAAATTGACTAAAGTTCATCAAGTTGAAACAAAAGAAGAAATATGAGACCGTAGAAGTGGATCTGTAGAATTCTAGGAAAATGGCACGAACGCGGATTTTAAACAGCCAAGAAACTTCGATTTCAAGTCAAACTTGTCACACGTGAAAGAAAATCTAAAGTTCTAGTCCAGAATTTTTTTTTCTTGTTGTTCAAAATTGTACAAATACACAAAATAACAATTATAATTTTTTAAAAACTGTAGCTGGGGAAATTTGGGTAAATATTTTTTTAAGGCACGTAATGAACAAGAATAAGATCTCGTGAACCAAAAAGTTTTATAACTTCTGTTTTGGAATCGATTAACTTGCATTGGTACACCTTTGAACAAATATTGAATTCGGTTCAGCAACTTTGAGCAGCTATACAGCAGTTTGAAATTTCACTTTTTTCCAATAGAATTAATCTAGAAATGTGGGGGAAAATGTTCTTGAAAAATCCGTTTAGGAAATTTCTCAACCGAAGCAAAAGGATATGTTGAAAAAATTGTTTTATGAACATTTTTAGAAAAAAAATTTCAAGATTTGTTATATTCTAGATAACGCACGAACTTATACATTTGATAATAACTGTTGGGGTCATACAGCGCATAGTTATAACAATTTACCCAACAGTATAAAAAAATTTCCCGCAACTTTATAATTTTCATCACTGACCTATACTGTACATTCATATTACAGTATAACGTTGTTTAGTCATAAATGAAGAAAAATATAAAATATTTTCTAATAATAATAAGATGAAATTTTAAATATGTTTATGAAATAATAACTGCAACAATGATATATGTCTTATTACTTTGAAACAGAAAACTAAAGAGAACCGGAAAAAAATCCTATAACTGTCTATCACATAAGATGTTCGTATTCACTCCGGTGTAGTACAGTAATTTACAGATTCAAATTAGCCCGTTCAAAGAGGTCCAATTTAATGACCACCCATTTTTACTCTCCATTTTTTTCACTCGAAAACAACTATCACTTGACTGGCATCTGATTGAGAAGTATTTCATGCACTTTGCAATGTTTTCAAAATATTGACATATATATCAACAAGGGGTTACAATGACATCGAAATGTTTAGTCATGTGCCAAGATTCGTCCCATTGGGGTCTGACGTGTGTTTACAGCATTCCTTGTTGTTAATGTGTGGTCTTCGAAGTTCCTTAAATAATTCACATATTTACATTATTCTTTGCGAACCTTGATTTTTCATGTTTTTCTTTGTCATTTCTTGAAATCATCTCCATCTTATTAAATACTTTTGCCTGTATCAAAAAGTCGAAAGATCATAACTAGGACTCTGCAAATTATTTCCTTGACCAAAAAAAGGATTATAATATTTGCAAGCTATTTTCAAATATTATTCATTCGTGTGTTGTTTTTTTCGTGTAAATAGTTCCAAGAACAAGAATGTCAGATTATCCTCTAAAAATTTCCATAGTTTTTTGAGGCCTTGTGATTTCTAAGCCCCATATACCCGAGTTGTGAGCAGAAGAACACTCTAAACGACCCTTGGGATAGACTTTTCGACAAAAAAATTATGTTTTGTTGTCGTTATGTTTTTTGGGGATAAGAACAAAAAGCACAATGTTTTTTGAGATTTCACAAAAAGGTAAAAACATAAAGTTTTTCTTTTGTTTTCCATCTGGTACTTTTCAAACTTGATTTGACGTTGTCAGTTGTACTAGTTCCTTGTTTCCGTTTCATAGTTCTATTGGGATCATTATGTTCTATATTACAAGCCCAGCCTGGATTCTTCAAAGTAAGAATGTTAATCTCGTAAGAATGTTCACAATTTTCTCACGTTTATTTTAAGCCTATTCCCAATTTTCTCCGTCAATAAACAGACGGTAAAAATAATATCGTTGATTTGTTTTCAATATTTTGAAGTTAATAAGTCGCGTGGGATTCTCCGCGTTTTATTTCTGTCTTTTTTTCCTCTATCTTGTAGATCTAAATCTTTCTCTTTGAAAATATTCTGATTTTGTTTTCTGAAATAAGAACTTCAGATTGAAGAACGTTGAAAACACTTGTGAAAAGTCCAATATGTTGTTTTGGTCTGGATCAGAAAATTTTCAGAAAGTGAACGGGTTTAAGGAAAAACAGAGATTGTCTGATTTTTCAGGGTATGTTTTTGACTTAAATTGAGCACCAGAACATGCTTTTTTGTGGCCAAATGAAGCAGCATTTGTGAACTCTATATTTGAAAATTAGCTCTTATTTTTCAGCTATAGTCAATACTTCTTACTGATTCATTTCTATTGTTCTGATTCTCATGAAAAATTGACAGGATTAGTGTTAACATACCTTTCCGTCTTTGAGCTAGTTTCAAAAATCTCAGTTTCGGGCCAAATTCCATTTTATATTTCGTCTTATTCAGGATTCAATGAGCAAGTTGATAAAGAAAACGCAAAAAGATTGCAAAGAATAAAATGCAAATTGAGGAACATTATTGCAGTTTGCAAACCTGCACATCTTATTTATTTTCTTATTGAAATAAAAAACAAATTTGAAGCAGAGTCCTATTCCAGAATTAATACGAAAAAATTTTATTAAAAAATTATTTCCAATGTTAGTAAATCAAATTAAGAGATTTCAGTATAAGTGTAGTTTTCGAGAAAGTTTTAATCGAAAATTGAATTTTGTAAACTTTGCACGTACTATTCTGCACACTGATTCTAAATTTTGAATGTTTTTTTTTTCTGGAAAGCTCTACTTTTCGTTATAAAATCCCTCGAGGGTTGTACCTAAAAATGTGCTCTTTCATTTAAGAGCAACTTGTCAACTTCCTTTACCCCATCTTTAACAAACTTTGGAGGTAAACCTATAACTATCGAATTTTCTGGTGTTGATCAATATCCCGTTTCAATTTTTTGGAATTTATCTTAAAATATAAATTCTTTGATGGTAGCAGAATATTAACATTAAGCATTAACAACATCAGTTTCATTTCATTTGGAAACAGCAATATTTTTTAACCTTCCGCATAGTTTTTTTTTTGTAATTTTCATATAACACCTCTAATAGCTAGTTTTCCTATGACAGTTTTCTAGATCAAAGCTCGATATCATTTGGATCACCAGATATCTCATGAATTATCACTAATTCATTTAAAACTACTACAATATTCTGTTGACATATTTACATTTGTCACTTGTCGTTGCCTTTCGTACGTGTCAGACATATTCTTCATTCCATCTCTTTCTTCACAAATATGATTGATAATTTGTAATCAATCTCGGGTCGAGTGGCACGAGAAAAACGCAAAAAAAAAAAAACATGTTAGACGGCACCCGCAAAAATGTCCAGGGGATTCATTTTACATATGTTTGTTTTTTTTTCTTTTTTCATTTCATAATTCAATCTTCCCCCGGAAATATGCGTATTTTTGTCTTGCCTATGTAGGTAGGTGGAAAAACAAGCCTTTCGAGTTTCCTGCCAATTTTGTTCCAGTAGGAAATAAAACATAGTTCACAAATTGCATTTTTTTTCTTCTCATGGAAAAATAGGAGATGCTGAAAACAATTGAAAGTCTCATTTGAAATGTTGTTTTGGAAATTTGAATCTCTTCTTTTCCCTCTGCTTTATTTTTATTCGTTCGTCTTTAAATTGTTCTCTCGTTTTCCTGTTATTATCGAAGCTTTTTTGTAATTCATCTAATTATGTTTGCTGATTTTCCAGCGAATAACTATTTGAGCTTCGACTATTTTTTTGAGCTTATTATTCAAGGTTCCATGACATCCAGAATTATTTGATCAACTTTCGAATTGTTTTAATTGATATGAAAATGTCAACTGGAGTTTTTAAACTGTTCAATTTTATCGCTTAAGTCAAGGGCTCTGCACTGCGCCTATTTGGGGGTTATGTCAAAAAGGTGAAAACTCAGATTTTTCAAATTATCATTTAAAATTTGTTGATGATTTGTGTTGATTTATGACTTTTTTTTTGACTTTTATTGAAATCAAGTGAGATTTTTATTCTCAATTGAACAATTATACGTTGAAAACTAACCCAGATAACATTTCACTTCATATGTTTGATCTGCCAAGAACCTTATATCCAATTCAATAATATGAAACTACAGTAAGCCGGCGGCAGTGATTTTTGAACGGCCACATAAATTTTTGGACTGATCAACAATTTTTTATAACGAGTGTTACCAATTTGGCTTTTATTAGGTTTGGTTGTACAAACTGGCTATTAGCCAAAATCTCAATTTTTGGTCACAAAACAATTTCTTGCATATTTTTAAAATTGATTCTAATTTTTATAGGCTAAACCCTTATCCAGTTAAAAACAACTAAATAAGTCGATATTGGAGGGAAAAATGTTCCATTGTTTTTTGTGAGGTATTTGAACCTGAATTTTATTGGTTGAAACGTATTGACTGGAGTTTCAGGTAATCAAACTAAACCTTTCTCTCATAAAAACTTCTGAAATCTCGCCCCAGCAGGTTTAGTTATTTTCTTGAACCAGGTCTGCGTAAAGAACCAAATGGCTATAATATAATCTCCAAGAGGTATCCAAACGAAAACGTAGGGAATTTCAATTTTTCTTGAAAATGGCTTAATAGATGTATTCATTTCATTAGAATCAATGTTGTTTTTTTTATTTTGACGTTATCTAGATGATTTTCAGTAGATTCGAAAAATGGGAACTCTGGAAAAGTTACTCTTGTTTCATTTAAGTGTGCCCAAAAACCACTGAAATCCGACTCAACAAGAATAAATGTGTAGTCTGGTACTTCTCCCCATTGTTTGTTTCCAGATTTTCAAGAATATTTTGTAACTCTTCTCATTATTAATTCATGTTTTTTGAAATGAAAACTGGCTCTATTTATGGGTTCCTTCCATCCATCAAGTGACTTTTCTAGGATGTTTCAAAACAAAAGGACTTGTTTATAAAAAACCTATAAATTTTCATCTCGAACTCAAAAAAAAGTGACGTGTTTTTCTTCACAGTAGGGAATTTTCAATTGTCGTCAGAAGTGTTCAACTCTCATGGTTCTCGGTTTTTTGCTCGTTCCCTTACACTGATTTATGAGCCAACATGGATTTCAAACAGGTTCTCCATTTTTACTAGAACTTTTCTCCAAAATTGAAAAAAAAACAAACTCGTAGAGTGTCCATCAACTAATTTCAAGTTTATTGAGGCCAAAGTTCGTTCCATTTCTATTCGACATCCCATATAAATTTATATCCCCTCCTAATAGCCCTACTCTAAATTTTCCCATAAATTTTAAAAAGCAGCTCGAAATGGGTTCGTTTCGTCTTACTTAATTTGACATTTCTCCGTTTTTTTTCTTCGCAAAAAAAAAATAAAATTAGAAAACCAATCTTAAATGTATATATGTATATACTTTTTTTATTCTTATGAATAATTCAACTATAGTAATGGGGTCCTCAAATTAGGATAACATTTGTGTATTTAGGATGTAGACCTACTTTAAATTCTACTCCTCGAGGTTTGTTTATCTGTGACGTATAACATCTATTTTTGAAATACATATGTACATATTTCTTCCATTCCTTATTAATAGATATGTTCCAATTTGATTATAAGTATACAAGAATACTCGCAGATGTGTCAACTATTAAAAAATATAGAATAAAGAATATTTCTCACATTTTTTAATAAACTAATGAAATTGTCTGGGGTATTCTTTGAATTTCTTTGATTCTTAAAATGAACTTTGTTTGGACGATGTTTGTTTGAACTCTAGTTTCCTTGTTCTAGTGAGTCACTAGAGCGGTTCCGGATGTTCCAACCTTAGGGGCTAGGTTTTTTGAGAATTGGATTTGGAGTAACAGAGAAGGCAATTTCATTTTGATTTTTCAAACTTGTTCAAAAATTTTATTTGAAAATTTATTTTGTGGAAAATACTTTTTTCTAAAAAAATATTTTTATAAAACCAAGTTCTCAGTTTAAATAAAATTTGAAGAAGATCTCAACAGTAGTTATCTTCGTATGTAGTTTTTAAAAAATCTGGTTCCATGAAATTGATCTCAAAACTGTGAATTGTGAAAAATGAGAGTAAACTACATTTTTCTGGTGGAATATACGCAGCATTTCATAATTTAACAAAAAACTTTTGAAGTTGAAGTTTCAAGTACTGAAAGTTTATATCTGAAATTTATCCATATGAATCATCTGTTTGGAAAGGTTTATTTTTTGGATCAAAAACTTGTGAAAGGACATAACTTTGTCCAAATTTAAAATTTTTGAATGTTGAGTTCCATTTAAATGGCTATGATTTTGTGATCCAGGAAAAGTGTTTGAAAACATTTATATTGAAACATTCACATCCATTTTAGGCTTTCAGTTTTAGATCGTCGACAATTGAAGTCGTGTTATGTGAATTTCAAATTCTACTTCCCACACTGTTTAATTTTCACGAGAAAAAAATTAATTTTCACGAGAAAAAATCCATTTCAGATGAACTAACAAGAGCGGTTCAACTAGTCACCCTTTTGGAATTTTCTTCAATTTTGCACATTTATAGAGCTCAATCTCCTGATTCACGCACTTTTGTATTTTTTTTCCGTCCGAAATTTTTGATAGAGGGGTTGTTAGTTTTTTTTTTGGTCATCTAGTTTCAGAATCTAGAGTCTTGCTCAGAACTCGAATTCCACGGCCTCTTTCAGCAGCTGACGCGAATTCCCCTGAATGTTTACTTTTGGTTGATTTGTTCCTCGTATTCTGAACTTTATGTTTATCGCATCTGAATTTTATTTTCTTCTAGGAATCAAAGCCCAAACACATCCCACGCAGTTCATTTTTGAATACTTCCTTATTAAATAAACCCTTTACATTTTTCCGTTAATTGATTTCTGACCAACAACTCTTTTTTCTCACCGTTTTCGTTGAATAAGCTAAACCTAGACCACGTTTTCTAATATCATATAAAATTGATCCGAATCCCAAAACAAATTCATCTTCTTTTTTTGTCTTTTTTTTTATTTATTTGAGACCAAATTTTATTTCCACATACACATACACCATTGGCCAAAGATGCTCGCTATGAAATTTTCTGTAATTTTTCTTTCGTTGCTGTTTTTTTTCTCAACGCACAAAATAGAAAACAACACACGAATTAGGGCTAATTGCACTTTGACATGTAAATAATTAAAAATTTCCACCAAATTATTTTCAGCATGCTATCATCTCTTCGAACATTGGCTCGACCAACAGCCGCCGGCATTCAACTTGTAGTTGTGGTCAGTTATTAAAAAACACACATCAAAAATCTTATTTTCAATTTATTTTCAAAGGGACAAAGTTCAAGGGTCCTATCCTTAACATGACCTGAGATATGGGAGAAGAAAGCGAAAAATCCAATTTTGGCCGGTGTTTGGCTCATTCTATATTTATTTCCAATCCTCGTGAGATCTTATTTCAAAATGTAATGAAATATTTTTGGCCTATGAGATTTCAAAAAATGAAACATTTGTGAACTTAAAAGAAAATCCTTTTTGACGTGTTGTTTGGTTTCTAAACTTTTCGTCTATTTTTGGGGTTTTTACACTTTTGAAAGACGATGAAGTTGTCAGTTTTTTTTTTCGAATATTATTTTTTTTTTGTGTTGTTGTGGAATTTTTTTTCTTTCATACTGAAAAAATTGTTAAAAATGGCCACCTGGATATGGTTTTTGAAAGTCGGGGTTTTTGTAGTTCCCAGGCAAAAAAAAATCAGTTTTTTTTTAATAAAAAAAATCTGAAATGGATCACAAAAACTACCAAAGGTTATATTATAAAACAAAGGTCCGAGAGCCAGATTTCAGAAGTCCTGCTTGGATTTGTGGGTTTTTTTTGTTGAAGTTCTACTTTATTCAAAAACTTTGTTTCTTGAAAAGATCAAAAAATGTTTTTTTGTCTTTCTAAAAAAAAATTTGGTCACATTCTATCCTCAAACATTTTGATCGTTTTTTGAAAAAAAAATGTTTTGTTCTGTTTCATAGTGAGGAAAACCTTCTGGTCTGTCAAAAAAAGTCGGAGTTTTTTGGTTGCTCAGTCAAGCCGACTAGGCTGAGTGAGTTGGCTTTTTTCGACTTGAAAGGACCCGAATTTTAGATTTTGTTGAGGCCTGAAAACTTTCTGAAGGAGTTAAAAATGGAACGTTTCAAAATTAACACAAGTTCGGTGCCTCAACCGAAAGTCATAGTTTTTGAGAACACATTTGTAATTTTTTCTATATCTTGAAACTCTGAAAATTTTTGATAACAAATGTATTTTAGTGTTGATGTGTTGAAGCATTATTAACAACGAATTGAACCCGGAACATCTGATTTTGACAGAAAATTGCTGAAAATGCAGTAAATAACAGGTTGAAAAACCAGCAAAACATGATCTACCAAATCTGAGAACTGAACTTTTCCTCAGATTGTTCATTTTTGAGAGTCTTCGAATAAAAAAAAATATGTTATTTGAACCGACGAAATAAGGTCAAAAAAGAAGTATTTTGAAAATTTTAATTCAAAGAACACTGGGTTGTTAGTAAGAAAATGTATCTTTCACTCGAAGAAAATATATTAATTCGAAAATTTGTTTTTTTTCTTTAAAAAAAAAGCCATTGACACCCAGAAAAGTCGTTTATTTCATTTTCTTTTCAGAAAAGCTAAGGAAGCCAAGAACCACATCAACCCTGTTTCACGATATATTCTAATTTCAATAGAATGATTTTTCCCAGACTGCGAAGCTGTATTTTTTCTGTGCTCAAAAATCAAGTAACAATTTTTGATTTTTTCCAACAAAAAAATATTTCTGGTTTTGAAATGTGTACTTCTCTCTGACAATTACTGTCTCGCCTAAACTCGCCCTTTCAACTTCAAGTCTAGTCATTTTCCTTTTTAACTCGAAAAAAAACTCAAATTCAATTAAACCTTTTCAATTATAAGAAAACGAGAAAAGTTTTTGCGGACCAGCAAGCAAAAATGAGAGTTTTTGTCTGTTTTCAAATTGGATTTTCCCACAAACCAAAAAATAAAGAAAAAGAAACATGACTTCTTCTTCTTCTTAGCCTTCTTCTTCTTCTTACTAGTTCAAAGGAACAAAATTTTCTTGTTCCGTTGACTTTTTGCTTTCATGTGCAGTCAATTGTGCACCCCGCCGAATTTTTTATTTTTCTCTGAAACAAATGGAACCAAATTGTGTGTGTGTGTGTGTCAATTGTTTGATATCACAATTTTTGTTCTCCCGGAAATTAATTTTTTGTTTCGCCTTTTTTTTTTGACGGGCAGGGGAAACCAATTTGTTCAGAATTTATGAACATTTTCCGGAATAATATTAATAATCCAACTCACTCACTATTGTTATGCTCAATGCTCTTTTTTGAGCTACCACAAAAACGAAACATCATCTCCCATATTTTTTCCATTCCTTTTATTGTTGTAATTCAGGCGGGCTTCTTGTTTGATTTTTGACCATTCATTTCTCATAAGCAAAAAAAAACAGCAGCGAATAATCGAAAAGAGATTTTTCCACTTGACTACTAATCACATAAGAAACCCACACTCTTTCCTTTTTTCAAAATTGATCTGGTTCAACTTCTCATGTTTTTTCTCTCTTTTCATAGTTTATATGTGGCTATTCCTATATAAACTCAATTTTCAATCAAACTGGGCGACAAATTGCCGCCGGCCGAATATACACATACTTTCACACGATTCTCGACCAAAACAAATTTCTATTTTTATCATCTTTTTTGTTGTTACAGATGCCTGATGGTAACGAGCTCACCGAGAAACGATTTCGATGTTTTTGTGGAGTTTGCCATGTTGTGGTGAGTGCCAAGGGGGTATAGATGTTATTGACGATTACTGTCTTATTTTACCCTAAAATTAATAGACACAAATTGATGAGGTTATCTAGACACGTCACGTTAGCTAAAAATATAACTGTCCAAAATAAGGATGAACGAGACACGTGTCAACGTTTTAAAATAGAAAAACAACATTTTTTCGCTGAACTACTAGTTTTGAACAATAAAATTGGAACTCTCGCAAATTCAAATCGTCTTATTTATGCTCTTTTAAGACCTATTATCTGAATAAATGTTGAGCAAAATCAAAGCTTATGAAAATACCGTATTTACTCTGATAAAAGGGCACCTCCAGTTGAAGTGCGCCTCTAATATAAGGGCACTCGGGACAGTTCTGATTAAGGCATTTGAAAAATAATTTTTCGTTTTTAATGTGTTAGTTTTGTTACTAAAACCCATCGAAGTGTTAATTCATTCAGTATATCATCAAAAACGAAAAGGGAACCTCTAGGAATAGAGTTTTCCTATAATAAAAATACTAGAAATAATGGGTTGAAAAATAGAAGGGCATGCCCTTATATTAGAGAAAATACGGTATGTTCACTATTCAAAAGTAGGATGTTAACGAAATTTTGAAAGAGATATGTGTTTTCCGATGAAATGTTTGATGCTGATCAAGATCCCGCTTTTCACTTTTTCGTGCAAAAAACTTGAAATTGAATTATAAGGTTCTGTCCAAAACTCAATGAGCGATCAGAAAAACTCTGAAGTTGAAGAAGTCGAAACAAATTTCAATGGATATAGTTTGATTTGTCCTACTCCATAGATTTGTAAAGATAGAATTTCAAAAAATAAAAGTCTCAAATCAAAATTTGCCTAGCATTTTTTCCGAAAAAAAAGAATAGTATTCGGATTTTTTTTTTCATTTAAGTGCAACTTGTCGAATATCTTTACCTTTGAACGAAAAACCCTCCTAGACTTCACTATCTTCCTTTTGATGTTCAGTTCTCTGTTTTTTTGTTGTTTTTCACAACACGTTAATCCTTCTTCTTTTTCTTAGGATCAAACATGATGTCAAAAGGAAAACATATCGAAGAATTTCATATCAATGTATGTTTTTCAGACTGGAACACAACTATGTCTTATCTGGTACATTGCATCCTCAGCATTATCATTGTTCTTTGGGCTTAAAAGCACTTGCACATGGTGAGATATTATACATACGTAAAGAACGTTGTTTTATGTTTTTTTTTTTCAGGCTGATAGTTCCGATATGTGTAGTTGGTCTGGGTGCCTATGCATTGTACACTAAACGACACAAGTTCCTATATCCATTTCTCATTATAACAGTGGCCCAACAATTGGTTTGCATGCTCATGGCTACGATAATCACCCTTTTCGCAGTGTTCAGTTATGACACAATGCGTCAAATAATAGGTACCATCGCATAAAAAAATGAACTAATTTTAAATTAGAATTTTTTGCAGGTCATAACTTGAACATGGCTGAAACACCATCTGATCCATTCACTCTTTTCGTTGTTTGTGGTACGGTATCAGCTTGTATATTATTATCATTTATCCATGTATGGCAGGCTATTATAATTTATACGTGAGTTTATCAATATTATTCCCGCTCAAATATTTTTTTTTTTGTTTTCCAGATGCTTGGAATATTATGAAGACGAATATCGTAAACTTGAAGAAGGCTACTGTATCGAAACATCTCGAATCGACGCGACAACGGGAGACTATGAGAGCAGGATAACACCGGATAGTGCTCTACCCCCTCAGCCAACTAGAGAACATCGATTCCCACTATAATGATCCTGTTTGACTTGGCATAATGAGCAATTTTCACTTTCTGTTTTTCATTCGATAAAACGGGTATGAATTTTTATTTATCATTGTTGAGAATTGTGCTTTATACATTAATAAAAATTGGTTTTATCAGTGTTATTTACGACTGGTACATTTACGAATAGGAAAAAGATAAAACAACAAAGTGATTTTTGAAACATCATCATGTATGATGAAAACGGAGGTTCGAGTGGACTTTGATTCGAAAATAGGTTGGGGTGATTTTTGTAGAAATAGAGAATGAGTTCATCGTGGAGATGCTGATATAAATTGGAACTTCGTATAGATCTAGGTAGATTTTACCAAACCATGAAAAATCAACAGGCTTCTGAAGAACAAGTGAAATCTTATAAGTGACAAGAAACTCAAAAAAAAGTACTATTGCCAAAGTAATGCTTTAGAGAAAAAGACATGAGGGCGGACAGCGATCTCGTGGTGTAGTGGTTATCACATCTGTCTAACACACAGAAGGCCGGCGGTTCGAGCCCGCCCGAGATCAGATGCATTTTTTGTTTTTTTTTTTCAAATTTCTCAAGGAAATCAAAACGTTCCGTTTTTGTTCGTCATTGATTTGGACTTGTGATTGGGTGCCGTTGACATTGATGTATCCACAGTTGGTTTTTCAGGTGGTAGATTTTTATTATTTTGGTTTGTTTGGTGTCTCGGCAATTTGGTAATCAACTCGGATGCAGTTAATACAACAGAGACTTAGAAATTCCGTTCATGTCTATCATCGAATTCATATTTTATATTTTTGACAGCATTTCATAATTATATGTAAAGTAATTGGCTTCTGCAATAGGGTACCTCAATTCCAAAAAAGCAAAGTGAAAACAAATACTCCTAGTTTCAAAAAATAACCTGACGTATCGCAAAGTCAGCTTGGAAAATCTGGCCTCCGTTTAGAGTGTGTCTGCCTTCCCGATTCCCAAGCTTAATTGGTCAAGCGATCTTTGTGATTGTCTCCAATCGTCAAGAAGCCAAAATGTCCGAATATCACACGACAATTTATGAAAAAAGCCATAAAAATGTTTGTTATCGTGGAGTACAAAAAAGCGGTAAACCATAATTTAATGATCATTTATGATAGTTTATTTTTAGAAAACTTTTGTGCTTATATAATTGTCCTCCTCGATGAGTTACAACTATCATTATGATTTGGCAACGTCGCAAAGGAAAGTTATATTGAAACTCATTTTCAAATGGAAAGGTTCAATTTGGAAGGCGATTTATCAGGACCTTTTGATATGGTGCTTCAGCTATGCAGTGATCTCATGTATATATCGATTCGCTCTCGATCGGAGTCAACAAGAGTAGGGTTTTGGAGTAGGGTGGGATGTTTAGATATCATGATTATTTTCAGCACATTCGAGAGATTAATGCAGTTTTGCAATAGACGTCTAGATTATATTCCAATTAATTTTATGTTAGGATTCTTTGTGACAACTGTTATTAATCGTTGGATGACACAGTTTGCAAATTTAGGAATGATTGACAAGTTAGTTTGGGCATAATTTACCTTGCTGGTACTCAGAAAGCTCTAGTTTTTGATCTTAATTTGTCAAACCTGGTTCAACTTCAGAATCATCTAACATTTCTTATTTTCAGCATCGCATTGTTCACATCTATGTACTTGAATGGGAAAGATGAAAGAGGTCGAATGCTGCGTCGAAGTATTGTCAGATATTGTGTCATGTCACAAACCATGGTATTCCGAGATATCCATATTGGTGTTAGAAAACGATTCCCAACTCTTGAAACTATGGTTGCTGCTGGAATTATGACCAAGACCGATCTTGAAAAGTTCAATGATGTTGAATCGAGGTAAAAATACCATTCTTCTCCCCAGAGTTTCCAAATAACTAATTGTAAACAAAAACTTTAAAGATACGCCAAATATTGGCTTGGTTTCAACTGGTGTGTTCATCTTCTCAACGAGGCGCGCCGTGAAGGACGTTTGGAGAGCGCATACACACAAAATGCTATTGCCGAGGTAATAGTTTAGAGAGAAAGACATGACCGCACACAGCGATCTCGTGGTGTAGTGGTTATCACATCTGTCTAACACACAGAAGGCCGGCGGTTCGAGCCCGCCCGAGATCAGATGCATTTTTGTTTTTTTTTAATTGTCAAAAAAAAAAAATTTTGTTAAAGGAAATCAAGACGTTCCGTTCTGGATTGTCATTGATTTGGACTTACGATTGGGTGCCTTTGCCATTGATGTATCCACAGTTGGTATTCCTAGCAGTACATTGTTATTATTTGGTTTGCTTGGTGTCACGGCAATTTGTTATCAACTCGGATGCAGCTATGACAACAGAGATTGACTTAGGAATTCCATTCATGACTATCATCGAATTCATTTTTTATATGGGATGGTTAAAAGTGGCCATGGATTTATTGAACCCATTTGGAGAAGATGAAGATGATTTCGATTGTAATTTTTTGATCGACAGAAATTTGACTGTAAGTTACATAACTGGTCACACCGAGTGTAAAAGTTTGGTTCAGGTAGCGATGGGAATCGTCGACGATGTTTATGACGATCATCCTGATCTTGAAAAAGACATGTTCTGGAACGACACAGTTTCTCCGCTGTACTCGAAAGAAGCTGCTCAACGAAATGTCAATTTCTATTTCGGAAGTGCAACTAACGCCGATGACGATAAAGCGCGCAGAATTCCTGATGATCGCCGAGAGATCACAATGGTACCCCATCCATTCAATGAAAAAATGGATCAAATGTATGGACTGAAACCGAGTCGAACACCATTTGAAAGTGTAGTCGAAGTGAAAAGAGATCAACGATTCTCAACGGGAACAAGGAAGACTACATCGGAGAGTAGAGCAAGATCTTCTAAATTCTTCCAAAAACGACATTCACGAAGTTTGTCAGCCTATCCAAGAGAAAAACCAAGATCATCAACGGATGTAGAAAATCCATATACAAATGGAACACCGAAAATATGTTATAATAATCCAGAATGTATTCTAGAAGATGGTAGGATAACTTTTTAAAAAAAAGTAAAAAGAATGAAAATATTTCAGAGAACGAGGATTGCCCACACACTTCAAAAGAAGTGTCGAATTCTCAGCGGAACAATCAGAAACACGTTCAAATATCGAACAAACGAGCAAGTGTGATAAGTCTTGGCCGATCTAAATCCTTTAATCATTTTGGCGAACATGTCGACTATCATGACTATTACGACTTTGACAAGTGATATTTTTTTCACCGGTTACCTTGAAAATTTGAAAAAAAAAAGCGCAGCTGAATGTATTTTCTCCCCTTTTCTTCATTCTAATGAACCACACTACATCGATACCACCTTTATCAACTACAGTACTCTCTTTTACTTCTAATCATTCTTACAACAGTTCCAACGATGTTTGGTTTTCGGCAGAATCATTGGAATCGATTAAAGATACAGTAGCTGAGGCGCTGTATCAGACAATGAAACCAGGAACGATTCCATCATTGTTTGTATACTTGTTCGATTGTGTTTTCACAGGGTTGACGTTTTTTGTGTCGAGTTATGTGAAATTGGACTTTACAACAACTTTTCTGGGGATTGTCTACTTCCCAGGATGTATCATGAAAGTCGTTTACATAATACAATGTTTCTCTGCCGCAACGTTGTAAGTTGTTTTAAATTTCTCAATCTATGAATATTATTATTATTATTATTATTGTCCACAGTTTATACGGTTAGTGTAGTTTTAATATTCATTTTCAAAACCACACTTTTTGGTACGGATCGATTGAGATTTGAGTCATGGCTGATTGCAAATTGTTACTCTTGTTTTAGTTTTTCCGCTCAAACATCAAAAATTTTGTGAAAAGTTTTTATTAACAAAATTTCAAGAATAAGCAGGGTTTTTAAATATCGATTCACATCAGAGAACATTGATGAAATCACATTTTACATTCAAAAATACATAGTTTATTATAAATAAAATCATAAAATGAATCAATTGTATTCCAAAATATTTTGGGCGAATCCCATTCAAATTTTAGATCACATGGAAAACAAAATATGATCTATAACACATTTTGTGCCAGTAAAGACCGTGAGATCGATTTGTTTCCATGTTTGATCGTTCACAATAAATTAGAAATTCAAACGGCCTAAATTATAGAAAAATTATGAACACTGTTCCAGAGTCCAAACCATCTCCGACACCATCACCCAACTATTCAACATGACAATGATTCTCTCTTGTCTTGCTTATAACATCATGTGCACATTCGTCGCAAAATACCGCAAAAATGTTCCATTGTCTTTGGCTCGCTCAGTTTTCCTCCCAATCTCCCTATTCTGCGCATTCCTTGTCATAACACCGAAATTGATCTTGGACACTACGGTTGATCGATTCTTCCAGTTTGCGACTCAATTTTTCGGCTCAGCGTTTCTCATTTTTCAAATATCAACGGTGAGTCTGATGTGAATAATAAAAGCTGTAGGAAAAAATTTCAGAACGTTTACATGTTGGTTTTTCGAAAAGTTGACAAAATCGCCGAACAAGCAGAACTGGCAAAAGCCGACCCGGAAACCGCTTCAAACGATGTCGTTGTAAATGCGAATACTCGTATGATATGGGCCAATGTCTTCAGTTTTCTCCTTATCATCACAGCCATTCCACAGATTGTCGATTATTATGTTCCTTTAACCAGTGACTGGTCAGAATACCATTTCATGATTCTAGCACTTGCACAACTCAACTCTTTGATTTTGTCAGTGTTAGTGTTTCTGATCTTACCAACATACAGGTGAATTATTCTTATAGAGAACTTTTTCTAGTCAATTGTTTGATGTTTTCAGATCAGCTGCTTTCAGTTGTTTTTCTGGTTATGAGAAAGTTCTCGTTGCCATGGAGAAAAACAAAGTTCACCAATTCGGGGAAAAACTTCATGGAAAACCTGCGGAACCTTCGGTTGAATCGGCAACGCAACCTGTTCCAATAGAAGTACCACAACAACAGGCACATCATGTTATTTTCCATCATCATCAGCCAATGTTTCATCCTGGAGGAGAGGTCAAGATCTTTATGACACCAATAATTCAACATCAGGTGCCTTTATGTTAATAATAAACTCGATTCTTGTTGGTGCAGATTTTAAAAATTAGGGAACAATAATACATAACAGAAGAACTAGAAACTCGAAAGTTGAAAATGCGCTGCGAAATAATTCAAAAGTGCATCATTATACTTTGAAATCTGCACACACCAAACTCTACGAAAATTCGTCTGTGTGTATTGAAAAAAATGAGAGGGAAAAGAACAACGATTTCGATAGAGCACACATAATCCATCGGAGCCAACGCGTGCGCAGGCACAGTGAAAAAAAAAGTATTTTTTCTTCAGAAAAAATTAGTTACGGACTTTTACAAAATAAAAAACATGTTTCTGCAAAAATGGGAGGAGAATGTCGCGTCTGAAAATGGCAATGGTCCGCACACTAAATGTGCGCTTTTGCCGCACAGTTTTCGGGAGAATATTTTCAAAAATTTTAAAATATTTCGTGATATTATTGGCTAAATATCCGCAAACTCGTTGATTTGGTGTGGAAAATGAAGAATATATTCCGATTTATAACCAATACACTGATATATTTCTCTGAAACTGTTCAGATTACACATAAAACGTTATTTTTCCATTTTTTTGCCAAATTTTGTTCAACATGGAATATTCTTTCTGTAAGGTCGTAATATGTGCCAGTTTATGTTATGCCAGTCTCACCCACTTCCCACAATGACTTCTTTTTGCCTTTTAGTCTTATTTACACTCATCTGAAACAAAAAAAACAAAAAAAAGTCATTTTTGAATTTCGCGCAATTGTGTGCAAACACCGCCTTAAAAAACCGCGGTAAAAAAAAGATACTTTTTTTGCCTGTGGCAGGTATCTGTTTTGGTTTGTTTATTGCTCCCATTCCAAATATTTCTGTTTTTTTTTTTGGCAAACGGGACTAATAGAATGAGAACTTTTTTCAAAAAAATATTTAATTGTCTCGGAATCCTTCTTTAATAGGACTATTGTAGTGAGAGTTTTCACGTGATGAACTTTTTTTTAATTAAGTTTTATAATGAACATTACTTGTCTGTGTGTGAAACTGATTTCATTATTGAGAAGTATCTCTGTTCGTCCTCGAAAGTTCTCGATTTGTTGAAAAAAAAAATAATATTTCGAAACGCCACTCAAAAAGTTTAGCTAAACAACAGGCAAACGCGGAGTGTCGTTGTTTTATTTCATTTTCTTGTTTTTTTTTTCAAAAAAAGTCATCGTTTTTCTCCTTGTGTGCCATTTTTTATCCGTATCTCATATTAAATTTCAGAAATGGAAGTCGACTCAGCTAAACCGTCTGCCTCTGTTCCCCTAAGAAATTGGGAGATGTCGAATCAGATTGAAAATGTTGATTCGATTTTCGAATACAACGCACAAATGCAAAACGAGATGAGAAATGCGAAGCCTTGGGATAAAGATCCACATTATTTCAAGCAAATCAAAATCTCGGCGATCGCTTTGCTGAAAATGACGATGCATGCGAAAAGAGGTGGAAATTTGGAGATTATGGGTTTGCTACAAGGTCGAATCGACGCGAATTCTTTCATTATTTTGGATGCATTTGCATTGCCTGTTGAAGGAACTGAAACACGTGTAAATGCACAAGCGCAGGCCTATGAATATATGTCAGTTTATACTGATTTGTGCGATTCCGAGGGACGTAAAGAAAAGGTAAGAATTTTACAATGTTCAAAATCGGTACAATATTTTATTCATTCAGGTTGTCGGATGGTATCATTCTCACCCTGGATACGGTTGCTGGCTCTCTGGAATTGATGTATCGACCCAAACTCTGAATCAGAAATTCCAAGAACCATGGGTTGCGATTGTCATCGATCCTCTCCGAACAATGTCAGCTGGTAAAGTCGATATCGGCGCATTCAGAACATATCCAGAAGGATATCGTCCACCAGAGGACGCTCCATCTGAGTATCAATCGATTCCAATGAATAAAATCGAAGATTTCGGAGTTCATTGTAAACGTTACTATCCTTTGGAAGTCAGTTTTTTCAAGTCACAATTAGGTGAGTAAATTTAAAAAAAAACTTTTATTACCAAAAAAAACATTTAGACGCTCAAATTCTATCGGCACTTTGGAACAGTTATTGGATTTCCACGTTGAGCAGCTCTCCACTTTTTTCAAATGTTGAATTCATAAATAATCAGATTGGAGATATTGGACAGAAATTAGGGGCGGTAAGTGAATCGATTCAGGAGCCAACTTTTAAAAAAAATTTCAGTTGACATCGAAGTTCCAATTGAACGATAAAAGTACAGAAGCTTTGGACGCGTTGGACAAGGTAAGCTTTTCAAAATTAAAAATGACTGGCTCCTCGAAAATTTGAATGATCAGGTTTCTTAGACGAATTTCATTATAAAAATATCAAAATCCGGGGTGATTCTTAATATTTCCAAAAAAGTTCTTTCAAAATGAAAGTAAGCATTGAATTTTAAAAATTTGAATCACTAAAGAGAAAGTAACGTTCGAAAAAATTAATAGTTTTAGGATCAATTTAAAGTTCTTCGGAACAGTTATATGAAACAAAAATAAAAATATATACAACAATAAAAATAATAATCCCAAGTAAATCAATCAAAGCTTAGCAGTTTTTATTGAAAAATAGTAAAATTTGTTAAAACTTTTCCTCTGGAGTGTACAATTTTCCATTTCAACATAGCTTCCGAAAGGTCATTGGTATTCATATCAACATAAAGTTATATATTTTTTTAAATCATGTACACTATATTCCTCCGAAGAGCAGTGCTGTGTATTGAAGTTTTCGTTGATACAAATAGTATGGTCTGGTTTGGAGTTTGCAAAAAAAAAATAACGTTTCTGGCCGGGCTATGGTAGAAAAATAAAAATTCTCGGCTCATTCAGACCGATTGATAAATAAATCTACCTGAGCTTGTTTGTTTTTTGAAAAATGAGCTGTGTTCGGGTTATTTTAGCGGGTTGTGCGTCGCTTACATTGGTCTACTAATTCGTAAATGCCGACACTACCGATGAGAAACAATCGTCATCTCGTCGTCGAACACTCCACAGCAATTTTAATTTTTAGATAGGATATAGGAAAAAAATCGTATAGGCAGACTCTCTAAGTTTAGAACTTCGAACCGTCGCTGGAACTCGGTCTACTAAAATTATTTACTAATATGTTGTTCCAAGAAATAATATTGAGTCGACTATCGTTCCTTTTCCAACAATTTTTGGTAATTTACATTTTAGCAGCTTTAGCGTATTTATTTGATACGAATAGTCCATGATTGAATTTTTATAACATGTTGTACGGGAGAAAAAAAAATACAATATTGGGATTATCAAATCATGTTTTTCAAGTGTTTCGTTCCTGTAAATAAAGCTTTCTCAACTATTGAGAGTCTGTCGGTCATCAAGTTTTTACATAGGTGTGCTTTCTCAGTAAAAAATTAAATCTCTCCGTTCATTTTGCTGTGAGCTTCCATTTATGATATGACCTTAAAAAATTCAACTATCTCCCGTAGTTTAGAACAGTGCATACTTTTTGCCTACGAATCCACAAAAAAAAAACAAGAAAGACGTAGTTCTAATTTTGTCAATATTCAATGTGAACCATTTTGCAGATTGTGACAGACGCCAAAGCAGTCGGCGAAGAGCTCGAGTCCGGCAGAATCTCTCACTTCGTCAAAAAGTTCCTGTTCAACCGCAAACCATGTTCTTGTACGCCGCCTCCAACTATCGCCGATGCTGACGAAGAAATGCTGCAATGAGCAGAGAAAAATGTTACGTTTTCAAAATTTTTATTTAAAAAAATGTTTTTTTTTCAAAAATTAAAACAAATGTATAAACATGTGTACATTTAAATCGACAAATGGGGGAGTTTCAAGAGAGAGGATATCGCAATAAAATGGTTTTCTGATTGTGGGGAAAAATAACAAATACAAGAAAAAAGATCATTCGGGTTGACAACAGTTTCCAAAAGTGGAAACATGACCCGTTACTAACAACATAGAAAAGGGACTAAAAACTACAGAGCTCCTGGCTCATATGTTGCAAATAGAGGGAAGAAAATTGATAAATATAGGGATATCACGATAACTTATCATTAACACGAAATTCAAAAAAAAAATCAAGAAGCTGTCGATAAATACGAGACCCTTTCGAGGTATATTTTAAGATGAAGAAAAGAAAATGATAAACTAGGGTCTTGAAAAACAATCTACATATAACTCATTTCCATGGCACGATCATGACGATCAGTGCGGCGTTGACGGCAAGTTCGTGCGGCAACCTTGTTCTTTCCGCGGCGACGAATCTTGCGAATCAATTGCTTTTGAGCCTCGCTCAATTTCTCCATTTTGAGCACTTGTTGAAGTTCGGAGAGGCTCATTTCGGAGATTTGATGAGCGCTGACCGGAAGGCTGTGGTCGGAAGCGAGTTGCTCGTCTTTCGATTGACGTCCACGTTTGCGTTGTTGTTGCGAGATCAACGGAATGACACGGGAGATTTTGCGGATTGGCGATTGGCGACCAAATGTGTAGTCGTTTGGCACTAACTTTCCGTGGAATCTGAGATTGTTGAAATGTTAAAAATATACTTCTATAATTCATTTTTACCTGCTAGTTGGCACACCACGTGAAGGATCAGACGACGCCTCAGTATTATATCTGGGCGATTCCGACGACAAGCGGGAGCAGGTAGATGAGGAGTCACTGGAAAACAACATTTTTGAAAATTCAATAAACTACTGATGGGGACCCGTACCGTTTAGCTGCTTGATTACAAATGTCTTCGACAATCTGGGTAACAAAGTCCATAACACTTTGATTACCCAGGGAAGAAGTCGATGGTGTGTTCATGTCAGAAAGAAAACCGTGAATGATACACAAGATGATGACAATAAAAGATTTTTGTAATCACAAAAATTTGGGGGTTATTAGGTAGAAAACCTTCTAGAATGTTTTACTGATTTGCAGGAACGCCCTTATAGTAAAATCGCGAATTACGTTTAAAAAAACTGCGTGATTTTTTTTTTGGAAAATAACGTATATACTAGTAAATAGGAAGGTAAAGCTTTCAGAGGCGTCTATATTGATTGTGGCATAACAAATGAGTGATAATAACATTAACTCCCTAGTGATTTCCCAATAATATTTTTCCAACTTACGTGCAATCTGAAAACGATTGTCTCATTGAGTGATATGGATCGAATAATGGGCTCAATGCTGAGTTGCTCGAACTTCCACTTCCACTACTTGAAGATCCTCCCAATGCGGTGGCAATAGCAGCTCCAATGTGATTCACATTTTGTTGATGTTGTGATGATCGAACCGCATAGTTGTGATCGTAGTCAACGTTTCCATTTGAGACAGCTTCGTGAGCCGAATCGTTGACCATTGGAATATAGGCGAAATTCGCTGGTGGGAAGACTGAAAAGTCGAGAGCATGGAAATTGGAGAAGGCAAAGTTGTAGGGCGGAGCAAAGTAGTTCATTTTTATCGGAGTGTTGGATATATGTTTTAGCTCTCAGAGTACGACTTTTATAGGAGATAAATCAAAGCCCCGCCCTGAATTCGATTTTAGGGAGCGCTAGGATTTAACTACTATGGGCGGAGTTTGGCTCTATGAAAAAATTATGCTCCCGGATGTTGAAAGGAATTGAATAGGTCCCACGTTGGAAGATCCCCCAACTCACCATCAACTGGTTCAGCTTCCGCTGGCATTATATACTGTTGCATTGTTGCCGAATCAGTAGTCGAATTGAAAAGAGTCTCAGCAGGAGCTACTGGTTCAGAAGAACTGGACAGCTCGTCATTTCTCAGCATGCTCATCTCAGTTACTGTAAACATTTTGATAAAAAAAGAAAATGACGTTCTTATCAACAACTTCGTAATGCTGATAAAATTGTGTGCACATCAAAAAGAAAAAAAGAATCAAAAGTACTCACGGTTGTTCTGCGAGTACACAATTCCCTCGGAAAGAGAAACATTTTGCAAGAGTGGCTGTGAATTGGACGAAGTCTCGAAAAGCAAATTTAATTGTGATTCTTCTTTAGAAACATCTTCAAGAAGTGCGGCTAAGTCTTCCTAGAAAATCTTAACATATGAAAAGACCGAGAGATTTTAAAATCTTACATCAGTCGGAACTGGTAATTCTTTCACTTCTTCTTGTGATTTTACCATATGTTTCATACTCTGATCCACATTATTATTGTTGTTGTTATTATTGCTGTTATAATTATTGAAACTTGGGTAGAAGTCTTGGAACATTCCTTTTGATAAATCTTCATATCTCGCATGCTCTTCAGCTGTCAGTCCCTGAAACAAGAATTTGTTTATATTTGAAATTCGATACCAGATTCAGTCAGTCAGTCACATTTTCATTTTCATTTCAACTATCAAAATGATTCTACCTTTACTGTTTCTCGCTATAGCAATAAGAACTGGATCAATCGTGATTCCATCACCTTTGAAAGATGTTCATGTATCGATAGCTGGTACTCGCGCAATAAATCTTGACATGAATGTTCGACTTCTCACAGTTTTGACATTGCAGCAAAGTGTAAGTGAATTAGTTGTAAAATGACTAAATGTTTAGAATGACTGTTAACGTAGTGATTCTAAACTTTTTAGATGTGTCACTTAAAGATGAGAAACTTATCACTATTACATAAACCCTATTTAAACTTTTCCTACAAGTTTTGATTAGGAATTGTAACTACAGTGACCTGATTCCGGTTTCATCACTTTTAGGGTTTCCTTACGAGTTTTTGACAACGCCTCTTTGCACTGTGAGGTGTTGATCTAAAAATGACTTCGTCACTATCAATTCCTAGACTTAACGACTTTTCGTTTTTGAAAGATGATAAAAGCACAGTCAACAGTTCAATACACATCGATGTCATCATTTTTCGTGATGAACGTAGTTTGCATAAACAGTTCTTTCTCTGCATGGAGATAGACCATGATAAGACTCTTCGAATGTACTTAATCCTCTGGAGTGTTCTGTTAATAATCAGAAAGGACAAAACTTGACTAATAAGTGCGTAATCTTTCGAGAAAAAATTAACTTGTTTTTGCTGCATGTCTCATGTTCTTGATCAGATGGGTGTACTTTTCGAAAGTTCAAAGTAGTATAATTTTTTTCTTCCAAATTGAAAGTCATCAAAGCACCTTATGATATTTTCCGAAATTGATGAAAAGTACAAATATGACTCAAGGACTACTGTAACGAAAAAAGAGAACCAAAAGGGTAATTTTTCAGGGGTGGCAAATGTACGAGGACCATTGGTACAAACTATTTGAAATTGACTTAATGTGGATCCCAGCTGAAAACTTTTGCCGATCAATGGGTGGGCATCTTGCCAGTATTAAAGATGAGTCCGAAAACCTTTTCATTCACAAATTGCGCAAAAGTTGGTGGTTTTGAAAGGTTTTGAGTTAAAAATTTTGTACTTTCAGAAAACAACATTTGGATCGGTCTCAACAAGTTGAATGATACAAATCAGGTCTACAAATGGTCTGATGGAACTCAGGCTGATTACTTAAACTGGGATTCTACACAACCTAATGAACCGCTTGTGGATTGTGTCTACATGGCTTTTCATCAAGAACAGCGTGGGACGTGGTTCGACTATGGATGCCGAGAAATGCTTCCTCAATTTTTTGTGTGCGAATTACCTATGCCTTGAATTTACATATTTGTTAATAAACTCACAGTAATTGTCGATTTCTCAGTCAACATTTGCAAGTCTCTTTCATATTGTTCAGCTGGTGCAACCTGTCTGACACCTTTCTCGATAGCAATATCACTTCTCCAAAGAACATCAATCAGATCAGCATCTTCCAACGAAGGTGAATCATAAGAATATGTATCGAATCGATTCGATGTTGTTGGTCTGGATGGTGATGATGATCTTCCAAATGGTGAAGCTGATCTGTGCTCCGTTAAAACAGGCATAACTGGCACCGGATTGTACTGCTGCATCATACTCTGATCATCTCTCCAACGAAGACCCATTGGCCTGTGCCACGGTGCCATTTTCGGCTGTTGTTGTTCTACTGGAGCAGGCTGGTAATAATCATACTGTTGATTCATGTTTCCGTACATCTTGTTGGCTGAAAAGTTTCTATATATAGTTGGATATAAACATGTTCATTTGATCTCTCTTCCAAGTTCAATAGGTGTACTCTGATAATTATTGTGAGCCGTTACTAGGTGAGTTTTTCTTTCTGAAAACTAAAATTAATTAGAAGTGCATGTGATATGCGTCGTTTGTTTTGAAGCAATTATGTGCAAAAAACAAAAACATTGTTATAAAAAGCAAAACCTCCTCTTTTGAAAATTGTTTTCGTATAGTTTTTGATGCTGCTTCAAGTTGAACTTATGATCATTTTCAAAATGAAAATTAAGAAAGGGGATTTTTTCACATGTTGTATTGAAAATTGGCTGAACACAGGAAACTGAAGATTGTTAATATTTACAAAGTGTCGTCGATAGTAGCTTGTAAGCCCGAAATTCACAAACCTCTGGATGTAATTTCAAAAAATGAATCGATAGCTTTGTCAAAAACTGTCTTCAATGTTTGATCACTCTCCGAAGTCGCCACAAATGATGGTAAAGGTGTTGGCGGTTTGATTTGAACGATGAATGGTGAAGAAGCGACCAGCCAAATGAGGATAGTCTGAAAATAGAACAAAAGTGTACTTAGAAAAACGTAACAGAGCTATAAAAAAAATTTTTTTCAATACATTTCAGAAACATTTCGAAAAAAAAAGAACGAAAACAGAAAATTCTAGGCAAAAAATTTTTCATACAATAAAAAAAATTGTTCAAGTTTAATATCCGAATACTCAATTTAAGTTGTGAGACACACATGCCACAATCCCGGACACAATTTTTTTGTGGGTTTTAATTTATTTACAGCGCTAAAGAGCACACGTGAGAAAAACAATAACAAGATATGAATATTCAGGATAGGATTCGAAGTTATTTAGTATGGTTTGAAATTACATAGCATATAAAACACGAGATAGCATTCTAGTTTCGAAAAAACAAGAACATACTCACACAACCACGACCTTCTTAAGTCAATGATCGAAAAACTGTGTGAGTAGAGAGCGAGAAAGAAAAGAGACTTTACAGTATTCTTCTCTCTCCGCAGTGTACGCAAAGATGTCGCTGACATCATGGTCTTTCGACTTTTTTGTAAACGTGACTCTTATCGAAAAAAATTGGCAGTCAAATAGTGTTTGATTTTTTCAGATAATGTGAGAAAATGTCGGATTGCGGAAAACATAAGTACAGAGTCTTTCACTCTTTCGAGAAAAAAAAAGATAAGCATAGATTGGAAACATTTTTCGAAACTTATCAGCAAAATTTTATTGCTTCGTTTTTTTTTTTTTTTGAGAAACTCGAGATTAATAGACAACCTTCGATTCATCAGAACTTTGAGAAATAAAAAATTTCGAACAGAAGGAGTCAAAAATTTGACGTATTTTAATTCAAAACATTAAACACGTATTTTGAGGGAATTTTGAGGGAAGACAGTAAGTTTGGATGTACGAGAAAACAGTATTTTGAATAATGAAAACAGAAAAGAAATTTTGAAGTTTGTTATTGAAAGAAAAACTTTTGAGAAGTTCAATTTTTATAGTACTTCCTATTTGACAATAAGTTATAAGAGTGGAAATTTTATGATTTTTAACTTTGGAGGGGTTAGAACTTCTTTGAAAAACACTAAATAAGTATTCAAAATTGCATTTCCATAGAAACAGAACACGCTTCCAGAAAAAAAAACGACTTGGCAGGAGAAAACCTCATTCACTCATAGAGAAGAGAGAAACTCTAGCAAAAATGATGACAAATAAAACACAACATGTAACGCTGCAGAGAGAAAAAGAAGAATAGAACACGCTATATGACCTATAGGCGCAGATTGAAAAGGTAAAAATGGCCAAAAAATCGGGGAGAATACATAGACTTAGGACAACTGTTTTTTCGTGGTCTGTGACTTGCGAGAAAAAAAGAGAAATTGTGGAGTATGATGTCCAATGTTTCGCGTGATCTTCAGACCTTTTGGTTTTAAAAGTAGAAAACGCAAATAAAACAACTAGGTTTCAATCAAAAACTTTTGAAATGAAATGTTGACTCTAATTGAAAAGAACAAATTTAAACATGCTCCAATTTTCAAAAAAGTGGGCAGCGAAGAGGCCATAGCTGAAAAGATTTCGGTATCTCCTGAATAATTCCTGATGAAAATCTAACGAAACTACAACCCGAAAACAATTTTAATCTTTTTTTTTCTAAAACTAAAGGTTATTTTGGAAGGCGAAATGGAATAAATTGACGAATTGATAAGAAATGTATGATTGGAAACAGAACAAAAATCGATGAAAGATAGATGCATTAGGAAGAAAACAAGATAATCATGGGGTTTTCAAAAGATTGCTAAACAGATAGAAATGTTTTCAGTATAATAAGTTTGAAAGTAGATTAGCATTCATAAGTTTTATGATGATACAAAACATTTTAATAGCAGTTTTTCGTTTATCATGAAAACCTGTCAACCTGACATTTTCGGTTTCATTCTAGTTTTCAGAATTTTTATGTTCATTGGAGTGTAAATAACATTAAAGCTTAATGATGAGGTAAAGCACTCGGCAAGTTGCTTTTAAATAAAAGAGTATTTTTAAAGTAAAATCCCTCGATTTTACATTTTTTTTTCAACAAGTATATTTTTGAGATAAAAATTTTAATTTGATAAATTCGACAACTTTACGTAAAAATAAGCTCTTTCATCCAAGAGAAACTCGCCGAGTACCTCCATTTCACCTTTGAAATTCAATTTTTACGACTTTTCGAAATGAAAACTAAAATTCTCGTGTGTTGTCACGAGATAGAAGTTGAAAGCAAGCTCTATCGAATTCTGATAATAAGTCTGCACGGGTTTGTTCGAGTGTTACATACAATTTGCAAAACATAAACCGCCGTGTTATGTACATGTATTAGTTCAATACAAAATATTATTCAAGCTTGTAAGTTGAACGAAATTTGTTTCTGATTTTCGGACAAACTATTTGTAAAAAACTAACCGAAAGTCCAAAAACCTTCGATTTTCCACTGTGTCGCTTCTTCTGCTCCTCAATTTCCCCAACGATTCTTCTTCTTTGTTGGTTGTTAACAGAATGTTCTTCTGACTTCTGATTTTCTTCCGACGGCTCCTCGTCTCGTCGTTTTTTCTTCTCACTATTCTCTTTTTCCTCCGTACCGCCCATCAAATCCAAATCCGATGACGCCGGACACGAAAGTCGTCAATACGACCGCAAAACGAAACTCTCTGCTGTGAAGAGATCAAAATCCCTTCGAGCCTGAAACATATAGATTGAAAATAACCTTCTGAGAAAATTTTAGATATCAAAGCATGGTAGAAATATACCATTTTCAAAAAACACAAATGATGAGTGAAAGATTTGAAATTCATAAAAACATATGTACATAAATACAGCAAAAAAATCCCTGAGTTATGAAAGTTTGAGCGCTTCAACTTGTGCACAGGCAGCTTTGAGATTCGTGAGAAGCATCGACATCGATCTTGTCCAACGGACATCCGTGTTTAGCATCATAACAGAATTGTACTTTACACCATTATCCACCAATCCATCCGAATTCACTTTGTATGGGGGTTTGAAGGAGCTCTGACGATCCTGGAAAAGTACAACAATAATAGAGGGAAGAAGTTTGTTTGAAATCCATAAAGGAATGTTGTTGCAAAACCCACACGTCCGCGTTTAGAGTAAGAAAAAGTAATTTAAATGAGATTATTCGTTCCACTAAATATTGATTCTCAATGAAACTACTCAAATCGGGAAACAATGTTTGAAAGGGGTATTTAGTGATTTTCGAAAATTTTCGAAAATCATTGCTTTTCAACAAAGAGAAAGGACTGGTTATGATTTCTTTTTCGATTGAACGTGTCTGTAATTTATTCGATAGTTTTTCAACTATCTCTGATGCGCCATGGATGCCTTTTTTGAAGAACTTTTGACGATTTTTGAAGAATTGAACACTGATTCATGAATTATCACTTCTTGTCAGGTAACAAATTTTAAATAAAATCTTACCGCCAAACTTTTATGCAAAAACTCCATCAATTCGAGATACTTCTTCATTCCACGATCGATCGCCGATGTTCCACTGAACGGCGTTCCTTGTCCATACATAACATATCGTTCCTCAACTCCATTTCTTCGTTGTTTGATAAAAGAGTGGCTACCCATGGCAACAGGTGATAACTCATGATGTCGAACTCCAAGACGTTCCAATAAAATCTGAAAAATTATAATTAAGGACATATGGAATGGCATATAAACAAGAAGTCGATACTGATCTCTCTTCCGATATGTTTAAATGGGATGAACGGAGAAGATGAAAAAGACTGGTCATTTTTATTAAAACTATCATCTTGATGATTTATCGGATACAAACACACCAAACGTTTCTTCAATATACAAAATTTTAAGACATTCAGAGAAAATTTGTCAAGAAATGAGGTTTCCAATTGTTGAAAAGCCAACGTGAGTAATCTAATTTCTATTATTTTATGAAAATGTTAAAACTTGCGTTCAAAATCAGTTATCTAACTACACATGACAAAAGGATCTTAGTAAATACTCACCTCTAATAACAAAACAATTTGTCCCAATGCCGCGTTGATCTCGGTCCATTCAACAGGGGTTTCTTTCGAATATCCCAATCTAAATCCGTTGATCTCTGCGACTTTCTCTTCGATCCAAATATGAAAACATAAATCGAGTACATTTGTATCTATCAATTTTCTATGTTGCATATTGGCATACTGACATTCGGCTTCTAATGACTTTATTTCGTCCTGTGTCTCGACTACTTGGCGTAGATTATCTCGATAGGTTTTCCACAATTCCACCGATTCACTAGACGTTGTTTCAGCTTGTCGTTTCTTTTGCTGAAGTTCTTGATCGAGTTGCTCTTCTTCGGCAAGAAGTTTGGCGAATTGAGCTTCGAGACTTTTCTCTTCGTCTTGCAGATTTTGCAACTTTGTCTTCAATTCAGGAACACTCGAACTCGGATGGTTCTCTTTCAGATAATCGATATACTTTCTGTACGACAAACATTCGTCTTCGAGAGCGGCTAGTTGAACATCCATTTCTTTTAATAAAGCATCCGAACAATCTTTACAAACTGGAGCGTCGGATGGAAATTGCGCATCTCCAAAAAGTCGTAAAAGATTTCGAGAAAGACCACTGCATGAATCGTAAATATCGCTCTCGTTCTAAAAATGAAAACTTGAGGTCAAAATCAAGGGTATTTTGTAAGTTTTTTAAAATGAGTTTCTTTATATTAAAATAAATTTTTTAAAAACTTTAACTTTTTTTGTTGGAAAAAATAACGACTGTTGGAAAGAGCAAAGTTTTTTTTAAAATTATTTTTTTGGGCATGTTTTTACTTTGATAAAAGTTGTGCCAGGCGACATTAAAAAATGCTGACTTCATATATTTCAACTTTTCAAAACCTTCCCAAAATGACTCACTTTCTTATCCGCTGATTCGGGTCGTCTCTGTGTCACATCCAATCTTAACGATGCTTGGCAATTCAGGCAAATAAATGTTTTAGGTTCTCCCATCTGTTAAAAAATCAAATTTTTCAAAAAAAAGAAAACAAACTGAACGAATAAATAACATTTTCAGATATTGATTTGAGTGTAAGACATTTTTTTTAAGATTCACTGCCAGTGCAGGTAGCATTATGTTAAGTGCAATGTTTGATTGGTAAAAAGACAGAAAAACAACTATCTTTCGATTTCGATAAAAACACATTTTGGTGAGGAGGTATAGAGAGACGCACAACAGACAAAAAAAGCCAAATGGTCAGCCAGACAGTCGTGTCGTCTAGATTAGACGCGCGCGCCGCGCGCTTTGCAGAGGGATAGACTATTAAGAAAGAAGAACCTAGGAGTGAAAAGATTTTTAGGATATTTATAAATATAAATCGCAACATATGGTTCGAAAAAAAAAACCAAGAGTAATAATACAATGGCAAAAACATTATGATGACATTGCGAAATTCGCTCTATCGCACTTCTGTTTTGAACGTTCTAGCAAACACACACTTTTTTCTCCTTTTTGTTATTTCGTGGTCTATGCGAAGGAAATGGTCATGAGGTAATTGGGGGATCTTGTTATGTGGAGAAAACTAGAACAGCGAAAACGTTCTAAAAAGCGATTGAAAATCATACGAAAAAATTCAATGAAAAAACACCAGCTGTTCTTCTTTTTGTGCGTGATCTAAGAAATGCCCTTGACCCTATGATTCTGTGAAAACACATGATGATCCAACGTGAAACTTGTGCCTAAAGAGAATAGAGCAAAATAAAGATCAATTTTAGATTTAGTTTTTCGGTCAACTGTGAGCAGTTGTATTGTGTAAACACAATGATAAGCATTAAACTACAGTAATCATGGGGTGATTATGAGATCACAAAAGGCTCAAATCTGTAGAAAAGTATCGAATTTTTCAACGATAGAGAGTTCGAAGAGTGTATGTTTATCCGACGATTTCGAAAGATGTTTACGAAATATAACGGTGGTACTGCAGTTACTCAGCCAGAAAATTTTTCCAAAAAAATACAAAAAAAATTTTAATTTGAAAGTCTCAAAAAAAAAAAAAAATTTCGACAAACATTTTAATTAAAAATATTTTAGTTTTTCAAATATTGTTCGTCGGCTGATTAATTCTATCAGAACCACAGATATGAATTTCTCTTCTCTTAATAATCGCCAGACAATGAACAATGAACCACAAATAAAAGAAGAGCTTGCGATTTTCAGAAAAAAAGAAAAAATGAATTGAGCAATTCAAATGTCTCGAAAATAAGCGCGCTCTCTCCGTCTACAGCGGAGTGTCGTTGTTTATAATTAATTTTTTTTCTCTCAAAAATTATTTTTCAAAAACCGATTCAACATTTCACTCATTATCAACAACAAAAAACTTGCTTATTTAAGCACAAACAAAACTATTTTATAGGTAACTCCAAGTGGTACCAGCCACCCGGGTTAACTATACGTACTTGAGAAGAAAAAGTGTTCGTTTTTTTCTTCGAACGCCCAGGGTAGGAGTGATTTTCGACGTTTTTTGCTTATTTATTTGCTCATCGAGACAACAAATCTCATAAACAATTTAGATTTATTAAAAGCGATTGATAGCTAGAAAAGATTTGTTCCCTTTTTCTTGAAAAAAAGTCCTTTTCTTCGACTAAAAGTCGAAGTGACTAGGCACTCAACCATTTGAAAGTACAAAAAACAGCCTCTGCCTCGGGAAAAACTAAAGATTTTCTAGTTTTTCACCAAAGTACTGAAAGTGTTAAAATAGTTCTAGAAAAAAATCATGAAATATCAAAATCAAAGCACTACAAGACAAACATTTTGTTGTGTCCACTCCACAAAAAAATGAAGGAACGCCTGTTTCTCTGACCAAAAGCTTGCAGTCTGCGTCTCTCATTTCTATTTCTCTGCGTGACTGCCGGCACCCAGTCTATCTGATATTTTATGAAAACAAAATAAAAACGAAAAGCAGTGTCAAATTCCCAACCAGGCATGGAAGAAGAATGATTTATTTATTTATTTACACATTTTTCAATCAAAACGATATCCTCTTTTATGTAAAATATCTTTTAAACATTCGATACTCCGCATAGAATCATGATTCAGTTTCTCTCCACCAACCTGAAAAAAAAATAATTTTGGTTTCAATGTTTCAAAAAAATGGTCCTACCAGTGAAATATGGTTCTCATGCTCTTCGAGAAGATCTCTTGGTTCATCCTTGACTATTCGACATCTCAGACTTGGTTTTGATAAAATCAAAGCGGCAAAATATTTGTAGTGTGATTCAACGTCTGTGAGCATATATTGGGCGATTCCTTCGTCGAAGATCTGAATAACAAATTTTTTGAGAGATCAATTCTCGAAAATTGAAGTTTGAAGAATCAGAAACAACTTCTTCACCATTGAAATTGAGGCTCCAGTAGTTGTTAGTTTATATTATTCGAAATATAATAGAAGACATCAGGTTTCTATAGTTCCAGTTTTCCTGTTCGAATTTTAGTGAGTCTAATTTCTGAATCATTTTATAAAAAGGATTTTGAGGGTATAGTTCAATATGAAAACGTCTGGCTCCAAAAGTATTTTGAACTGAACACATAGGAACTACAGTAACCACGTGATAGGTTCAAACTCTGAATAATAGCCAACTATTTCAACAAAATAACTCACATGAAACTCATCATCTGGAATTTATAGTCGCCTTTGATTTTTAACTATTCAAACATCCCATAGTAACCCACCTGTACACTCGCATCAACTTCCCAATCCGGATTCCATCTTTCTACGAAAAGTGCCAATTTATCGACATGTATCTCAGGTATAGTTGGACGAATCAAACGACAAGAAACATCCTTTTCGCGAAACATTCCCTAAAAAGTCGAACATACATTCTAATTATTCTCAAATCGTCCGAAAAAGAAGATTAGAAGAACATAAATGCATGCGAAAAACAGAAAACAAACTGATTTATATCAATCAACGGAATCCCAATAAAAGAAACTGACAAGACGAGAAAAGAAAAGGGCGAACTGAACACATTTACAAAACAAAACTAAATATAAATCAAAATTAAATTAATTACCCTTCGAAAGAAGTTATTATGAGTCATTGATCGAATTCGTGGAAAATATTTTTTGTGGAAAAAATAACTGAACAAACAAATATTTAGAGTGGGAGGTATTGGCAAAAAAAGCATAATCGGATTAAAAAACGCACCTAAACAATGCTAAAATGGTTTAGTTAGTGGGCAAGGTTATTTCATAAAATAAACTTTAAAAAAAAGAATTGGGAAAGGATACATATGAAAAGCTCCACCAAGATGTCATTTAACGAAAAAAAAAACACGGATAACAAAAAATAAAACAGAGAAAAGGAACATTGCGAAATTTGTGTAAATACTCTAGATTTCGAAAGTGGAGAGGAAGATAATGATGTAACAAAAATATTTATCTCTTTTTTGTCAGACATTTTTTTCGCAAGATGCTTGCAAGAATTGAACATTTTGAGGTTTGCCAAGAATAAACTGTTGTGCTCTCAAACCTCGGAATGCTTTCAAAAATTAACAAAATATTTTTCAGAGATCAAAAAGTGTGGTTTCACCTGAACACATTTCAAAACAATGAAATATTTTTCAATGAAAAACATGTTATTCGACAGATTTTCAAACGTTGATCAACATCTTGTAATCAGCTTTCGCTAGAGACAGTTTTCAATGCGCTAATTTCTATTCAAAAGTTTGTAGCAAGAAAGTGAAAAAACCTGTATAGAAGCGATTTTGGAGAGTGAGGCCTAACTATAGGGTAACCAAGTATAAAAAGGAACCCGAGAAGTTTTATTTCCAATAGACATTTTTGAATGAAGCTGTAAATTCCGAATTTTGAAAACACTATACGTTTTGAAAAAAAACAATCCCCCCATTCTATTGGAAGATGACTTGTTTTTTTTGAAACAGAGCTAAAAAAGTTTTGAGTGGTTGTGGACAGTTTCTCTGAATTCAAATGAATACCAATATCATTACCACAGACTTCTGAACTTTGTTTTCTTATTATCTGAACTTCATGTGGGTAATAAATTGAGATGCGAACTGTATTAAAAGATGTGATATAAAAAATAGTTGTTCTCTATTGCGGGTAATCGACTCTCAACAATCAATTGATGAAAATGATTTCAAGTATAAAACTTTTCAAATGTTGTATTTTCTTTCTAAATAAATGAATAAATTTTAAAATAACAAAGTGTGCTTTATTGAGAATGGTCTCCCAACGATCCAGTGTATTTCGTTACTATACCTGACCATCTGTTTCTGTTGAAAAAATAGATCTCGTGTCTTAATAAAATTTGAGAATCAGAACAATTTTCAGGCAAAGAAAAAAATCCGGAAGCCACTGACAAAATGTTGACCTCCAACTTCTTTATAACATAAACCCAATTTTTGAACCAAAATTCAAAGTAATCCGTGATCGGAACAGAGCAACCCAGTCATTACACAGAAAAAATCACCAACAAATAAATAGTAATGCAAAAAGTTAGTATAGTACATGCGCAAATAAAAGTGATTTTTTGAGACGAAAAAAGAAAAGAACTGGCGAAAAATACATGTAAATAGACACATTGAATAGGTGTCTGTTTATTTTAGAATTCGTATTATGGGAAAAAAAAATGAAATATATGTATGTACATGTGGAGGGAAAATCAGGAACTGGCAAAGGAATGACGATTATCCAGATGAGCTTCGGGAATCGAAGGGGGTTTTATAAAACACATATATGTACATAAAACTTCAGTGTTGAGGTAAATTTCCAACGACCAGAAAAAAATTTGGTCCGTTGAAAGATTATGTCTAGAGAAAGAAAAATGGAAACTAAACTTGACGTTGTTGGGTTCGTTTTTGTATGGAATTCGTATCAATTTCAGCACAGGGGTACGCTAAAATCGATATCAATAGAAATTGAAAAAATCTATTGGGAATTGAAGCCAACACTGCCAATATAAGAATTAATGGAAAATCAATTTAGAATTATTTCCTCAGCAGACTCAGTTTTGAAAAAATGAACATTTTCGTTTCAACTTTTTAGATTAGGGAATTAATTTTTGAATTGAGACCGAGAAAAAAAAGTTCACGCAAAAAATAAAAAATAAAATACTCATCTTCTTGAAACGTGCCGAGTTTGCTTTTGAGTAGGTAATTCAAACCTGATTTTCCATGTCAAATTCAAATTGCTGAAACTCATTTCTCTGAAAATATTTGTGTTTCATTTTTTTTGAATGCTTATACTGACAGTGTTGACTTGAATTTTCAATATATTTTGTCAATTACCGATTTCAGCTAAGATTGTTGCTTTAACCGTAATTTTTGTATTAAAAAAAAAATTGGCTGAATTCATCCGGGTTTCTGTTTCTTGTAAGTCTATTCTGTAGTTGGCCAGAATTTGAATTCACCCCATATTTCACCCGTCACACGACATATTGTTTTTTTTTTCAACAAAACAACTCAATCGAAAAATAGGTCCAATCAAGATATATCAGAAGGGGCTCGTTTACTTCTGAAAATGAAACCTTTTTTTTTCAAAAACTAAAGTAAATCAAGAAACAGTCCTTGATAATGGTACGTAAACTACAATCTAATTCTCTTTATTGTTAAAAGTCCGAAAAATCATAAATATTTTTTTCATAAATTGAATCCATGAAATTGTATGTAGTGTATATAAATATAAATTCAAAGTAATCTTAACTTTGTAGTGACTAGAAATGGTATAATAACAAACAACTGAAAGAGCGCTTTCTGCAGATCTGCAGAATTGTTATGTCGGTTCTTCGCTTCTTTGAGTTATATATTTAGCAATGAAGGTTTTGGTTTTAATCTTCTCATTACTTGATTTTTTTTTCGTGATTTTAGTAAAAATCAGTGCTGCTTTAACACATTTCTTTTACAGTAATCCTCACCCCAACAAATTATCATGGTCGAAATTCACACAATTTTCTCCCTATCTCATTCAGTCGTTGCTTTGCTTGGAATGTTTTTTAACCTTCTGCTTGTCTATTTGGCATTGTTTCAAACCCCTCGGATTATCAAATCGTACACAACTTTGATTATCAATTTCGCATTGACTGACTTCTTTGCCTGTCTTACTGATCTATTCGTTCAACAAAGAATCATCCCGACTGGAATATCACTCGGCTATGTCTCTAATGGACTCTGCAAATTCATCTCACCATCAGCTTGTTATGTTGGGTAAGATACCAGTTATAACCTGAGCACAAACCTAACATGGCTCAATTTTTCAGATACAGTTTCATGCTCCACTTCCTTTCCCATTCATTATACTCTCTTCTTTTATCATTTTCCTATCGATATTATATTTTGTTCAACCCCGCACCAACTCGACTTGCTCTAGTTTGTGTCGTATTACTTGTCTATTCGCCATCGTTCTTCCAATTTGTCTCATTTTTATGGGCACAAGATGACCCGAATGAAATGCGAGAGATCCTCAATGCTAGATTTCCTGATTATGAATTGGATGGATACACAGTCACAGGCACTAAAAATATACTTTGTTTTAGTGCTCTTTTCACTATTCTCCATATGACTTTGCCTGTTTCACCGGTTTATGTTGGTATTTTGTTACTTCGGCAAAGAATTATTTCTCGTTTATCGGCTCAGTCATCGAATTTATCTGCAAACACCAAAAAGCTACACGGACAACTTCTCATGGTCAGTTATATTCGAAGCCTATTTTCAACATATTTAACATTTTGCAGGCTTTATCCTCCCAAGCTCTTCTTCCCGGATTATATGCCATCAGTGTAACATCTTATGGTCTCGGCCAATTGGGGATTTACAATCATCCAGGCTTGGAATACACCACTTTCTCTGCAGTTTTGTTCATTCAATTATTATCTCCTGTGACTTCTTTTGTTTTTGTCACTCCATATCGTCGATTTATTGCTCGAGTATTTTTCAGAAAAGTTAAAGTTCAAACAGTTATGGAAACATCATATAATGTTAGTCGTAAAAGTATCAGCTAACATGAAAATGGTTTTGAAATTGATTGAAGAACTTCAATAAAGTTTATTCGTGTTATCTGGATCTTGAGATGTTGAAATTCTTGTTATTCATATTTACAAAACTCCTTCGTGAAACTCTATAGTTAGAATATTCTGTTCAAAAAATCAACTTTTCATCAGTGAGTGTATAAAAAAGAAACCTCAATTCCGTGAAAAATCATTTGAAACGCGGTAAAAAACAGATTGAAAAAAAAGTTATCTGTCTTGGCGTCTGAAAATCTATCAGGTGACATATATTCAAAATTCTCAAACTTTCTCACAGCGTTCTTTTGTGAGTTTAATGAAAGACAACATATTTTATGTTGGAATATAGTTGAAATAAATTGCGTAATTCATTACTTGGCTGCATCGTATTCAATGTTTATTGAAATATGGAACAGGCGATGTTGAGATAATGGTCAAAAATTGGGCCCAGGTGGGTTTCCTATTTTTGAAGAGAGACAAATATATTTTCAGGGATGAATTTCGTTATCTGGGTTACCCCAACCAAAAGAAACCGTAATGAAAATTGGGTGAGCCTGGATAACAGTATTTATATGTTTTTTGTTATGTTAAAATGTTATGGCTTGATATCGGGGAAATAATATTTGCTTCAAATTTTTGTCCTGGTAATTCGCGGTCACCCTGTATGTTCCCTGCCCATAGAACCATTGGGAAATAATGATTGCGAAGCAGCAGGTAACATTGCCTACTGTTTCCGATACAAGCCCTTTCCCATTTTTTAGTCTAAGAGAAGGACCTTTTTCAAGAAAAAGGGAACAACCTTTTCTAGATTTCAATCGCTTTCAATAAATTCAAAGAAAATTTGTAGAATTGTTTCGTCCTCATAAACAATGTGCGCGATTCTCAACAAAAATAAAATAATCTTTATTCTCTAAATAAAATACAAACTTTTCTGGAGCACAAGTAATTTTGAGGAATGATAATAATGATGATTTTTCACATAGTTATAATAATAATTAGCATGATTTGAAGAAGAATAAGTGCTTATGTACACAGCTTGATGAGTTTTCGACCTTTTCCACCATTTTCGACGCCACCATTTTGTACCGCCCAACTTCTTTTCGGCGGAATTGACAACAAACTTCGGAGAATCGGATACTTGTCGATTGGCGCTGAAAATATTACTATAATTGTATAATGTCTTCAACCCTACTCACTCACCAGTCTTCTCCTCTTCTTTATGGTGATGGTTATTGTTTTCATCGTTGACAATATTGAAAATCGGAAACTTATCAGGGACATTCAATTTTCGACAGAAGGTTTGGCATGTTCTCTGAGTTTGGGTGTCTTTCGAATCCACCAACCGCACCATTGATATCTCAAATTCACCATTTGAAGAAGTCGAAATATCCGGGAAAATGTTACATTCGATCCATACGGCGAAACGATGAATATTACTCATTTTTGAGGAGGCGATTAGAGCACCATGGCGAAAATGGTCTAGAAAAAATTATTAAAATTTTAAATTAGTGTAAATGAAAGCCCTAGTAGGCCTAGTCTAAAATATAACTGATAGAATTAAAAACCTCTTGGTTATTTTCATTTCATGGACCAACTTAAACTGGGATAGTTCATCACATTTTTTCTAAAAATTCCCTTTTTACTTACCATTTCTATCTACATCATATAACAAATGCATGTGAGTATCGAAAAGTGTCAACGAATCAGTCGCTCTTTCATAGACCAACAAAACTGTCCGAATACATCCGATCATTACAAATATTAGACGTTGATCGTCTCGAAATGCCGGGCTGAAAATAAACTGTGAATTACTGTAATTATTGTCACACAACTGACCACTTAACAGCGGCGTGTATCATTCGCGGCAACGACTCGGCCATTTTCGCATAACACAATTTGAAGTCGATTTCGGCGAACGTCGTTCCACATGCTTTGATCGCATCTGGTAGATTGTAGACGCGAGTCGATGTCGCACCAGCATCACTCTCATATGCCTCATTACCATCGATGATACCATTAACGAGAGCATCGAATATCGTCGGTGGGCATGCTTGCGACAAGGACGCGGTGGTGAGTCGCTGCGGTTTTGAAGCCTCCTCGATGGTGGTGATATTTTTCATGTGGAGAGGTGATGGTGTGCCGCGGTCCAGACCACCGATTTGACGATAAAGTGACTGAAAATAAAAATATTCGTGGAGGTTTCAGTTAGATGGTTTTGAGATGGAATTTTCAATCAGGTATTTGAAACCAAAATTTCAGCTTTAGAATCTATAAGTACTCAAATTATGGGATTTTCAATTTCTGTGGAACTTTGTGTACTTTTCAAATTTCTTTATGTACATTTTTAAGTCAAATAGGTAGTTCCTAGTTACTCTCAAAAATAATAAACACTCACCAATGGCATAAAAACATGATGATTATGCAAAATTTCTGCGATTTTCAGCGCAATCAACGTGCATGCATTTGACAACTGCGTTTTTCCAGCCAACGACGATTGCGAGATATGAAGTGGGAACCGCCAAACCAAATTCGACTGGAAAATAGAAATATTAATTATGCAGTTCTAATTTCTATGAATAGCACTTACCTCATTCTCTATCCGGAAAATCACTTGATCTTCTTTTTGTTCTTCTTTTTCTTGGAGTTGTTTATTATCAATCGGGTTAGATTTCATATATATAAAAGGAGTTATGGCACAGAGCAAGAAGAAAATGAGCAAAAAATGACGGGGTTTTATTTTTTTCTGTATTGCAAATGTGAGAAACGTGGCAAGCTGACCTTGCGTGGATGTCACGTGAAGTTTTTTTTTTTGTTTTGTTTTTATCGAGTTGTGTGTTCTCATAGAAGTTGGTGGTTTTGAGGGAACTGTGGTGTAATTTTCGTGTTGGGACAAGTTGGTCGGATCATAAGTTGTAAAAGGGTGTAAAATTACAGACTCAAATCTTTGTAGTTTAAAAATAGGCACTATCAGAAAACTGAGTATTGGATTGAAACCAAGACAACAAAAAGATTTTGAATCAATAAGAACAAGTATTATTTTAAAATTAGTCTGTTGGTTATCTTCCGGATTTTAAACTGTGAATGTGAAGCTGTTGAATATGTCTTTCGTATTCAAAAATGCATGTCTTAATTGGAGTTTCGCTTAACGGTCAACTTTACCTAAAAACACATTGTTCTGAAAAGCTCAAGAGACTTGTTATATAACAAGTGCAGCGAAAGTTCACAGTTTTAAGCTTTCAACCCATTTTCGACCTTCTATTCCTCGATTTATCCAGATTTGTTTCCTGTTTTTTATCCAAACGATCACATAGGATTTTTTTTTAGATATTGTTTCAGATAAACTCAACGAGTGCCCTGATCCCACCCCTTTAAGTTCTCATGACAGGAACATTCTGAAACTGTATTGACTCATTATGTTTGTTTTTTGAAATCACTTACCTTATGTGGATGTTACGAGAACTTTATTATTATTTTTGTTTGTTTCATTGAGTATTTTTCTCGAAAAAATTTTCCTTGTGAGAATATTATAACATGTACTTTTTATGTTATTCTGTTCACTATTCTCCAGAATTTTGTTTTTTAATTTTCTGTTTTTTTATTCAAAGCGCATTTTAGTTGGAAGTCCGAAAACTTTTTTCCAGGCATTGTTTTATTGATTGACGAAGAGTTAATTGATAATATTGAGATCTTGAGAAAATAATATGTTAAATCTGTATTGAAGTGTTACCTTGTTCATTATTTTGTAATTTTTCCCACTGTCAAAAACAATAGGCTTATGTACAAATGAACATTTATCACATACTTACTCACCCACTTACTCATTCACGTCTGGCCTCCATTTTTCAGCCAAAAACATCAGTGTATGTATGTATTTTTTTCAGAACACCCGAGGGAGTTTCAACGACTTCAGTCTAATTAGCCAAACCCCAAAAAACTTAGACAATAGCGTAAGTATGTATGATTTTGGGAATTGACTTTTGCAGTCATTCTATGTATTAGTCATTAAATTCAACGAAATATTATGATGCTGAAAACTTTTTATTTTTTATTTTTTATCAGTATGTATCACGAATACGTTCTGATTATGAATGAGATATAGCCTAGAATATAGCCAGTTCAGACCAGAGGAACCAAATTTAGACTAGAATATTGTTCCGCCTCAAAACCATATATCATATGATTGATACGTAAAATTCTCCTCCATAATCCTAAACTTAGAAAAATAAGAAATCTTTGAACCTTAAAGATTAAGTTAATACGGTCACAAGGCAAAGCCTTCTCCCTTTTAGTTCTCCTATTTAACGGATTAATTTATTATTTTTTGGTTAGAATATAACTTATTACAGAATCTGGAATGATCGAGTTCCCTGATATATTCTCATATGCTCATTCAGTGGTTGCCTTTTCTGGCATGTCATTCAATCTACTACTAATCTACTTGGCATTGTTCCAAACTCCTAAAGTTATCAAATCTTATGCCACATTGATAGTCAATTTTGCTTTGACCGATTTCTTTGCATGTCTCTTCGATTTCTTCGTTCAACAAAGAATTATTCCCGCTGGTAAAACACTCGCCTACATTTCTAATGGATTTTGCAAACATTTCTCGCCAACAACATGTTATGTGGGGTGAGTGTACTAAAAGGATGTGCTAAAAAAGTAGGACAATATTTCAGATACAGTTTGATGCTCCATTTCCTATCCCATTCCCTTTGGTCACTTCTTCTTTCCTTCTCATATCGATACTATATTCTATTCCATCCGGCACCAGAAAGAACAACTCTCACTCTGATCCTCTTATGTGTATATCTACCATCTCTTCTTCAATGGGTTTCATTTCTTTGGGCACAAGATGAACCATCCGAAATCGTCGAGATATTGCATGCCAGATTTCCAGACTACATTTTAGAAGGTCATACTGTAACTGGGACTAAGGATATATTCTGCTTCAGTGCTCTTTATACCATTCTTCATATGACTTTGCCAATTACTCCGGTTTATATTTGTATTTTAATTTTGAGACGGAAAATTATTAATCGATTATCGTACAGAGGAGTAACAGTGACAAATAACACTAAAAACTTGCATGCCCAATTATTGATGGTGAGATAGAAAGTAATGAAGAACTTGCTCCTATCATAATATTTTTCAGGCTCTAACATATCAAGCATTAATACCCGGTTTCTACCTGTTCAGCGTCGGTTCCTATGCCCTCGGTCAATTGGGAATCTACAATCATCCAGTCCTCGAATACTTCACTTTCTCATCCTTCCTATTCATCCCATTTCTCTCACCCCTCGCCTCGTTCATTTTTGTTACTCCTTACCGTCATTTTATCACTCGAACCTTCTATAGATTAGTGCGAGTTGAACCCACAGACATTTCTTCAACTCATGCATATACAACTGCAAGTCATCTAGACGTTCTTGCATGAAAAAATGTGGATGAGGAAATGATAAACTTTATGTTTTGCACTTTTGATTTCTTTATTTTGCATAGTAATGAATAAGTATTAAAGCAACCCCTGAAGCTAAAATGCATGTTCGCATTTTTAATTACTAATAACAAATACGAAAAATATGGAACGTTTCCTATATCTGAGAAGAAAATAATCATGAAATGTTGAAAAATGGCAAAATTTCAGCCAAAATACGAAAAACAGAAAAAATCTGTTCAAAAATTCTTCTCCTATCATTCCTAGCAAAATGTGTCAACACGCCGCCTGCGAATACTTCAATTGACGACTTATTATTTGAAAATGTGGAGAGAAATCCCGTGAACAACGAGAAAAAGCTCACGTAAAAAAAAAAAAATTTCATCTTTTTAAAACGTGTTGAGGAGGTAATTCAAATCTGATTTGCCATGTGAAATTCGAATATCTGAAACTCACTTCGCTGAAAATATTGTGATTTCGTATATTGGGATCCTAATTTTAACACTGTTAACTTCAATTTCCAATAGATTTTGTCGATTTTTTTTGGTATCGATTTTTAGCTTCAGGGGTTGCTTTAATCTGTTTCCTCATGTGGATAACTACAGTAGTGTCCAAGAATAATATTTTGTTAGATTTTAGTTTTCTGAAACGGGGTTCGTGATATTTTGTCACTAAGATACGTTGTCATTATGACTTTTTGCCACCAATGTTTTCATTAAAAAATGAGAAGGTTGAACCTCCTTTCTGATGCAGAAATGTCTGGTGGCGAAATTTCGGGGACCCCTGAAACGTCATTAATAAAACCCACGTCCTAGATTTTGTCCTAAACAAATGAATTTGTATATTTTTGTACCATTATTCTCATGTAATACTGACCTAATAAATGATATTATTTGTGTTCGAATAGAAGTTTGGAAAAATACTCGAAAATAACAAAACCACTGGCTCTAATATGAAAGAGAAGAAAATCAGAACATTGTTACCTTTCTCTAGAAAGTTTGAGTACTTGTTAACATTTATCCCACCCACAACTTTCAGTGATCATCAATCTTCTTTTCAATCCAGCTTTTTTTGCCATTAAATACCTTATTTTGTTAACACAATGAAAAAGTTTAATAAAGGAAGAACATTTGAAAAGGTACATATAATTTGAAAAATGTATACCTGATGTTTGAAATAGGTTTGTCTCGCCAAATCACTTTAACAAATTTCCAACTTTGAATTTATAGGTATCAATTTAGGTATCAATTTTAAATGAACTCTAGTACACTTATTTTTACTACTTTGTTTCGGTCAAGAAACAACAGAATTATACTAATTTTTTTTGAACTATTGCATTTTGCAATTTGCATGTAATCTTGAAAAAAATTGAAACTAAATATTGAAAACTCAAAATTCAATTCTAGGTTCAAAGTTCATTTAACGTCTCTTTTTTGTCATACTCAAAACATAGTCACTTCTTTTTTTTTCAAAACATAGTCACTTCTTTTTTTTCGAACATTACGAACAATTGGTGAGTTTGTGTTGAAAACAATTAGAGAGAAAAAATAATACATTTCGATAGAGCGCACATAACCCATTAAGACACAGTGGACACAGGTTTCTATTTTGCTTTGTTCGGCGCTCCCACATCAAATTTTTCTGAATTTTTTCGTGAATATGCTAATGAGAACACGAACTTTTTTTGAAATAAAACATGCAATTATGTCGCAGTTCACCTTTAATAAGATTTTCAATTTCAGCTGAAATGTACCGACAATCTTTGATGTACTTTTGAAGAATTTCCCTAATCCCCTAGATATTTTTGTTTGTTTGAAGTCTTATACAATTCTTGTTACCTCATTTAGATAAAAAGTCTTGTTAAACCTTAACGGATTAGGTAAATGTCCCTATTATACTATTTTATTGCAGGTTCTTTTGCCTTGTGATCCTTTTTTGATTCCGGATTAGTCAAACGCTATATAATCTAACTGGATGAGGTCCAAATTCCATTTTAGAATGATCGAGTTCCCTGACATATTCTCATATGCTCATTCGGTCATTGCCTCCCTTGGAATGTCATTCAATCTCCTACTAATATACTTGGCATTGTTCCAAACTCCTCGAGTTATTCGAGCTTATTCAACATTGATTATCAATTTTGCGTTGACCGATTTCTTTGCTTGTTTTTTCGATTTTTTTGTTCAACAAAGAATAATACCGGCAGGCTTGACTTTGGCTTATATTTCCAATGGATTTTGCAAATATTTTTCGCCAACCGCGTGCTATGTAGGGTATGTTTCCACAGAAAATCCTCATTATAAACGAAATACTTGTTTTAGGTATAGTTTGATGTTACATTTCCTCTCACATACTTTATGGTCCCTGCTTCTATCTTTCTCATATCGATGCTATATTCTCTACCGTCCTGCTCCAGAAAGATCCACTATTTTTATAGTCATCCTACTTGTTTATGCTCCATCCCTTCTACAATGGATCTCATTTCTTTGGGCACAAGATGAACCATCTGAAATCGTAGAGATATTACATGAAAGATTTCCAAACTATACTTTGGAGGGGCATGTTGTGACTGGAACAAAAGACATAATCTGCTTCAGTGCTCTTTATACCATTCTTCATATGACTTTGCCTATTACTCCGGTTTATATTTGTATTTTAATTTTGAGACGGAAAATTATTAATCGGCTATCTTTCCAAGGTGTTAATGTGACAAAGAATACTAAGAATTTGCATGCACAACTGTTGATGGTAAGAAAATCATCAAGAACATTTTTCTAACTGATTTTTAGGCTCTAACATATCAAGCATTAATACCCGGTTTCTACCTGTTCAGCGTCGGTTCCTATGCTCTCGGTCAATTGGGAATCTACAATCATCCAGTCCTCGAATACTTTACATTCTCATCCTTCCTATTCATCCCATTCCTCTCCCCACTTGCCTCCTTCATTTTCGTAACTCCTTATCGTCGTTTTATTGCTCACTCCTTCTACAAAGTTATCAGAATTGAGCCCACAGATATGTCTTCTACTCAAAATCAATCACCTGCAAGTCATATGGCTTATATTGGCTGAGAATATGTTGTGTAAAAACTATGAATTAATTTTATGTTTAATGTATATATGTAATAAAAAATAAAACTGTATTTTCCAAAAAATTTTCTGTAGTTGTAGTGTTTAAAAAGACAAATCAGAAGACTCAATGCCTTTCCAAAGTTTAACAAAGTGACCATTACTTCGCTCTAGATGATTTTGCTCATGAGCTCCAGTATCACAAAACCAGAAAACAATTTTTTGTCAATTAATATTCGATTGCAAATTTGGCAGTCTAGGAGTCTCTTGATGATTAAGTTCAGAAGTACTTTCACAATATACATACGATTTGTTTTTATGCTCCCAGTTATCGTGACTACAAATTATTTGACATCATAAAGTTGTCTCAACCGCCGGAGAAGCATGATATTTTAAATGAAAAAGTAAGAATCTATGATAACAGATGAAAATGGAAAGATAAATCACGTGAATTTCTCGCGAAGAATCCGCGACAACGTTAAAATCACAAACACGGTGATACAACTTTTAATAACAAACTTATGTCATCCAGAAGAGTATATCGATACTGAATGATATAATGTAGAATAATGCAAAACCAAATATATTTACTGGATATAAATCCTCAAAGTTGTATAAAAAGGATCTGATTTCAAAGTTAGACTAAGCCAAAATCATAAAACTTTGAAAAAAAAAACCTTCCTATTTTTTGATATATCGCCAATACTTTTCTGATGTCTCGAAACCATTTTGCAAAGTGAAAAGAGTTTGTTGTAAATAAATACTATTCCGCATAATAATAGCATTCCAGTATGCCTTTTGAATTCAAGACCAAAACATTGTTATTTATTTTCCATTTTGTACATACATAAAAGCACTTGTATACACCCCACTCAAACATTCTTACCTTATCAAAATTTTGTGTGTGTTATCAAACTTTGCTTTTTCATTTTTACCCTTTTTGCATTTTTATATGTGTATGTAGTAAACTTTTAATTGTTCTATTTCATTTTATACTATACATCTCTCACTTATTTCAATTTTTTTTTAGCAAATTAATTTTTGACAAAACACTTTTTTTTATATAGAATGACTGACAATAATCCACCAACAATTCGGATACCAAGAATCGCCATTGGCGTTCAACCGACAAGATTTTTGAATGGTCAAAACTATACTGGAAGTAAGTTTTTTTTTTGAAAAGTTAGTCACGTTTTGATGATTCATAGAAATGTAGGAAAAAATCAAAACGTTCAGAAAACTTTTGTCCAAAATGAGTCATAAGTTACATAGTTAACGATACGGAGAGAAGTATCAAAAAAGAACGTGTATAAGGTTGAAAATTAAATTTTTACGGAAATTCAAATCGACCATGATGAATTCTAAATCTTCAGAAATAAGTTTTGATCCTTCCCATCTAAGAAATTGTTTTTTTTGTTCAGCCAGCTCATCAGCTTTTCCGTTCCAGTAGTACAATTGCTTTTGTAATTCTTAAAATTTGAGTCTATGTTACAAAATCCTATTTTTAATTAAAAAACATTTAACTTGAAATAGTAGGCATGGCCAAAATGGTGCTCACAAAAATTTTCATAGAAAGTTGATAAATTTGAAACAGTCTGCATTTCAGAAACTTAAGATAGATCACACAGGTAATGATTTTATTATTTTTTTTTGAGAAAACTTGAGGGCTGGGGCCTAACTATAGGGTAATCAAGTATGAAAAAAATCCAAGAATATTTATTCTCATCCAATGTCTCAAAATTAGGCTGTAAATTTCAGAATCTGGAAATGCTCTACAAAAAAAATGAAAACCATTCACGTATAATTTTCACGTATTCTACTATTATTTTTATTTGTCAATTTTTTTTGTAATTTCAGTTTAAACATAAAAATTGGGTATTAAGGATTTCGTTCTGCAAAATTGAAAAACGGGATGTTAATCAGCGTCCAAAAACCTATCGAATGATCTTTGTCTGGTTAAGAAACTTCAGATTTTTTCCCAACACTCCCTTGTAAGAAATAATGTGTTAAAAATTTGAAAACTAGACATGTTTGTGAATGACATTGATAAGAAAAATAGAACGTAACAACATGAAAACTAACTTTTAATTTTTGTGCTCAAAAAATTAGATGTTAGACCTTGTAATAGATTGGAATCTTTTAAGCTAAAACTCTTTTGTAGTTTGCTCATTGAGTATTCTCCTAGTTGTTTTTCTGCATCCGGAAAACACATTTAAACCTAATTATGCTGTTTTCAGCTCACTTTGCAACTATCCCACGTAACACTGATATTTACAACTCTCCGAGTTATGTGGTCGATCATCTTCCAACTCGACGTCTCTCTGAAATCGACAAACCCTATTACATTCCCTCACTCCTCTCCTCATCTACTGCTCCAATCAATGGTTATTCAACCACTCCAGTCCGTCAACGACCTGAAGAATTGTATCGTATTTCCGATTTCCCAGCAACATCTGAACTTTTGGGTCTAAACACTCTAAATACTCACACTGATCAACAACCTGTTCGAGTTCACACTCCTCCTGTAAAACTGGAAAGACCATCTCCAGTCGCTGAAAACATCCATGAGGTCAATTTATTGGCATTGTATAATAATACATCGTTGGCTTATCAACGAGTCTGTTATCTGCTGTCTCGTTATCCAGCAGTTGCACTTTGCATGATTTCGACGTGGATGTTATGGGGACGAGGATTGGGATTGAATACAGTTCAACAAAATGAGAATATCGCCTATATTATTAGTTTTGCTGGTGGTATTTTCATATTGATAAGTCAGATTCTTTTATCATTCTCACATCATGGGTCGTATCGAAGTGCTAAAGTTTTGGTATGTGTTTCGTTTAAAAAAAGTGAAAAGCCATGTTCTTTGGTGTATAAGGTTAATTTCACTTTTAAAATCTGATATTTTTCACTTTCAAAATCTGATATAAATGTCTAATATCCGCTTCTTTGCTCTTCAGTTTTAATTACTTTTTCTCGGTGTTTTCCACAATATATTGAACTTCTGAGGTAAATAAACCTCCGGCCATAATTATGAGATAGTTCTGAATTGGATTTCCCAAAATGGAACAAAGCCGATCTTATCAAACCGAAAATGTAATTGTTGATACGGGCTTAATATTTGCAAAACAAGAGCACTTAAAAGAAGGTTTGAGCTCGATTCAGAAAGATCATTTTTGGTGATATTCTAAGCTTTTATTGGTTTCGATTCTGTTCAGAATATTACCATTGGTTTTTTGTGACACTGCAACGTGTTCTTCAAACTCAGTGTTGCTGTTTTCCAATAAGATCTTCTTCCAGGCCAACTTCTATCATTTCTCCAACTTAATTGGTTTTCTCATGGCTGCCACTGCAATCGTCTTCTCTGCCATATCTTATAAATCAGTCCAAAATGTCAAGTAAGAAAGAATCTTATCAAATCTTCCACAAGCATTCCTTTTCAGTGTTTCCCTCCAAAATTGTAAACAACAAGATCCAACATACATGAATAAGGAAACTGGAACATGTATAACACCATCCGAACGTCTTGTTTACCTTTCGATAATAATTGGTTCATCCGCTTGTATTATTCTACTTTACTTTTTCAGTGGAATTTATGGATGTATTGGACAGGTTCAGATGAAAGAGAAAAGACAAGTTGAATACAAACGATATTCCGCAGCTCATGATAATCATGCGTTCAAATATTGATGAATGAATAAATGTTGAGTTTTTTTTTAAAATGAAATTTCATTCCCCCTAATATAAAAATGAAGTACACTTCTTCTTCCATTTCTCCGGCTAATTAACACACTCCATATGTGCAGGAAATTGTGTGTTCACCCTCATTTTCATGTACATACATGCATACATTCATTCACATATTTGATGTCACATGGTGTACTCAAAAAGAGGAAGAAGAGGACAAAAAGGTCCCCAGGGTGAACACCATAGCAAAAGTATATGTTGATTTATGAGTTGGTGCATGAAAGAAGAAGGGTGACAAAAACTTGTACATATCTTCAAGTACTTTATTTTTTTTCTTTGGTTGGCGGCTGACTAATCTTTGGATGGGAATATTTTTTCGAGCGCGTTCACATCTGAGTAAACAATAATGTTAGGGCGGGCGGGCCTCAATTTCCGCCATTTCCGTTTATTGAATTTTTGGCGGTGAGAACAAGCGATGGGTTGTTTTGAGAAGAACTGGAAAATGTGAGAATTAATGAGAATAATCTCTGTTTCTGTGAAATTAAAAAGTGTTCCTTTTTTGGTTTTTTGATTGTATGTCGGTATTTTCTTGACACTTCTGAGTTTTTTTTCTTATTCCTAAAGTCATCAAATTAGTATAAGCCTATTATAAGTGTTTGGTTTCCAAACTGTGAATCAAAAAATAAACTTATAATTTATGGAATTTAAAAGTGTTAGGCTTATAGCTGCAATATGAATCCGAAATTTCATTGTAGTTTTTTGCTCAAAAAATTGAATTTGGCTTCTGAAGCTGGCTAACCACTATCTTCTAGTTCTAGACCGAGTTCTATAACATTTTTTTGTTTTGGGAAACAGACATGGACACCCACAAATGTCCATAATCACAAAAAATCATGAAAAATCAAACTGCACGTTTGAATTTTTGCGAAAAAAAAGTTTCAGCTCGAAAATGGTCAAAATCACATATTTATAACTCAAACATTGTTATATAAATACTGGCAAAGCTAATTGTGACCAATTAATTTTTGAACTTCTTTTGAGCCAAAGGTAAGATTTGGACAGTTTCAAATCGGGCTCATATTCATTAATGAAATGCCTGGTTTTTCGGAAATCGGGCATGGGTTTGTCTTACGAAATTGAAAAAAAGTTTTACAAGAAAAGGTCCAAATCTTTGAAAACCATTCCGGTTTTTTGTTCACTACGGGAAATTCGAAAAGCACGCCGAACCTAAAAAAAAACAGTCCGAGAAAAGTTGCCGAGATTCCCTTGAGTTTCAATATCACCTTTGTTTTAAACTCCTCATTACTTATTGAGAAATTTTCGTCAGAAAATACAATTTCGGGCACGTCATGATTAGTTTTACGGGTCTAATTAATAATGTTATTCAGAAATGTTCTATTCGTTCTCATATGGATAACTGTCACCACTTTTTTGATTAAAAAATTGTTGGATCAAAATGATCCCCTTTGTTTTTCATGCGATTCTTTTGGAAATAAAATTTCTAAGTTTCAAAATCTGAACCTTCTCATTGTCCGAGTCAAGCTTCTGGAGATTTATTTTTTGTGCTAATTGATCCACACTTACTCCTTTTTTATCAGAGGTGCCGAATCGGACTGGAAATGATTCCCAGATTGACACCCTTCCTTACCACCTTCTGATTTTCCAACCTCAAAGTTCAAACTCCACATTTTGCCAACCAACCACACTCTGTTTCCTTTCTCAATTTGTTTATTATTTTGTTTCAAAACATTGAAAGTGTCAAACGAGTCAAAAGTTGAATATACACACACATACACACATAGCCATACTTTGTATTCGTGCTTCATTCATTTTGCTCTCCTTCATCCAAAAATGCTTTTTCTTCTTCGTGCTTCTTCTGCTTCTTCTTCTTGCTTCTTTCTTTTTCCTCTTCTTCTTTTCACAGGAGTATTCCTCAGACCAGGGGGCCGCCTATCGATTTTTCACATTTTTCGCAATGGACATATATGGGCTTAATAGTGGAATGTATTTATTTATTTATTTATTCAATTTAAAATGATAGATTTAGAGAAGCAGACAAAAAGAGTATGTGAATTTGCATATGGCTCGGTGCCAATGATTTATTTATTATTCATTATTATTTTCTGCTTGCTTCCTCTATTTTTTTTGGTTTTTCTTAACCTGATTGAATAATTTAATCCATTAAATGCACTTTTTTCCCATCCCATCAAACCCTGAAATTAGTGAACTTTTTAGTGGTCAACCCTTCCATTTTCTTCTCGTTCTTCATCCATTTTTGGGGGTAATTTTCGAATTGACTAATGACCTATGCCTAATTTTCAAGTGTACTAATCTACACCCCTTTTCTGTCACAACATTGTTTCTCAGCAAGCTGTCAGAATATATTATAGGAGGAGAGAAAGTGCATCTGCCACCATATAATCTGTCATAATTTACCATCGTTTCGGCACGTTTTGAAATATTATCTTTGTTTTCGGAGAGAAAGAAAAAGCGACCGCGATAGTTTTTGTTTTGTTTTTTTTTCTTTGGTTGTTGGTTGTTTGAGAGTTCAAATTGTTTCGTTTATTGGATTTTGTCGATTTTTTTCTTTTTCTTTTTAATAACAAGATAATCTCGTTTTGTTTTTGAACTTGAAGTTTGGTTATTATCATTCTGCAATGTTTTTTGTCTGATTTATATGTTTTAGGGATTCTTTACATATCGAAGAACTTTTCAGTACCCTTTTCCTGATAAAAATTTGTAATTTTATGGAGCAATTATTTGAACTGGTCGAAACACCCGGAATGTTTCCTTGGTCGTAGCTGATATGGGTGAGATTATAGGGAGCATAGAACTCAGCCGGCTTTTTCATTTTCTGATATTTTCAACTATCATGCCTGATTAAAAATAATAACAGAAAACTTTTTTGGAACACCTGATACGGCTTTATTCGATGTGAACAGTCTTTGTAAAGCCCTCAATCTCACCCCTAAAGTCTGTATTAAAAGTTCGAAGGTTTCTGAACCTGGTTTCAAACCTAGTTTTATAAAATTATCAATCCTAGTTCTCACATAGAAAGGTATTTGTAGACTTGAAATTCAAATCCTAACAAGCAGCCAGTCTCTGTCTCATCTTTAACCGTTTTTTTTGCACGCAAATCTGGAAATTTTTTTGAACCCAACTATTTTGAAAAACCACAGCTTTTTGCACTTATATGATCGAATATAGGACCTGTTCGATGAATCACCAGTTTCAAAATTTATGAAAAGTGAAAGCAGGTCCGTTTTTGTTGAGCGGATCAGATTCAGGGAAATGTTTGAATATGTACAGTTGCAGGCAAAAGTTTGTGTACTGTTGGTTAAAACGACGTATCTCGGCTCAAAATGGTCCGTTCGATCCCATATTTTGCACAGTTATGCCCAAAGGTATCAGCAACATGCTTCAGTTTTTGTAAGACGATATCTGGAAAAATAAAAATCTGAAATTTTTTTTGCTGAAAATTTTCATTTTTGATACGTCTTTTCTGAAGATTTGGAGTACTTTCATCAACTTTGAACCACTCTACGAAGTTTTGAAATTTCCTCGTATTTTCAGAAAAATAATTCTTAAAATTCGGAATTTTTTTTCGCTAATTCCTTTGGAGAAGTGTTCTTACCAACCCAGGAGCACATTTTGGCGTTTGAGAACATTTGAAAAAGTCCCTAGGAAAAAAAGTTTTTTTTCAACAATTGAAAAATTTCAGCAAAAAAATTTTCAGATTTTTATTCTTCCAGATATCGTCTTACAAAAACTGAAGCATGTTGCTGATACCTTTGGGCATAACTGTGCAAAATATGGGCTCGAACGGACCATTTTGAGCCGAGATACGTCGTTTTAACCAACAGTACACAAACTTTTGCCTGCAACTGTACGTTTTAAGGAGCACTGAAAAGTTATAAGTCCTTCTTTGCTACCTTGAAGTGTACTTTTCTTATCTTTTTTTTAAGCCGATTTCTGAAAATGATCATTTAGAACCTGCTTCGATTAAAAACAACGAACCGAAAAACTGAATAATTCAACTAAGGTGTGACTTTTATCGGACCATATCCGGTTTAGGAGGTCCGAGGAATAGCCTCAGAGTCTACACTCTAAAAAAACTTTCGATAAACTTTTTTGACTCTCCCATTCTAATTAGGTTCAAAAATCATTGAATATTTTCGCGGGTTTTGAAACAGATGTTTCTTTTTTTCTATTTTCACATATACTTTTCCATTCGATGTATTTTTTATTTATTTTTGAAATTTCTTATCTGTTTCAAAAATTTCGTTATTGTCACATTTTGATTTTCATTCTCCCATTTCATAATCAAGCTTCAAAAATCAAGTTGAATTTTTTTTTTTCCGAAAAAAAACCTAAAAATACACGATTTTCAAGTACTGAGAGAGCCGAAAAGTGTCTCGAAAAATGTTTGTTTAATTAAAATTTTTAGTTTTAGTTGTTGGGGGAAGCAGAGGGGGGCAATGACATGCACAAACAAATAGAAAAAAAAAGAAGAGAATGTATACTTCAGAAAAAACAACATGTTAGTGGGGTTGTAAAATAATTTCGAATTTTTTTTTCAAATTTTAAAGCCCAGTGGTTTGCTGTGAATGAACAAAAATATATTTTCCCTCCATTTTTTTTCTTTCTTTTGTTGTCGTCCCTTTCCATAAGAAGTTCTTTCTTTTTTCGCTGAAAAAAAAACTTTTTTTTCTTATTTTCTTTCCTCGAAGAAAAAAAAGAGTTTCAAATTTCACTGAAGCCTATAAAATTTTTTTAGTGCATTTTTATGTATAGTTTCAAAATTTATTGGCCGTCAATAGAAAAAAATTGAGGCAAATTTTCGAATACGTTCAAGGACAGGTGCTATTCATAAAACAACACTCCAATTTTTTTTTTTTTTGAAAATACAACAAAAAAAAGTTTGCAGGCCGTGGGAATTTTGTTTTAATTCCAAGTGAAAACTTTCAATTTCAAAATTTGAATACACAATTTGGTTTCAGGTTTCAAAAAAAAACTCTTTTCATCACTTTGAAAAAAAAGTGCCAAAAAATTATATGAGATTTTTATTTTATTCGAATTGTCAGCTGTCAATGGTCATTTTCATCCATCCAGATGCATTCATTTTCCAAAAAAACTTTTTTTTCCGCTTTTTTCGTGCGAAAAGAAAAACTCTATTTATCATATCTGAATAGTCTATTACACTCTCTCTTTTCATTTTTTTTTTTTTTTGAAAAAAAATGGGAGGAAAGATTTTTTTTGCTCGCCGACGTTCATCTTTTTCGAAATTTTTTTGTGCTTTTTTTCCATCATTCAAAACGTTTCAGAGATCAAAAAGGATATTGTTCTGGAAAACGAGGGATTTGGAAGGCTAACGGCGGACAGTGAGTTGCATTTTTATGTTTTGAAAATTTAAATTAGAGGTGGTGTACATGCACTTGGAAAGTTCTTCTTAAATCAAAAAAAAAAAAAAATTTCAGTAAAACCATCGAGAAATTTTTCACTGAAAAACCAATCAATCTTCAAAGTTTGAAATTTAGAAAAAAATTAACGTAAAAAAAATCCATCGAAGGTCTTGCTATAAAAATGTGATCTTTCATTTGAGAGACTCTTCACTGACCCAGTTAGATATAATTTTTTTCAGGTTTTGAAACCAACTTTCTAAAAAATTGAATCTATTTGTGAGTAGGATCCAGAGCATTTTGGAAAACATTTTGAAACTAGGAAACTTCATAGTTTAAAAAAATACTATTCTAATCTTTAGAGAATATATATTCAATCCGGAATTCATTGAAAAATCCTGATTCGGGTCAGAAAATGATCGTATTTCCAAAGTTCTATGGAGATGTTCCAAAACCGGATTTTTTCAAAATATGGTTTTTTCAAAATCAAATAATTCTGTTCCATATTGCATTTATGTACCAAAAAGTTAGCTCTTGAAAATCTAATTTTGAAAAGCTGTAACACCGTTTTGATGGAGTTCTGTTAATGGGGTGATTCAGTCGAATTAATTGACAAAAAATCCGAGTTTTTTTTAATTGCACGTTTTTGTCATGCATTTCTTGCCAAAAATTCGATTAATTGCATAAAAAATAAAATTTCATTTTTTGCATGCGATTAATTGCAAAAAAACATGGAATTATTTGACAAAAACGTGATAAAATCTCCCAAAAATGACTCACAAGGGAGGTTCGTGAGCTGTTACTTTCAACTTTTTCTCAAAATTTGTACACTTATGTAGTTCGATCTCCTGATCATCGTGGTACATTTTTTATTCGCCGGAAATTTTTGTGAATAAAGTTATGAAAGATTAAAGTTATTTCATGACCATTTTCTGAAGAAAAAATGAGTCATTTACCTTTGAAAAATGAGCACGTGAATACAAATTCATTTATTTACTGTGCTGCCCTTATTTTATAACAGTTATGAATTGTAATGGGAAAATGTCTAAAAATTCATAACTTTTTACACAAAAATTTCCGGTGGATAAAAACTATACCACGATGATCAGGAGGTCAAACTCTATAAGTGTACAAATTTTTAGAAAAAGTTGAAAGTAACAGCTCGCGAACCTCCCTTGTCAGATTTTCTGTCAATTAATCGAAAAAAATTCGAATTGAATCACCCCATAAGGAAATGTTTTGTGCTCCAGTTCAGTTTTAAAAACTGACGTCTACCCTAATTTTTCTTGAACCTGGTCTAGTTCGATCTCGATAAGTAGCCAAGTGTTTTGTAGTCATGAGCACGATACTTATACTTGTCGAATAGTTTTACCCCAACGTTCACTTCCGAAATGTTTACCAATATTTTTTTTTCATATTTTATAGTGTTACAAACCGATTTCTGCACTTACAAGTTCAACTTCTATGATTTGATTTTTATGTGTTTGCGTTCCTTTTATGAACGCGTTGTCACACAAAAAAATGTCGGCGTCTATTTGAGTTATGGTAAATCAAATGTACGCCGCAGTCGAACCAAATTATGATAATTTTCAATCAAAGAGCTGCCTGAGAAAATCAGGACTGAGCCTATAGTATGTAGAACCCATCAAAGCGGTCCTGAAAATGAAAAATAAAAATAGAGGTCAATGATTAGTTTGAATCGGGCCCGAATTGAACAAATGATAAAGAATCACATAAACAAATGAAACTACTGATTCCAGATTTTGATCAAAAATCTTCTACGGTAGTATATTCAAATTATTCCATTATTTTTTTGCAGAATGATGTCCTCCGGGTGGATGCAAGAGCCAATGGAACCGATTCCAGAAGAAGGCACTGAAGCAGATGGTTCCGAGTGGGGAACCATCACTTCTGAATCGGGTAAAAAAACGACACGCAAGAAAGAAGTCTACACTTCCGAGCAGATTAATACTCTCGTCAGGTGGGTATCTCTAATCTCTCTCATTATTACACACTCTTTCTCTTTCTGTCTCTAGCTGGACTTGTTTATTGTTGTGATTAGCCACGTTTTGAGTTTCCTTTTCTGTACTTTTTGGTTGGTTCTAGGTCAATTCTGACCAGTTTTCAAATTAGCCACACTTCAAAATCGATCGATTTTTTGATTGACGAGAAAAAAAAAGAAGATCAAACACTTTTTGCCGTCTCTATTGTTTGAAATGTTATTGTTATTGTGCATAAGTATTATTACTATTATTAGGATATTATTATTGTAGTGATGAATACAAAATACATATGTTTTTTATTCATTGTTTGTTCTTGTTCTAAGGATTTTTTCGAGATTTGATAGTGGTTTTATTTGAATTGAAAAAAGAAAAGTCACTTCTTCGAGGAATACCACACCTCTTTTCCGGTTCAGAAATTGGAAAAAACTGGAATTTTCCTGATTTTTCGAGGAAGATTTTTTTGAGATTGATGTTGAATATTTGGAGAGGCTGACCAAATTTTTTATTTATTTTTTTTTTTTTTTGGGGAATTTGCAACCCAAAAAATCCGAAATTGGCTTTTTCTGAAAAAATTTCAGCTGAGCTTAATCCTTCGGCTCTCAGGCTATATATGATCTCACCCCTATACATCCGAATTTCAAATTTTTTAACCTCCAATAAATAAATATTGTCCGAGAGAACTACACAGATGGGTGTTGAGGTGTTGTCAATGGAGCGAAAAAGCTGGTTTCATTTTTTTCCATTTGTTTTTTGAAAAAAAAAGATGACACTCACAGGGTGTCTTTAATGAGTTTTTTGTCCTCAAAGTTTTTTCCCCTCGAATGAAAAAACTCATAGTTCTGGAATTTTTAGGAAAAAAATATCTGAGCATAATTTTTTACTGCTTCAAAAAACATATTTTTAAAAATTCAAATGTTGAAATTTTTGAACTAAATATGTTTCAGAACACTCTTATCAACACCTGTTTTATTTCCAAACCCCCTTTTTTCCGCATAAAAATGAATCATCAGGCCATCATTTTTTTTTATTCATTCTTCTATCGTTCATTCATTGTTTATGGTATTCTTATTCTTATTATACAAATATATGCACTATCATGACACCCTGTCCTTTTTTCTCATTCCAAACACACCTTTTTTTTTATTCTAAACACATAAAAGTGTTGTTGGCCGAATGCCAGAACACCTTCTCTTTTTTCTTTTCCCTCTCTCTAATTTCCATACTCTTTTCGCCGTGCAATAATGATGTCGTTTTTTTTTCTGATTTTTGTGTTGATTCTAATTTTCTGCAAAAAAATGCAACTTGTGAAACGGTTTTTTATTGATTTTTATTTTATTGATTCTAGCGTTTTTTCTCAACTTTTTTGTTTGCTCAATTTCTGGCATTCAAATATATATGTTTTGACGACGAATGCTTTTTGAATAATTAATAAAGGTATATAGATTTCTGTCTATTTTTCGACATTTCTGCCTTTTCTTTTCTCATTTACCTGAATTTTTTGAACACGGCTGAAAATTTTGCGTTTCCGTGATATGAATTCTAGACCACGTTACTCATAAAAATGGCACCTATTTGGTGCGCAAAAGCACGCGGATTATTTGAAATTATTTTTGCTCTGAAATTTTTTACTATTTCTCATATTTGTTATTATACTTTTTCTATATGCTGTAATTACTTTTTTCCACTTTCTGAATAAACAAAAATAAATAAAGCTTAAAAATATTTTTGAAGCAGTTTTTTCTCTACTAAAGTTTTGTTGCTTTAAAATTTTGCATATGATTTTGAGGTTCCAGCGTCATAAATTCAATAAAACTCCAAGAATCTTGAACACTAACATATTTATGAATTTCTGACTTTGACATTTTATGTTACATAATTTTTTTTTTTGAAAATTTAGAGCTCACTTTCCGGAAGTCCTTTGGTACCGAGTTCTATCCCTGATTTTTGTCACAGTAATTTTTTTTTAAAGTTATCTTATTTTTTAGCAATGTTTACAAGTAAATTCTTGAAGTTGATACTCTTAAATGTAGCTCGGATTTTTGTAGAATATTTGAATTGAAAAAGCCGAAAAATACAGCCGATTTCGAAAATATGAAACCCGAAAGTAGGAAAAATTCATTTTATTAGCTTCACGTTTCAAAAATCAGATATCTAGCTTCAAAAAATACAGCCCGAAAAAGGCTGAAGCAGATTTTCAAGTTTGAAACTAATAGTTTGAAAAATATCATTTTGTGGACTTACCCATTTCATTTCAGGTTACATTGATGTCAATTTGAAGCCTATGTGCTCATGAAATATCACAAAAACTTCTTGAAAGTAAAATAATTTGAGTTTACAATTTTTAGGTGACTAATTTTTCACATTCTCAATAATTCTTCATCTGCTTGAAACGTCTGCCTCAAATCGCACTATTTATATAAATTTGTTACGAGCCCGATATTCCAAGAAAATGGAATTTTTCTGAATTCCGGCAGTTTCAGATCTTTTTAGTTTTTCCTGGTTTTTTGACCTCAAAAAATGTGTCAAACATATAAGAATGATAAGAAGTGATCAAAACAAACCTTTAGTTTCTTATGTGTTTTTTTTTCGAAGTTTTATTCAAATCAACCTATTCATTCAATATTTCTCCCCCTTTTTCCTCCATTTTTTGTTCCTATGTTTCTTCTCTTCTCCTCCTTCCAATCACAAAAAAAGCCAACACGAAAATGAAATTAAAACATGTGTTAGACACGATTTGTGTAAAAAGATCCCTTCTATCCCCATTGTTTTCTGTCCCATTCTAATTCGTTTTTCTTTTTTCAGTACCGTACCAAAGGAAAGTGTACCGCCCGAGTGGTTGGTCGAGAACCAAGTCGTTGACCCAGAGTGAGTTGAATAACATCTGGCGAATTTTGAAAAAAAAAAAAAAAAATCGATTAATATTTATTTTAGCATGGCAACTTCGTATCTGACCGAATCATTGGCTGGTCCAACAAGTGCACGAGGTTCTTCATTTTCCTATTCTTATGAATCTCATTATGATAACCCACCGGAAGAAGAATATGAACACATTGTGAATTCAGATGGTGTCCATCAAATGCAAAAGGTTAAATTTTGATCGTTGGTCTAAACATTCTCCGGCTTCGTCTGTCTTTCATATATTTATTTTTTTTCTGCAAAAAAATATATGATAAAACCAGTTTCCCTCCCCCTCTCTCTCTTATCCATATCATTCTCTCTCATCACTTTCACAATCCTTTTTTAGGTTACCCGTGTCACCAAAGTGACAACAACTCGATCGGTTCGACAAATTCCGGTCACGTCACCCTACTCGAATATCGATTTCGATTCGAGTGGATTGCCAACACCATCACCTGGTGGAGGAATGGATGGGGAAGATCAGGAGGATCGAATGGCACCGCCGCCAGCGCCGTCGTCGAGATTTGGAACGGCGATGGGACATGAAGGTGGGTTTCTGGGGTATTCTTGTTTCTGAAATTATTTATCATTGTTGAATGTGCAGTTTTGAACTGCGATCCAAGTTTGAAATTGTCGAAAATCTGACTTTTAAATTTTTTTAAATAAATTGGTTACCGGAAACGAACTTCTCAAGTCAATATTTCAAAAACTGTCCATGATTTTTAGTGTATATTTAACTGTGGCTTTTAAGTGATTTAAGAAAGTCACAGTTCGAAAAAATATTTTGAACAATTTCCTTTCTTTTTGGGTCCTTACCAAGTAAGTTCCACTAAATGGGACCAAATTTTTTTTCGACAAAGTTTGATATGTTCTTGTTTCGTTTCGAAAGAAATTTGTGTATCATCGTAAGATTCGACATTTTTTGGTAACTTTGTAAAAAAGGCCCAGCCCGAATTGAACTAGACTTCGGTCCCAAAATGGTCTAAATCTCATACCTAGTTCAGCAGTCCTATACCATTGAGGGCCTCAAAATAGGGTTCAACGAACTGTGTCTCAGAATGGAGTCCAATGAATCGCACTTCGAAAAAATTATATATTCAATCATCGTTTCAATCATCCAACCCGTTTTTTTAAAAACTCAACCTTATTCTCTTTCAGACAGCGGCATTCCCTCATCTCCCGGTGTTCCCGACATTGTCGACACTGGCATCGGCGAAGTGACAGTCGTCTGGAGTGCTCCACATCATCGAGCTGGTGATGGCCACGTCCGCGGATATCAACTACAAATGCGCGAGTTTCCCGATGGTGAATGGGAGGATATGGGTGTCGATCAACTCATCAAAGATACATCGTGTCGAGGTGAGAAAAGTGAATTAGTCATTTTATGAGTCACATTCACATTTTGCTTCTTGCTTGCTTTGTACAACATTATAATTTTATTTGTTTTAGTTTTTTGTTTTATACTACTGAAGCCTATCTGTTTCTCTACTTCTCACATTTTCATGTTCTATTTCTCTATTTCTATGTAACTTAAAAACCAATTCAATTCAAATCCAATTCAAAGTATGCATACACATTGAGTTGTTGTTATTAATCAAATCGTCAAGTACAATAAATTCCGTATTGTCTTTTTTTTTCTCATCTTCGCATTTTTTTTCTTACCCTCACTCACTTACCTATATCTTATTGGTTGACCTTGTCTCTTCACGAACATCTTTTCAACCTCCCGCTGGTCTTCTTCTTCTTCCTATTTTTTTCTGGTAATACTCTGATTTTAATAATGTTTTCGTTTCCCCCTCGGTTGGAAAAAAAGTTCATCCGAATCTCCGTTAAAAATCTCAAAATTCAACAACAAAGTGTGTCAAAACATATTCGATAACCATCTCCTCCCTTATTCTTCTTCGCTCTCGCGCACATCATTTTGTAGCAAATTTAGTCGCCTTTAAAATTGATTCTTTTGTATTCTAATGATCATCAAATTTTCAAGAATCTCTGCAGAATCTGAATATTCTGAAGAGGAGGAAGAAGGTTCAATTTTTCTCTAGAGGGACTCATATTTGAAAATAATGATTATATTTTTAGTGACAAATCTGACGTCAAGCGAAGTGCAGTTTCGAGTATCGGCATACGGTAGAACTGGATTTGGACCTCCGTCAAATCCATCGGCACCTGTCAAAATTCCGATCAGTGAAGCAGATCTAGCGACGTGTGAGTTTAACATTTTGAGTTAAAGATTAGAGAACTACTTCTGTCCAAATTTGAAATTGGCCAAAAATGTATCCTCATAACCTATGTCATCTGATACAGTTTTTGATCCTGATCAACCTACTGTCCTTATTTTTTTTTTCTGAGCTCCGCTCGGATGAGCTGAAACCGATGAAAATTTTGCAAATTTGATCTGATCTGGTGTAATTTTTTATTCTCTACACATTTGGAGTGAAAATTTAAAAAAAATGAATGAAAAGCAAACCCAATTTACTAGAAGAACTGAAAACTGAAAATTGAACAGTCAATATTAATTTAAAAATCATTCACCCAGAATTGAATAATCAATTTTAAAAAATAATTCAAAACGGAAAATTCCAAAATTCCAAAATTTCTATATAATTACAATAATTTTTGGAAAGTTAGAGTTAGATTTAGGTTATTTCGCGTTTTATTGAAATTTTTGCATTTTTTTTTCATATTTCTTCTAGCAGAATTTTGGAGATAAATAAAATTTTTCCATCTTTTTGCGCTGTTGAAGAACTCTTCTTTCCTCTACTGAAAATTTTCGATAAAAATTCAATTCACATTTTGAACTCAATTTTCCGCTTACCGCGCGAAATTCCGAAAAAGTTAGATACTGGATGTTGCTCAGCATAAAAAACTGTAATAAATGGTTCTTTTTATCATGCCGTTTCAAAAATGGGGTTATTATATATGTAAGTTCAAAAAAAAAAATAGAGCACGTTTCACTGATTGCAATTATAAATCGCCGTTTTTTAATGATTGGTTTATTTCTCATTCATTCAGGTGGAAATCTCCTAATTCGGTATAATTCCTATTCAATAAAAATCACCAATAAATTTAACACCTTTTGATAAGATCTATATCTGTTTATTAGTACAAAGGTTAATGGGTTTTCTGAAGGTCGTCATTCCAATAATACAATAAATATGTTTTTGTTTTTTTCTAGCAGCCGGTGCACCATTGGCACCCGGTCGACCTGTTGTCGTTGCCGTCGATGGACAAGGCGCCCTTATTGAATGGTCGGCCCCGATTGCTGATGTCAATGCTGGACCACCACAAGGATATCAGATTGAATATCGGGTTTATGGTAGTCGAGATTGGATTGTTGCCAATGATGATGCATTGATAAATGATACAATGTATACTGTTGAAAATCTTCGACCAAATGGTGTCTATGAGTTCCGAATTAGAGGGAAGAACGCGGATGGACTTGGACAGCCTAGTATGTCATCTGGAGCAGTAGCGATTCGACCGGCTGCTCCACAAAGATCGACACCGGCTCGACCTGTTTCGATGAGTGTTCAACCACCTGGACAACCACAAATGGTCGAGGCAGGAGATGATTGGGTGAAACTCGAATGGGCACCAGCTAGCGATGATTGTGGATATGTTGTTGAGTATCGAGAAGTTGGAGATCCATCCTGGCACACGGCCAATTATGATCCTATTATTCAAAACGGCATTCAAGGTAAATATTAAAAACAAAAAATTGCGAGAAATGTCGAAAAATGTCATTAAATATGTATTTCCCTACATTTCTTGACATTTTTGATTTCTTCATCCAATTCCTTCACACGATTTTTTTCGTTTTCAGTCGAAGGTCTTCGTCGAAACTCAACATATGAATTCTGCGTAGTTTCAATTGTCGATGGTATGTCATCGATTCCATCTGAAACATCTGACATTATCCAACTTCGACCAATGGGAAGAGCATCTAGTCTACGAGTTGCTCCAGAAATGACACAAGCTCCCGAGTTCTTTGATATCGATGGCGACAAAATCACAATCTGCTGGCTTCCGGCTCATAGCACTCTGCCAGTTATGGGATATGATGTCGAATTTCGCGATTTACAACAAGATGATCGATGGTATAAAGTGAATGATCAACCCGTTTTTGCTTGTAAAATGACAGTCGGTGACCTGATATTCGATCACAATTATCAATTTCGTGTATTGGCACATAATGCGGCCGGATGCTCACAACCTTCTCCGCCAACTTCATTTGTTCATATTCAACCGAATACATCAAATGGATATGGACAACTAGATCAACAACAAACTGTCAAATACATTGAAGCGGAACGATTCGGAGCTGTGCCATTATTACAAGAAGAAATAGTTCGAGAAAGCCCGCCATTGCCAGATCGAGATGACTCACCACCGCCATTGAGAAGAGCAAATAACAATGGTGAGTTTTTGAGAAATTTTTTCACACTACTTTCGAAATATTTTTGCGAATGTGAATGAAAAAAATGGTGACTCACAAGGAAACAATAAGTTTCAAACAAAAAACAAAAAAAAAATAAAAAAGATACACGAGCGTTAGATAAATAATTCTCAGCATAAGCTTCACTGTCTTATCTACTAAAGTGTCCGATAACGGGTTCGATTTCTGCACTACAATTTCGGGTCTGAATCTATCGGATTTCTTAAATTTTAAAATTTCAAAAGTTCTATCGGATTCAAATTGGTTTTTTATGTTCGACACATTTGGAATGATAGTAAATCGAAAACAAGCTCTATTTTTTTCTGAAAATCGAAAAGTTGCAATGAAATGAAACAGAACTTTTCGGTTTTTCGAGTTTTATTTTCGGGTTTTTAAGATAAATGAAATTTTTCACCCATTTTTCCTATTGAATACCACTTTACCACTCTACTGAAAACATTTAAAAACAGAAAAAAATATTTCTTATTTTAGAGCAAACATTGACCTGAATTACATCTTACCGCGCTGAGCTTGTCAGTATAAAAAACTCTAACAAATAACATAGACCTCGTTCCGAAATCTGTTAAACTTCTGTCGTGACTTTCCTAATGGAAAACAAGTTAGTTCAGAAGTGAATTTTCTAGTTTCAAAACTGTCAATCGATCTACTAACCATCAAAACTATCAATTCCACACAAAAACACACTTTGAAACAGTAATTTTTTTTTCATTTTTTCAGTTCAATGGCGAGATCCATCATTGAAAGAAGTCATCGAGTATCTCTCTTCAACTGACAAAGATAAACAACTCAACGCCAGTGGATATCTACAACATTTGACATATAGTGACAATCTGATCAAGGAGGAAACCAGGTATCACCCACTCTCCATAATTTCCCCATCTCAATATTAATTTTTTCCAGAGAATATGGTGGAATTCCAAAATTGATCAATTTGTTGAAGAGCGATAATCCAAGGATTCAGAAAAACGCTTGTGCTTGCTTGAAAAACTTGAGCTATGGCAAGGAGAATGATGCGAATAAGATGGCAGTTCTTGAAGCAGATGGTGTCAAAGCCCTCTCTGAAGTTCTCCGGAAAACTCACGATTCTTCGGTAAAAGACGAAGCCACGGCGGCGTTGTGGAATTTGAGTTCAGCGGATATGTTGAAACCGGTGATACTTGATGCAGCTACAGATGTTCTAAGTCAGCAAGTATTGAATGTTCCGATTGTGAATGGTATGAGTAATGGAAATGGAAATGGTAACGCTGATCCAAATCGTCATACACTTTATAAGAATTCGACGGGAGTTTTGAGAAATATATCAGCCGCTTCACAACAAGCTAGGAGAAAATTAAGAGATGTTCCAAATCTAATCGAGGCGTTGGTTGATTATTTGACACATGCGATACAGAAGAGTCAAGTGGATTCCCCAACCGTCGAAAATGTTGTGTGCCTTTTGAGAAATTTGAGTTATCGAATTCAAGAAGTTGTCGATCCAAACTATGATCCAGCAACAGCTCATCATAATTCGAAAGCCGCCAAATTAGCATCACCAAAACCCGGAAAGAAGAAGGACAAGAAAAAGGATGGCAAAAACCCCAAAAACATTGTCTCCGGTCCAGCAGTTCTTTGGCAACCTCACATCGTCAAACTATACCTGAAGTTGCTCCAAGATAGTTCTAACATTGATACATTAGAAGCATCAGCTGGCGCAATTCAAAACTTGGCCGCATGCCAGTTCCCACCATCAGCCGAAGTTCGAGCAGCAGTTCGAGTCGAGAAGGGCCTACCAGTGCTGGTCGAGCTCATCCGACTACCCGAGGACTTTGTGGTGTGCGCAGTTGCAACTGCTCTTAGGAATCTGTCGATTGACCCAAGGAATCGAGAACTGATAGGAAAATATGCTCTTCGTGATTTGTTGGAGAAACTTCCAGAGGCTGGATCTAGACGCCCTCCAGTTTCCGATCAAACAATTGGAGCTATTCTTGGGATCCTATTTGAAATTGTTCGATCAAGTTCGTCATATACCAAGGATGTACACGAGTTGAAAGGTGAGTAAAAGATGGGTCCTAAGATGACGAAGAATCCTCAATTCACGGCAGAAAGGTGTTTTGCTCTGTAAAAAACCTCCCACCATGATGAGGTCAATTTTCATATGCAAAATATGTTATTTCCAGGCACCGATAAGCTCCGCGCTCTCTCCCGTTCATATCCAACATATTCTCATCGAGTCTGCAAATATGCATCACAAGTGCTCTACATGATGTGGCAACACAAAGATCTCCACGATGGTTTCAAACGCAGCGGCCTCAAAGAAGCCGACTTCTACTCGGGAACCGCTCGTCGTGGTGACTCGTCCACTTTGGCTCGCCCCATCTCCTCACAAGGTCGCGAACGTCCCGCCCCTCCAGCTGCTCATCTCGACGAAACGTTGAGCAGTGGCGGAAATGGATATGGTAGTTATATGCCTGTTCAAGACAACAACACAATGCGACAACGTCCAGCTTCATCGACATCACAAACTATTCAACGAAGATATGATCAACCGCCGCGCGAACCACTTTATGCATCAGTCCGAAAAGGTTCCGGTAATTCGCCGCGTGGCGTAGATGATAGTTGGGTTTAGGCTTTTTTCACTTTTTATTGAATCTCTCTGTCTCATTGAATCTTTCTTTTTCTTCTTCTCTTGCTCGATTCATTCTTACCGGTATCAATATTTATTTTCATTTTTTTTGTCGAATATTGCTGTTATTTTCTATTGTATGCACTGAATAGTTCAATGAAAACATTCTATCTTTCATTAAAAGGCTTGGATTTATAAAGTAAAGAAAAAGAAGAAAATAAGTTGGTTCTTGTCACATTGAGTTGCTTCAACAGAGTTTTGTATCAATTGTATACAAGTATTTCAAATTCGCCATTACATTCAGTAGAGAACTATTCACAAAATAAATGCAGTGATTGAAACTAACAGAACAAGAGTAACTGTTGATGGTTGTTCGAAACAGTCGTTATATTGTTCAGGCACTATCCATCTTTAAAGTAAATCATCTAATCAAAATCTAGCAGTAAGTTTTTTCAGAAAATTTTAAGACTACTCATAATTCAAAGTAAATTTCTGTAAATCGTCCAAGAATTAACTCAATTTTTCTAATTTGAAAGAGATTTCAAATATGAATGCCAGAGAAAAGTTTTATATACAAAATCAGTAATTCTATATACACTTTACATCGCTAGCTGGTGCCCATTCGAGTTTCACCCAATCATCTCCTGCCTCGACAATTTGTGGTTGTCCAGGTGGATGAATACTCATTCAAACAGGTCGAGCAATCATCGATATTTGTGGAGCAGCCGGTCGGATTGCCACATCTCCAAATCACATAATAGGCTGTCCAAGTCCATCCGCATTTTTTTCTCAATGCATAGTTTTTTTTGTATCTCCTAGGAGAGCTCCTGATATTGAATTTCGTGTACCAAACCACAGTTTTATTTTTAGGCTGTTTTTCTTTGTATTCTTTTACAAAATAGAATGAATTTGTGTTCCCAGAGTGAGATTCGCCCCATTTTAGTCAGTGAAAAAGCATACAGGCGAGGCCGCGCAGAGGTGTTCGAAAAAACCCAGCCGAGAGCTATTCGGATCCTGATAATACCCGCTCACCCCTGTTTTGTTTTCTACAATGATGTCATTTGCATCCTGAAAAACCAATTTTCGCATGACATTTGTGCACTTATTCATACACCGGAAATTGCTCTTTTTGTTTGGAAACAACATTTATTATTATTATTATTAGAAAGATATGTCAAAGAAGTTAAGCTACCAGTATATAACATCAAGCAGAGAGATCTTTTTGTTAATAGTAGAACCTGTTAATGATATCGAGGCCGCATTGGACCAAAAAAGCCGTAGAGATAGGGATTGACGACCGAGTTGAGGATGATCAATTGTTGCGCGAAATGGAACTGAAAAACATGAACATTTATGGTTTTGGTATTAAAGGTTAGATAGAGCTCACATAGGTTAACTGGGATTTGAACAATTCGGGATCGAGAACCTGTATCAAGCTGAAGAGATTATATGGGAACCAGCAGATGATATACGCAACAACGAGTAGGAGACTGACTCGAAGTGCGCGAGATCTGAAAATAATTTACTTCCACTTCCAGTCTTAGAAGTCCCCGTGTCCTCAAATTCAATTGGTTTCCTGAATGGTTTGATCACCTACCGATTCAAGTTGGCATTATATGAAGTGCTTGTGTGCACCCCATTCCGCATTACCGCACTCGCCTCACTTGGCGACAATGAAGGTCTTTGCGGCTGCGTCAACGGTTGCGATGTTTCGTCGGAGACAATGATGCGTGGTGTGCCGGTCGCTGAAAACTTGACTTTCCGCGGCATCCATTGTGAAGTCTCACCAATTTGTTGACAATCTTTTTGATGACGCGAGAAAGTCTTCAAAGGATTCCATTCAGAGGCGCGTGAAAGTACTGTATCTACCGTATCACATCCAGTATTGTATGAGATGGAGCCATTTGAAGTGCGAATAGAAGGACGAGAATTGATCCAAACCCAGGAGAGAACTATGATGTAACTTAGCTGAAATATATATGGGGGGAAGTCAAATAGAAGATAGAAAATAAATACTCACAATAATTATCAAAGCGGGAATCCAGAAAACTAGAGCAATATGAAGGATACTATAGATGAACTCAAGATGGAATGCATCTGCATGGAGAGTTGTGTTGTGTTTCTCTTTTTCGTATCGAGCAATATCCCAGATTGACAAGCATTGACTCCAATTATATTCCGGAAGGGCGAGATAGTCTTGCCAGAAGAAAAGTTGTGGACAACTGATGAAAAATGCCACTACCCAAGCTATAAACAATGTTGTCTGTATTCCAAATAACCAGGGTTATGATTTTGAAGTCTATATTTAAAAAATAAACCGGACCTTGCCACTTCATGTTTTATGTAATTTGAAATTACATGTTGTATATTTTTATTTGTTTATTTCCTTTTCTCATTGTCAGAAAGGAAAATTTCGGTGGGTGTTTTAGTTAGTGAACGTGACATGTTTTCACTTTTTGTGCATCATCAAAAAACTTCAAAAAAACTTTCTTGTGAGTAGAAATGACTGGACATGTTGTTGACCATTACCCTTTAATTGTTAGTTAACTCAACGAGTTTACTCAAGATTAGGGATAATTTGCTATTCTGAAAGCTCAAAAGTCATCATCAACTTTTTTTTTTTGGCTAATTCCAAATCAAGTGGAAAACCAATATTTTTTCTGAGATCAAAACTCATAATTCTTCTATAAATAACTAGTTATACTTCATATATATCTATGTATCCACAAATCCTGTTTTCACGTGAAAAAATATGGAAACTACAGTAATCTTGGCTAATACGTTTTTCGTTCCTTGGTCAAAGCCAAAATTCAATCCAACCCCGCTAAATTCAATTTTTCAGATAAATAATAAATAATATTCAAACAAAATCGTATTATCAAAACTAATCTATGGCTTCTTCTTCTGCGAGGCCAATTTCCTTCTTATGACCTTGACGTACTACTCGATCTATGTTTTCTTTTTTGAGGAACAACATATAAATATAACTGCTCTTCATAGTTGATTACTACTTACCAACTATTAGCATCATTTTAGTTCGTCGAAGTGCTCGATTTGGACTATGATGAGATGAACTTAGAACAGATAACAAACGATCAACAGCAATGCAGACAATCACATTTGATGAGCTCTGAAAAGAAGAATATGATTCATGATTATCATTATCTTTTTCTGTTTACTTGAAATGCGAAGGTATGCATCATTTTGACAAATTTGCACAAAGCATCTCCTCCTCTCCAATCATATGTTAATAACCAACAAGCTCGAGATGGAACAAAGATGAAAAGAATCAAAAGGTCGGAATAATTTAGAGAACGCTTGAGAAGATCGAGACGGGTTGAAGTTGGTCGTTCGCTGAGTTGAGTATAAGCGGCTAAGTTCAATGGGGCACCAATGATAAAATTGATAACTAAAGTGATCATTTCGACATAATCCGATGCTATTGGTTCTGGTGGTTGGGAAACATCCACTGATGTTTCATTGTCAAACATCTGGAACGAGGGTTCTAGGAATATGATTTCCTGGAATTAGGAATAAATTTATAATCATATATCGATAACAAAACGAATCATGACAAGAAACAAAAATTAATGAAAAACACAAACCGACTTTACCAGCATTTTTAAAAGTGATATTTTCAAATTTAGAAATTGTAGTTAGCTATTCTCATCTTTGCTTTTGGTTTTTTCTAGGAAAACTAGGAAATTTCGAAATTCGAAAATTCCGTCCAATTCAGAAGATTCAAAAAATCGGTGCAGTTTTTTTAAAAACTTGTTTTAAAAAAATCTCATAAGTGATTTGAAGCAAGAACATCTATAGAAAGCAGGCTTACTGTAATTTGCATTCGATAGCTAAGTAGGTAGTGCTTTTGTCACAGGCAAATTCTCGCGTGTCCGCCATAGATCCGCAACGGACCTGCAAAATTGCTACTGTCGCAGCTTCGCTGCGTACCCCCCAGTGACCTGCAGGTTTGCCGGTCTGTGACAGCAAAGACGTCTTTCATGCCAGAGGTCACGGGTTCGACCCCCAGCGAGAATAACTTTTTTTTATTTTTTAGAAAAATGGGTCTTTAATTGGATGGTCTCTTGAAATTAGATAAGTTAGGTGTTTTCACTGTGACTCAACAGTAATGACTTTTTCCTGTCGTTTGGAAGGTCGGGGGTTCGTTCTCGCCACGAACGTTCATTTTTTGTTATTTGACAAATATGAAATAGAAGGACACTATGACACACAATGTGGTTTTTCGTCATCATATGAGAATTGTCATTTTTTTTAATGATAAAAAACAAAAATAGAATTCGAGAAAATGAATAATGCGTCAAAAATCGTATAATATTCTACCATAGTCTGAACAGATGAAAAATAATCAGCTGCGTTGGTCGAATCCTGTGAACTACAAAAGTTATTCAGTTGGGGGACTACAAATGATGAAGTCATTTATAGGCAGAAAAAGATAAAAACAAATCCAGACAACAACAAAGCAACAAAACTTGAAAAAATAGAATAGAAAACGAGAAGCGAAAAAAAAGAGTTGAACTAAATAACTCGACTGATGAAAAAACTGAGAGCTAGAAAACATAGTCGTTGAACAAAAAAAAAAAAAAAGCAAATTAGGGGGGAGGAGCTCGAAAACATGTATTATCATTTTTTGCTTAACATAACAGACATAGTTTTTGTTTTTGTTGCGAATGATGCTGGCTCAGAAAATTGTTCTGTTTTTCATCTTTTTTTCTTTCTCAAGTTCAAGTGTACTTTATCATAATCTCATGGGATATACTGTAACTGGAAATAGGATATAATAACTGGCTGGATCGAAGATCACCTAACAATTTCCGACGAACAAGGAAATGGTTGGTTGGTTGAATTAAAGCTAATTTGATAATTAGCTGAAAATCTATTGAGAAATGGTTATGGTCACATGAAAGAAGTTCTCTTTTTTTTTAGTTATAAGAACATGACTGAACTCAATGAGCCAAAGAGAAAAAAGATCAAAAAATGTCAGAGTGAAAATGAAAACTTATCAACATTTTATATTTGCACGAAACCTCGCTAATATAGAATTCAGCGCTCATTTTTTTCTCTACTCTCTAAAAACCAAAACCAAAGAACTTTGATCATTGAGAGGAGATATATACATACACATATTCAAACTTGGATTTAATTAATTCTATTATTTATTAATCTTTTCAGTCAAAAGAAAAATGACACTAGATAGAACGACGAATAAAACATCATAATTATGGAAATTGAACGGAAAAGAACTCTTGAACTATGATAAATCAGAATCTTAAATTGAAATCTAACCGTGCTTGGAACGGATGCCACGGTTTTATTAATTTTCAGGAGCAAAGAATTTTTTGTTTTGCTTTCTGGATTTTCCGATTTTTTTGGTAAATGGAATTTTCATTTCCAGAGAATCTCATTTTCTGAAAATAAAACAACACAAATCATATGAATTTTTTTTTTTTTGCCAAAAAGATACCTGTGTCATCCAACACAGTTTTTGATACTGAGAAATATCTTGTATTCAACTTGTTGAGCTCCGCAATGAAAAGTGCGAATAAAGGTTTTTTAGTTTCGACCGAAAACATAACCCCGATAATAATACAACTGAAAACAAACCACTTATAAAGCGTTCAAATCGAACAAAGACAAAAATCGATATAGTGATATGAGATGTATCGACCAAACCCGTGTAATTCTCAAAAATCACCCAACCGATTGGCTTCTGAACTTTGTGTGAGTGAATAAATTGAGATATGAATTGTATTAAAATGTGTGATACAAAAATTGTCGTCTCTCTTGCGGGAGATCGACTATCAACAATCAATTTTTTGGAAGAGTTTCAAAGTACAACAATTTAAGGATTTTTTTTTCTATGTTGAATTTTTTTCTTCTTTTCAATAAATGATTCGATATAAAAAAACAGAAGAAAATTTGAACATCAAAATTTATTGGATATGGTGTCCTTTTTATTTTCTAAACATTTTGGATGATAAAATGTTGAAAAATGCGAAATAAGCATGATTTGCTGAAAAAAAAAACACTGAAAATACATAACCTCCTGAAAATTTTGAAATTTTCACGCAAAATTTCGCGTTTTTCATAATTAATCCCGTAATTGTTGACATATTTTTGAATATTATCAAACTTTGGCCTGGTTTTCAAATATGTTTCCAGCGTTCTTTCAATGGAGAAAAATCTTTTATTTCCACTATACTGAAGAAAAATAGTTTTGAAATTATACTTTGATATTCAAGATAAATATTGGCCTAATTTTCAGCTCTCCGTGCAGAGCTCAGCTAAAGTTAAAAAAAAAAACAGGATGTTGATCAGCATAAAAACTCTATCAAGTGACGTATGTATCTAATTCAATTCTGGTAATTTTGTGTATCAAAGTTTACAATTCAAAAAAGTATGTAAGAAATAACTTTGCTTCGAAAAATGCAATCAGGTCTGATTCATATGTTTTCCTGAATACTAGACCTTTTAATGAATAATCCTTACAATCATAAGGTTTCATAAATACTTTCATGAAGATGAACTTGTGAAAATGTCTCGAATTCTACTTTTCTCAAGGACATTGAAAATATAACATGGGAGGAATATGTTTCTCGCTTTGATTTTAGGCTAAAATTTTTTTTTTTTACAATTAGTCATTTTCAAGGTTTCTAAATTATTGACCATTAACCTTATGTATAGTGATACTGCGATAACTCATTGTTCAAAGTCTTTAAATATACATTATTAGGAGTATATTGTTTTCAATAATGGATAAGATACAAATTTTGAACGTGTGTTCTTGATGTTATCAAATGTGATTCAAAAAATACCATTCAAAAACCACCGAAAGACCAAAATAGTTAATCCTTTCCGAAAAACGAAAAAATTCCAAGAAGGTTGTTATTTACGATTTGAAGATTTGTATGAGTCAGATGTTCTCATATGAAAACATATACATTTTTGAGTGATATAGAGGGCAAAACGAGAAAAGTTGAATTTTCATCTAAACTAATATTTAATTCATGCTGAAGATTTTTGAAACAATCATCAAAATCTAACCCAAACCAAAAAACCAAAAAATATGATAAAGAAGCTCAAAAACAAAAATCTATACGTAATAAAATTTTCTCTTCATTCATCCAACCATTCATTCATGTTGACAAAAAAAAGAAAACACAGATTGGACGAGTCCGAAAAAAGAAGTAATTCATCTCTATAAATATTCTCAATGTCAGGAAGTAACAACGAAAAAATAAATGAAATTACACAACACAAATACTCTTCTATTTTTTCGTCGTCTTCAAAAAAAAAGGACTTTGTGAGAAAAAATAATCAGGAAAAAACGAAGAGAGGAAAAACAGGATAATCTCATGAATTTTCTTTTTTTGAGAAGAGGTGCGCAATTTCAGGAGGACTACAGTAATTTTTTGAAATCTGTATATTAGAAAATAGTACATCGTGAAAACTATGAAAAGATGACCTCTCAATAGAAGTACTCATAGATTTAAAAAAAAAATGAATAATATATGAACAACAGGAGTGAGGTTACAGACCAAGGCCCGAGAGCCCGGACTTTCCCGGTCCGGCCTGGCCTGGCCAAATATGTAAAGGATGTCGGCCTGACTGAAATGGTACAAATTTTACCCAGGCTCAGGCTCAGGGCCTTCGACTCAAAGCTCAAGAGCAGGCTTCTAGACTTCGCTGTTCTGGATTCAAGTTTCTGAACTGCACATCTTGGGATTCAGGCTTCCAAGCTGTTAAGGTTGACTTCAGGGTTCAGCGCAGGCTTTCAGACTGCGCAGCATTTGGCTCAGGCACAAAAGCAGGCTATCTGCGCAGTTTTGGATTCAGGCTGTCAAACTGGACAGCTTTGAATTTAGGCTTCAGGCTTAGGCTTCCTTATAGGCTGCACAGTTGAAGGCCGATTTAGGAGTGACTATAGGCGGCACGATATTCGCCATTCAGGTTTTACTCTTACGCTTAGACGTAAGTTTCCAAACAGCGCAATTCGAGAAGTGTGTCAAAAATACGGTTTACCTGAATCGACCCAAATTTTGACTTAGACGTAAAATTATGCACAGGCTCCGCAAATCGGGAGTTAGAAACCGTCGCAGGCTTCCAGACTGTATCTATTTCTACAACTTCTGGCTTAGACCTAAGATTGGAAACAATCCTAAGAGGAAAAGCATCATCCAATATTTATTACGTGTCCTTATCGAAAAAAAATATATCATCGGAAATTTATAGAACGACAAAAACAAATGTGTCAGACAGAATGAGATATTTCTAATTTCGAGTCGCCTCTCTCGGCCAAGTTTTTTGAAGCATAAAAAAAGCACAAAAAATCTTTGGAAATTTGAGGAGAAGTTTCATGAAATATTAAAGTTTTGTCTTTATTCTTGTGAGCTGAGGGAATGAATGAATGAATGAGGGTAGATATGTTCCGGAAATTTGGATGAGCAAGAGTAAGAGCAAGAAAAAGAAGATGAAGAAGTATTAATTATTAGTTGGATCTGATATTTATAGAGTTGGGCAAAGACGAAAAAAAGAGGGAAAAGAAAACGAAAACGAAAAATTGAATTAAATGTGCGCTATGAACTTTGTAACATTCTGATCGAAACAATGAATCCAAAAATAGCAAAAACCAAAAAAAAATTGGATATAGAATTTTCTCAGAAAACCGGATTTGTCTCATTTTTCAATTTGGTATGTATACGTGTTGTTATTCCAAATATTTTATTTGTACTCAAAACACAGGATGTTTTTGCGGGTTATTTGGATTGAAATTGTTGGTGGAAATCTATATATTTTTCATTTTCACGTAAAAATTACTTCAGAGTTTCAGCCAAAATACCGCGTTATAAACCATATGAAACACTATGAAAAAGTTTCAAAAATTACTGCACATCTCTTTTCAGCACTCCAAAAGAATATATGGACCCGTTTCAATCAAATCAATCAATCAAAAAATGTAGTTTTAAACATATGTATGAAAACTGGAATTACAGCATTTTTTCCAAAATGTCATCAATAAACATGTGGCCAATGTTGCAATTATTTTTGATACGTTTTTGATAAAATAATTCTGAGAAACTAAAGTTTGTTTTGGACCTGCAGAAAAACCTTTTTTATGTGAGTCCAAGAAAATAAATAAATAAAATTTCAGAGAAGCCTATACTTCAGAGAAAACACATTGTTCATAATACATGACGTTATTAATAATAATAATAATAGTAATGCAGAAGTAATTTGGTGGTTATCTAAGCCGGACTAACTCCAGGTGTCTGCTCAAAAAATAAATTTCTAGTAACGTTGGAGCTACATGTGTCACACAGTCGACATAAGCCATGATCTTTTAAAGGAATCACACGAAGTCGTTAAAAGTGGGGTGAAGGAGATTGGCAAGTTGCTCTGAAATGAAAGAGCATTTTTTTAGTACTTTGTAACTCTCTTTATTCTCTTCTTTGCCTGACTTTGGTTAGAGATTTTATGATGATCAACATCCTCTTTCTAACTTATGCACAGTTCCACGTAGAAAATTGAAAACTGAGTTCAAAGTTTACTTTGAAATTTTGAAATATCTTTTCCAGTTGCTTTCATTAGAGTGGAAGTAAATGAAAGTTCTTCAACATGAAAAAAAGTTAGAAATCTCGAAAATCTGGCTAAATAAATTTTTGGAATTTCCTTTCAATTTAGCACTATGATGTTTTGATCAAAACTGGAAGTCTTTTTGCTATCATAGCTAACTTCGCGCAGCTCAGAAATATTTAGAAGCAAGATGTTTCATCGAAAACTATATCGAATAATACAAGTATCTTTCAGAAGTCCGTTTAAAACATCATGTGATTCACTTGTTAGATGGGAGAGTGGACGAAACACATAATCCTAATAACAAGAACAGAAAAAATCAATGCGACATAGAAAAGACTGAATAGATACGATAAGTTTTCGAAAAATCAACGAGGCTCAGAGCCTCATGTTCGCTCTTTTGATGATGATTATCTTATCGTATCCAGTATTTTTCCCAACGTGTAGGTCTACGTTCAGAACAAACAGTAAACAATTGAGCTATCACATTTTAAAGTTCCGGTGTTCAAGAAAACATTCAGAAATAGGAGTATTCACAATACCTTACTCTAGAAGGTTTTTGGAAATCGAGGCTATAACTAACACAAACAGAAACTTCATTTCTAAAAAAAGATACACAATTTTGTGCACGTCAAATCACAAAAGCTCAAAAGGGCGATTTTTGGGTCTGTTTTTATCAGCATACATCTCACCAAAGTTCGAGTTCGTGTATAAAAATAATTATGAAAAGTTCACATCATTGTTATGTTATTTTCAGACAACTAAACCAATCATTGTGTCTGGAAAATACCACTTCATTGGCACACGAAAACACTCAAAAGGGCAAAAACAGAGAACAGAGAAGTTTGGATGTTAAAAGTGGAAAATGTGTTTCTGGCAGAAAGATGCACAAATTCGATTACCGCTTCTTGGGATCAGTAAGAGAGAATTCAATTAATTGTTGTCTAAGCAGACCAGGCTTTAACTCAATCTATTCTGCAACACAATACCGTAGAGATTCAGATTATTTTTAGAAATTGAAAAGGTTAACATCAAAAATCTAATTTATACCAGGTGCATTTATTCAAATTTCTTCTAACTTTTTTTTGTATAAATATATATTTATGCAAAAATATTTGTTACGAGAAAAATTTATTCAGAAAGCGAGCATTTTCAGGAATGAAAAAAACGAGCAGGCGATAAAAATAAAGGGATAATAACAAATATATTTGAGGCTCAAAAAATGAGTATGTTTGGAATGAAAAAAAAAGAGAAACAATCTAATAATCGTTTTCCTTTTCACCAAATAGTATTATGTTGGTGTCTCGTATATTTTAATGCTATCTGATCTCGACATATTCATCTTCATCATTCTTTTTGACGTGTTCCAAATAGAAAAACGGAAAAAAATATGGAAAAGTGGAATAGAAGAGCGTATATGAAACAAGTTATTTTGGGAACAAGAAAAAGAAGTTTAGGGGTGGATTAAAGTAGTTCGAAATTCTAAAAGGGCATTCTTTAAGTTCATTTTGGGCTTTTTTGTGGAATTTTTGAATTTACAGAAATTTAGATCCTTCAAAAGACTCTCCTGAATTGTGGTATAATGTCCAAACTGTTTGTTTGTGAAACGGACACAAGCAAAATATCTATTCTCAACTTGGCTTTTTTTTAGAATGAAGCATCTGTACAATTGCCGAGAATTTTTGGATGTTCAGGCCTGTTAAAGAAACTGCAAATTTCAGAAACCATGTGTTCAACAATGTGAGACCTCTCATTTTCAAAAAGTAACCGCTTATGTAACATTCAATGCAGAACATAGGCTTCGGCTTGAAATACAAATTTTTTCATAGATTCAGATTATCTTTTGTAATTTGTGTTTAATATAGGGTCCATAGATATGATCTCTGAAACAAGTCCAAAAACTTGGTGAAGCCAAAAACTGCGTTCAAAAAACACATTTTTCTAACTCTACTTTCGTGTTTCCAAATTCTATTATACACTTGAAAAGTCAAGACAAAAGTTCTAAAAATCAAACTTTTCGAACCAAATTTTTATGAGATTACATTCAGAACAGTCGCAAAAAACCGATTCGGATTTTTTCATGATCCCGGCTTTGAGATTTTTCCCACAAAAAAATCTAGGATTAAAAAATAATGGGGTGATGCAGAAGCAAAAAAACGTGCGTTTTTTTAAATAAAATGCATAACATTTCCAATGCAGGAACCTCAAAAAAACGCACGTTTTATTCAATAAAATGACATTTTCTATACAAAAAAGTGCAATTCGAAACAGTGTTGTTTTTTAAAAAAAGTTAACGTAATTGTTTTTTGTTAAATTTTTTGGCGTGAACTTTTTTTTATTTGTCACGTGTCTCATTTTCAGATGTATAGTTTTTATAGATGTATAGTTTTTGTAGTTAAAAGATAGAGATCCAGTGTTTGGAGGATGATCGATCCTAAAATGTTTTCCATCAATAATCCCAAAACAACGAAATTGTTTCTTTCTGTAGAATGAATCTTCCATCAATTGAATTTCTTTTTTCGAAGGCCACTTAATATAAACTGCAGCAGTTTTGCTGATATCAACAGTAGCGTCTCGAACAATTCTACTCACGCTTGACTGATTCAAACCAACATTCACCGCAAGCTTGTGTTGAGTGATTCCTTAAGAGAACGTCAATAAAATCTGCTACATCATGAATTTTAACTACCGGATGTCACGAATTGGAAAAATATAGCCAATCTGATCTCGTTGTTAATACTATACGGTTTGCGTGGTCTTAAACACAAAAGAACTTCTTCGAATTTTGCATTTTCGCATTTGATAAATCTCTGTAATCAAAGACAATGACACCAACTGAACTTTTTTTTTTAAAAAACCTCGAGCATATTAAGGGTCTTATGGTGGTAGAAGGCTTTTTGGAAATTTGAGAACGCGATATCATTGATAACACTCAATTCATTGAATTCCAATGAACTAGAAACCAGTGCAATCGCTGTGTGATGGAGCGAAATCATCTGAACTTTCATATAGAACTGATTTTTCCAAAAACTTTACATTCATAATGGCTCTTTTTTTCGCCGTCTTGATGTTAAGTTGTGCCATTTCAATAAACCAAAAGTTCGATTCCTATGATTCAAACAAGAAATGAAAAACGAGAAAATGCACGCCAAACAATTAAAAAAAAACAATTACGTTAACTTTTTTTTAAAAACAACACTGTTTCGAATTGCACTTTTTTGTATGGAAAATGTCATTTTATTGAATAAAACGTGCGTTTTTTTGAGGTTCCTGCATTGGAAATGTTATGCATTTTATTTAAAAAAACGCACATTTTTTTGCTTCTGCATCACCCCATAAGACATCAGCTTTGAAAAAAATTCCAAACTTCATTACAACTAAATTTTAAAAACTTGGAGAAGTTCGTTTTACCAAAAATTGAGACTAGTACTCAAAATTTGTTTCAGTTCACATAGTACATTTTTAAGAAGTTAGAACCGTTTAATTAACGCAGTTTTCACAATCTACAAAACCCTAATGGGATGTCTTTCGCTGCAAGATTTGAAAAATTCAATTTTTTTTAAGCATTCAAAAGTTATTATAGGAACACGCTTTGGAGCCCGATTTCCAGCCTTACAGTTTATATTTTTTTCAAAAATATTCGTTTTAAGTTCCCGACTACTTGTTAAAGACTTACAAATATTGAGTAGCCCAAAAAATTTGTGAAAAAGTTTTCCCAAGGCAGAAAAAAATTCCAGTTCTTTTCAATGTTACCTATTCTGAAAGTAAAACTGATTAAGTATTACGCAAAACAATTTTGAACATGATATCAAAAAAAAATGTTGACTTTTCAGCTCATTTAAAGGTATGTAGTACTTGATAATGTAAGAAATTCACAACAAAAATAAAAGGTATTCTCATATCGAACTCCGAAACTGAGATTCCGACATTATGAATGAATATTCATAGAGAAAGAAAACTAGAATATTCGAAGATTTATTATGGGAAAATGACCAATTTGACAAACTACAAACTTTTAACTAAAATATATTCTGCTTATGAAATATTCCAAGTTTAAACTAAGCCGAATCACACGGACCAGCAAAAAAAAGAAGCTCGATCAAAAATCACAAAAAAAAACAAAACAAGGAAAAAATTACACATAGAAAACGAAGAATTTACAACGCAACGGATTAGTGATCAGAAAATTTCATTTTTCATCTTCTCGAAATGCAGAATCCAATTATTTTTCCACGAAAAAAAGGAAGAAATAATATGCTCGCACTTTTTTCCTCTGAAAATGAATAAAAACTTGAGCTTTGTTCTTTTGCATAGGTTTTCCCATGAGAGATCGTAAACACGTTCCTAATTCTTTTTTTTTTGGAAACGAAAAAAGAATAAAAACAAGTCAAGTCATTTCTCATTTTTTCGAAGAAAATGAAATGGTTGATAGTTTTTTCGATTTTTTCGATTGCTGGAAAAACAACGACAACGACAGGTGAATTTGAATGATGTCATTACAGTAATCCGGGCAACATGACGTGGATGTTTGTTTTTCTGATTCAGAATTTTCTCATTATTTTGACCTGGTTTTTTGAGAAAAAATGAGATCATTTTGGGTCAGAATAAGGTTTTTTGTTTGGGGGTGCTTCTGGAGACTCAACAATAGACTAGGTTAAACACAGAACCTTCTGAAATCAATTTTAGTGACTTTTATTGAATTGTAGGAGAACTCAAAAACAATTATTCTAGGAAGAAACTTATTTTTATCATATTTTTAAACGTTCTCGAATACTTAAAAATAAATACAAAAATAAAAATACATATACAACTTCTAAATTTTATTTGGGTACATGTCACTTACGTCAGAATGTTCTAGGGAACACAAAAAGTACTACAAGTTGTGAAAATTGTTTTCGGAAAATTTGCGTTGTCTCATGGTCTTAAATTTCTGACATAAAAATCATTAACAATTTTCTAAGAAGGTAAAAAACAATTCGTTCGTACTACGGTTTTCTGCACATTTACGTCAATTTGTGTGTTTGCACACAAAAATACTTACGATGTCTGAGCGATTTTGAAAAAAAGGATGTTTTTTTCCTCGGTAAATCACAAAATTTCTGAAAACGTGTTTGACATATTGAAAACTCATGGGAAGATGAACAAAAATGTTGTAATAACTAAAATATGATTTCCAACTGTCTAAGTGTCTTAAGGTAATTTTAATGCCAATGACTTTTAATCGATCAATCTGGGAAACAGATACACTTTCAGAAACGACAACCTAAGATCCGGTTTCAAAAAAAAAATGTTTTGACTCATATTTGACGGACAGATTTTTAATCGAAAAAATCTGATTCTGAAGGCAAATCCTAAAATTTAACATCTGATTAGTACCACATTCAATTTTTGTAGAGTCGAAAATGATAGTTTCGAATTGTCTTTCGAAGATGTCCAGAAATAAATGAACAGATTGAGCTGTTTCAATTAAGACTAATTTATTCTAGAACCACTAAAGAATAATTTTTCAGACTTTTTAACAATTGAACGCAATACCTGGTACGTAGGAAACGCCACATACAAAATATAACAAAAATCCATACGAAGTTGTTTCCCCCAGTTTTTCGAAAATTCATTTTCCACGACAAAAGACGTTTCTGGGGAGCAAGTATTATTGGTCTCATAGATATTTTAAGTTAAAAATGAGCAATGCAAATTATTCGATTACGGTCAGCTCAATTCTTTTTCGTTTAAAAAATTTAACAGTATTTATAATTTTGTGAAGCCCTGTAATGGAAAAAAATTGATCAAACTACACACATTTTGGATAAGGTGTCTAAATTAAACTGCGTGGTAGAAGATACATCCTTCATTATTTATTGAAATATTTCAAATAATTTATGTACATATAAATAATGATGTTGCGCTTATGATGAAAAAATAGAATTTCTTAATTTTCACCCAAAAAAAGTGATGTTCAGATCCTTCAACATTCGCCGACTACAGACTAGCCAAATCGAAGTCAGATTCCGAAAAGTTCATTGACACAAATGCGAATATTGAGGTTGAGAAAGAATATAGATTTGAAAACCATCAATTCAGTTTGGATTTCAGATTTTTATGATTTGGGACAATTGGGGATGTTGTTCAGCATGTTGTTGTCCAGAATATGCATGTGGAAAGTTTGCAACGGAAAAGAATTGGTGAGATAAGAGTCTTAGATTCAGCTCAGATTAACATTGGATTATTTTGAGCGATAAAGTGGAATCGTATAAATCTCGAAATGGTAGAGCAGCTGTGAAACAGAAAGATTTGACAAAACCGGTGAGAAAAACTTACCGGGGAGAGAAATTTTTTGTATTCCAGGTTGGAAATCGCGATCTTTCAAAATTATTTCAAAATGGGAACTCGATCGGTTTACTTGAATTCAAAAATTTTGCGGATGACTATAAAAAGGCAAAGGCAAAAGTCGACGAATTCCTCAACTATTATGAAATCAAAGACAATGATGTCTATATTTTCCAACTCAAAAACTGTGAAAAACACGGAGAAAAATTGGATTGTTGGAAATGGGCAGAATGTGTATATGGAAATTCTGATGTAAATTTAAAATAGTTTTTGAAATGATAATTGATATTTAGATGCTTCCCGAGAAAAAAGAGAAAGAGGTAACTGAGGTGGATGTTTGTGAAAATGCAACAATTCATGTTCTTCGCGAGAGTTATAGCATTTTCCGATTGGATCCGGATAGAATTTATCGGTTACAAGTTGATGCGACGATTGGAGAGGGCAATTTGAACTATGTGAGTATAGCAAAAAATTCACAGACTCTATTCATAATTACTGCTTCATAATCATTATCTTGTTTCACAAAAAAAAACATTTTTTGATCTATTAGACAAAACAGTGAGTAAACATGAGAGAATCAGGCACTTGTAGATCAAAATATCTCGAAGCGAAAGGAATAGAAAAACGAGATGAGCAATAGTTTTTTTTTCACTGGTAAAGACAGGTTCCATTCCGAGAAAATGTAAATGTATCCAAGTATAAAGATATAAAAGAAGGGTCCCAAGTTCGAATTTTAAGTATCTGATACGGTAGGTCTTTACACGGAAAAGGGTCCCAGATATGTGCTTCCATGTGACTTCTTATAATACATATTTTTACCAACACTCTTTTAGAAACCTTGTTTAGTTCTTTGATTTTTCACAGTTAGAACTTTATCAATTTATGTCAAAAGCCCATTTCCAGAACTCTTGGAGTGGCCTTCTGAAACCTCATCATTCATACCTCTAGAGACATGTTGTGACATTGGAAAGTATTTATTTTTCTGTAGCAAAAATGAACCTCTATATGGATTTTTAGGTTAACTACTCTGTCGATGGACATCGAATTGATCCAATTGACAATGTCGAGCAATGTGATGGACAAAATAAAAGAATGGTTACTTTACCTCACTCATCACTATTTCTCTATTCCATATTTTTCAGTTTCAACATCCACAAAGTGGTGATCTCATCCTCCGACTAACACCCGCACAATTGGAAAATAACCCGAAAGTCTTTGTGAATGTCAGTTTTCGAAATGTTGACCGTTTGATTCTTCAAGCAGATTTAGTCAGTTCTGTAGAAAAGGAAATGTAAGTTTGGCACTCATCTAGGCAAATTTTCTGAAAATTTTGCAGGAGCAATCGCGCTACTTTTGATATTATCATTTCACTGGCAATTTGTGGAGTTTTGGGTGAGAGAAAAAATTATTTATTAATTCACATGGTGACAAAGATGATATTTTCAGCATTGGCGTCTGTTGTATTGCTGAAAATTATAATTGTGAGAGTGAAAGCTATTTGAATAAAACATTGTTAGAACAAATTAGAATTTATGAGAATGAGTTGAAGAAAGCGTATAATCAGTTACGGTTCTCAGTAAATAAAATATTTAAAATCAGTGATTTTTTCGGGTTCCAGAAAAAATCAAAAAAAAAAAAACTAATTGGCATTACATCCAAATAAATATTGGGGTACAAAAATACAAAAAATAAGTAAAATAGGGCCATAAAATAATATAATGATGTAAGTAAGGGTCTCATTATGATAAAAGGATAAAGCTTCCAGAATTGTAAAAAGGAGGTACCACGTGATCTGAGAAATCACGAGTTTTAAAAAGAAAAAATTCTATCGTACAGGAGTTCAGAAAATGGAAGAGTCCCAAAACAACGTAGAAGTTCTTAGATGTTATGAATTTCCAGAGAAATATGTGTGTCCTAAGTTTGGATGATGATCTGAATATGAATTACAAGACTAGGGAGTCTACACAATAATTAATATTTATTTTCGAACCCCTCTTTTGTGAAAAATGTTTTTAAAAGTATATGGACTTTTTGGAACTTTTATATTATTCTGAGGCTCGTTTATTATCTTAGAACTATTTTATCATTTTTTGGACTTCTATTCTTTGAAAAACAGATTGTATACTTTTATATTATTCTGCGATCCTTGTATTGTTTCGCGAACCCTATATCACATCTAGAATACGTGAAATATCCCATTTGATACAGTAAATATTTGAACTCAAACCGAAACATGCGATTACATTACGAATATCTAAGCTATATCCCAGTATTATGGTCCTTACAATGAAATGGTTTCAAAAAAACAGTGGGCAATTTGGTATTCGAGAGATTTTTGGCTGTTGATCAACATCTCGTAATCAGAATTTGCCAGTTTTAAAAACTTCAAGGCTGAAAATTGTGTATTCAATTTTGTTTTGGCAAAAACTGAATACGATATGATGAGCCGTGCGAAAATCGTACATAATGACACTTCTTGTCAAAAATATTCATATTTTTCTCTAACATTCTTTTGTGATTCAGGGATCCAGATGACTCCTGATGTAAAACAGAAAGCTGAGAATAATATCAGAATTCAAAAATAGACATCTAAAAATAAAACAAAATTATCATTCAAAAAGGAATTATTAATTTGTTACCAACTTGTTACCAAGCATGTTACCAACATTCACTCGATTTTCACAAGGAGCAGGAAAGGAGAATTCAAATACGAATGAAAAATCAAATTTATTTCTAATTTGATCACTTCTGAACTTCATGTTACTTGTTTAAAAATAGTTTTGAAAAACTAGTCTCAATTTTCTTGCTCAATTATTTTCCCATATTTTTTTGTGATCATACTGACTTTTGTGAGTGGCATCAAAACAAACAAGGTACAAATATTGTTGATACTAGAAGAGAATCAGAGAAAAATACAACAATCACAATCAGTAATCAACAACAAACTGTAGAAAAAAATAATAAAATTCGTATTCAAAAAATTAAAACAAAAAAAAAGTGCGAGAAATGTATTTGTTTTCATGTTTCTCTTAGCCCCGCCCCTTTTTACGATTGCATTCAAAATTGAATGAGATGTTAGCAATTTGATGGAGATCTTTCGAAAGAAGTAAATGAAAAGAATAGCAAGTTTGATTGTTGTTTATTTACTGAAGATGTTTTGATCGCGATGTGTTAGAAGTGATCAAGATGTGAGAATGTGTAACTGATGTCAGAAGAAATGATAGCCGATCTATGTTGTTTGATGAGTTTGAAAGGAAAAAGAGAAGAGATAAAAGAGTCTCGGAGAGTTTGAGGAGAAAAAAAGATATTGTGACTGACTATAGTCAGGTATGAACAGGTCACAAATCATACGTTGTGGACACATTGTTTTAATATATGATTCATGAGAAAAATGTGTACCCAAGCAAAACTATTTTGGAACTTGAACTTGACTAGAATTATATGTTTCTACATTGATGCGACGACACTTGAAAACACCTAGATATTCGGAAATCATTTTTTTTCCTTTTCAGCGTATTTGCACACAAACACACAACTTGACGTAAATCCTCACAGACCGTAGTCAACACGAATTTTTTTCTCAATGGAGCAAACAAGCTTGCTTGTTTCATCTTGGAATTTTTAGAGAAGAAAATTGTTTTTTTCCAATTGGATAGGTATCTTTAATAGCAATGAAACTAAAAAATTACCGTATAACTTCGAGGGCGACGCGGTCGCGTTGCGGATTTTATTGGTTCAAAGTACTTTAGAAACGTTATTTTTTATAACAAACCCACGGTGTAAAAAAAGTAACAATGAAAGTTTATCAGGTCGAACACTAAAAACTTGTCTGAAACTTATTGCAGGACTGGAACATAAATAATTTAAATCAGAACATGCGCTCCATGGATAACAGTGGTTTTTGTAAAGTTTTCTTTGTCGGAATCGGTTTTAACGAGTCTGACTATTTTATGAAGTGTTTCAACAGCTCATTTTGAAAATGTTCAAAAAAAATTATCTCAAACTACAGTAACCCGATGTTAGAACCATGTCCAGTTATTCTCTGCTCGTCCGAATTCCCGTTTTCTCTTCCAAAGCGCAATTTTTCCGAGCAAAAACCAACGAACCAAGCATTGAACACTTTTTCGTTGTTCCAATGGTCACCTCATCCCATTTTTGTTCCGATGAACCTTCACTAATTCATTCGATATTCAACCCGTTCCATTAAAACATCTCGTTCACTTTTCCATACATCTAGATCGTTTTCAAACATCTCATACAATTTTTCAAACTATCATCTTCTATTTATGTTTTCATGCCGAGCAGACTACATACAGAAAACGATTCACATATTTTTTGGTGCTGATGTTTGGGAGAGAGAGAAGGCGGGGTTTGGGGAGACGAGATGAATTGTGTATAGAGTTTGGACGCGAAATTGAACAATTATGTGCAAACTAAACAGGATCAATGAGACCAATACTGGCAAGCAGGATTCGGATAGACTATCAGGCACGAATTACAAATTTCTGATGACCAGAAAATTGTGTGCAACAGAGTGGAATTAGCGAAAAATCAACATTTTTCTAATCTTGAACGTCTCAGTGGACAGGTGAATTGTTGTCAAATTTAATCTCACAATGATTACGGAAGGTTTTAGAACCATTTTTGTCACCTAGATCAAGAGACCGAGTCAAAATATCTGTTCCATGTTGACTATCTACGCCTCACTCAGTGATGACATGTCGATATCAAACTATATTGTACCTCGAATGATTTTTTGTACACTCAACAATCCTCCTCCCATAATATATACAATTGATAAAAAAATTGTTCTAGATGTTATCCAGTTGGTGTAGATGTTTTGAATGTGGTCGAGATGTTAGATGAAGGGGCGGGTCGGTGTTCAATCTACGAACGAAAAACTGAATAACAGCTGGTTGGTAAGGGAGGAAAACAACTAGCAATGTTTGGTCGTTTTGAAGTGTGTTCATTGTAGCCTATATTTTGTACGAGCGGACGGACGGGTATTTCCCAATCGTGTTTTGATATGAGAGAGGAAAACACACATTTATGTCGATGGAGGAAATCGAAGGAAATGAGAACTTGTTTATTATAACTTTGTGCTTAGAACTATAAGAAAAGACTTTGGAAATGCTATTAGCAGAAATTCAATCGCTGCTATTGGATTACTGTAGTTTCTATTTTCAGCATGAGAAATTTGAAGAACCAGAATTTTTGATAGAAAAATAAAGGTGATTTTTGGGGTTATTTGAGTCGTAGAACCTTTTGTATTTCTTTCCAACAGAAATAATGTGACATTCTCAATAGAGCGCGTGTTACCGATTGAATTTCGGTTAATATTTTAGTTTAAAAAGAACCATTTTTTTCAGAAAATAAAATAATTTTTCAAAATCTCACCGGTGCCGATTGCACAAAAAACACACAACTTGACGAAACATGCACAAATCGTAGTAAAAAAAAATAATTCCTGTTTTTTTTTCATTTTCAAACTTTTTGTGCGCAAAACTTATGCTTTCAATTAGATAAATAACTTTTTTTGAAAGCATAACCTATCATTCCATTTTTACGGATAATTCTTTTCTCCGATCAATGAACACATTCTCCGATCAATGAACACATCAAGATAAGGCCACATTTTGCTAGTTTTCTATTCATATATTCCGCCTCTTTCTCCCAATTTTCTTCCCGTTCTCTTGAAAATGGTCTGGATCATGCAAAACCTAAAAAACAATCGACTTGATGTTGTGTAATTGAACCTGAACACATAAAAGTGGACTAGATGTTTTGATTTTGGGCGGAGGAAACCAAAAAATCATACTGAACAAACATTAATGAGGGAAAAGCGTTTGGTGATTGATCTCGTTGGTCATTCAAATTTTTTATATGTCTTGCTTTTCGTCGAATCATTCGATTCGTCGAAGTAGTTTGAACTCGATGTGAATCATACGAGATGTGTGAAAAGGAACATTGAACCTTATGAACTGTCTGGACATGCCACATGCACACTATTGATATTTCCATTTTTCAAACATGGATTAAATTTCAATTGATGTATAGGTTTTTCAAGTTCAACTATCCTTGAAAATAAGTTGAACTATTTTTAAGTACAAGCCCAAGTTATAGTACTTCGATGATAGTGCTCCAAGACCGCCTTTACATCCGATTAACGATAGAAAATTGAAAAAAAAATCACTGGTCTAGCTTTCCGAACAACTTGTTTCATGGTTACTGGCTCACTGTATTTCGACATTTTTGATCCTAATCTTCTCAAATGACTTCCGAATATCCCAAAACTGGTTTCCAAGTTAATACCACTGACATAATCCGATTTTTACGTCTAAAATTATATAAATGTTAATCCATGTTGGTGAAAACTTTGATTTCTGATGAGTTGAGCGTTATCAAAAAAAGTTTTAAGCTATAAATAGTTCTTATCATTGGAGCATCGCTTATGAATTGGAACCCACGCACTTCTATTTCGTCGAGTCTGGTAAATTACAATAGTTGAGAAATTTTTTTCGAGAATGTATGGCTAGAAATTCAATTGATAAAACGTGCTCGGTTGAACAAAGTTGTATGCGTTCAACTCAATGATTGCCTGCATACACTCAAAAATTTTGTTTCTAGAATTTCATAGAAGGTAATTTCGGAAATTTTCAACTGAAATTATAAGCCAAAATTTAATAGGTGATACGCGCTTTGTTAATAATCTCTCATTGAACAACTTTTAATCAGAACTAACTGAACCTTAAGTGACAGAATCCATTTCTACGTCTGAAACTACCCTAGAAAACATCTCACCCAATTGTTCGGCTGCTGAAAATTCAGGTAACAACATATTGTTTTCGTTTGGAAAGGTAATTTGCTCAGGTGACACATGAGGAAGTGAATTTGTATTTGTTCCAATGATCAGAAAATCTCATTAATCCCTTTATTCCTTTTCAAAAAAATAATTGCGAGTTCCGTCGGCCAAAAAAACGAATCAATGTTCTATTTATATTTGCACAAGCCTATGTCCAAAAAATATTTGCCGGAGACAGTCAGAAATAGTAAACACATAGTCAGAAGAAAGAGGAAAAATAAACAAACAAAGATCATAACCATTTAAAAACGCGAAAAGTTGAAAAACATTTTTATTGGAGGTAAACATATACAGTATCCAGTTTATGTAGCCGTATAAACCGTTAAACCAAAAGTCGTTGAAATGCGCCGTAATGATAATCCTGCGTGGTCTGCCATTAGGTGGATGCCGGTGTTTGTTGTTGCTCTCTGAGTCTCAATCAAAACTTCGAACCAGTCAAACTATGTAGGTCAAGAATACCTTTTCGAATTCCTAAGAGAAACCCTGAATTTTGTCTGAAAATTGAAAAAAAAAAGAACACATTTTCTAATATATACATTTATTACTACAAATTTTTTTGGATTTATACATTATAATTATACACATGTTTTTTTTTAGGTTTTTACAAGTAATATTATGGAAAAAATGAATAAAATACACAAATTAACGAGAATAAGATCGTTGACGACGGTGATGATGATGGTGGTGTGGTGGGAATGGCCAGAATGGCGGAGGTGGTGGTGGTGGATAGTGGTGTCCTCCATGTCCATGATGGGAATGGTGATGTGGTGGTGGTGGTGGCGGGTGATGATGTCCATGATGGTGTTGATGATGGTGTGGTGGTGATGGTGATCTTCCTCGATCACTTCTACAAAATCCAGCCCATGATCTTTGTGGAATGCGGAGTGATCCACTTTGACATGGTCCTGGGCGTCTTCTCATGAATGGAGATTCGTCAAACGAATGGCGATGACATGGGGAGTCGTGTCCTCGACGACCATGGTATTCTTCATGATGTCTTCCGAAGAATCTTGGTGATCGGCATGGTGATGGTGAATGCGATCCTCCCAGTTTTCCATGGTGTCCTCCATGTCCTCCCTGATGACCATGATGATCACCATGGCGTCCTCCGAAGAACTTTGGCGATCTGCATGGAGATGGAGAGTGCGATCCTCCTCGTTTTCCATGATGTCCTCCGTGGCGTCCACCATGTCCTCCATGGCGTCCACAACGACGCGTTGGTGAACCGAACGGTGATGGTGAGTGTGATCCTCCTCGCTTTCCGTGGTGTCCTCCATGTCGTCCACCGTGGCGACCATGAGGTCCGAATGGTGGTGGCGAGTGCGATCCTCCGCGTCTTCCATGGTGATCATCTGGGCCATGGTGTCCTCCATGTCGTCCACCGTGGCGACCTGGTGGTCCGAATGGTGGTGGTGAGTGTGATCCTCCTCGTTTTCCGTGGTTTCCGCCACGTCGTGGTGAATCTGAACCACCTTGTCTTCCATGATGATCATCTGGACCGTGATGACCTCCGTGACGTCCACCATGTCCTCCATGTCGTCCACCGTGGCGACCTGGTGGTCCGAATGGTGGTGGCGAGTGCGATCCTCCGCGTCTTCCATGATGTTCATGATCTTTGCCATGATCTCCACCATGGCGTCCACCATGTCCTCCATGACGTCTTCCTTCTTCATCGGATGGTCCAAATGGTAGTGGTGATCCACCACGTCTTTCTTCATCAGATCCATGATGCCCACCATGACGTCCTCCATGACCATGGCCTCCATGACGTCCTCCATGTCCACCATGACGTCCGCCGTGTCCTCCGTGGCGTCCACCATGTCCTTTATGATCACCAGCATGATGACCTCCGTGTCTTCCACCATGTCCGCCATGTCGTCCGTGGCGTCTACCTTCATCGTCAGATGGTCCGAATGGTCCGAAAGGTCCGAATCCACCACGCTTGTCATCATGATCATCAGAATCGTGTCCACCATGGCGTCCACCATGTCCATGTCCTCCGTGGCGTCCTCCATGTCCGTGTCCACCATGACGTCCTCCGTGACCTCCATGGCGTTCACCATGACGTCTTCCTTCTTCATCTGATGGTCCAAATGATGGTGGGGATCCGCCGCGTTTGTCATCTTGATCATCAGAGTCATGATGTCCACCATGGCGTCCTCCATGTCCATGTCCACCATGGCGTCCTCCATGTCCATGTCCACCATGGCGTCCACCGTGTCCTCCATGTCTTCCACCATGGCGTCCACCGCGTCTTTCTTCTTGATCATCTGATTCTCCACGCTTTCCATCTTCACGTTTTTGATCCTTTTCAACTGGTAAAGTTACCGTTTTCTTCTCAACATCAGTCTTCTCAACTTCATCATCTGAAAATATTTCAAAATTATTTAATGAAATCGGGAAAATAACAGTACCTGATGAACTTTCTTCTGAATCCGATGATTCTGATGACGACGACGATGATGACGAAGATTCCGATCCTGATCCCGACTCCGATTCTTCACTCAATGTTTCAAAAGATGAAACACTCTTCTTGTCGTCTCCATCTTCAACCTTTTCTTCTTTCAACGTTTCCGGCTCCTTCTTCTTCTCTTCAGCTTCATAAATCTTCAGAGCTCTTCCAGAATATCGAATCGCTTCTCTCAAATCATCGACATTTTCGATTGAAACATGGTCGTCTTCTTCATCAATCCAATAAATTTTCGAATTCTTCGTCTTTTTCAACAATTTTTCGAAAAGTTCCGAAGTTTTCGATGATCGAATACTGAATAGTTTTGCGGAATTATCCGCATTTGATAGAAATTTGAATGTAGTTGTAGAAATGTTAGTATTTCTGGGCATGATTAAAAATACACTGGATATTCTATGCCTTTTTATACTCGCCAGCTGTTTTGCAATAGATCAACGGCGAATGGGCGGAGCCTAGTAGGGAGCAAACAAGTATTTCGCAATACTTCTTCACCGATTTTTCGAAGATTTTCGGAACGTTAAAAAAACATTGTTATCAATTGAAACTGTTTTGTTTCGATGAATCATATATTGATAAGACGATTTTTAAAAGAAAGCATTTAATTAGAAGACAAAAAAGCAATTAATGTTAACCAGGATTTAGAAAATTGTGAGCAAATACTTTACACATAGGAAAATCCTTAAAAAGAGCTAAATACTAATTTTAAAATACAAAATTATGCGAAAATAAGGCAAGAAAAAAGCGAAAAATACATAGTTTAGAATCTTCCAAGTTGCAAGATTCTTTCACACACTTTTTTGTACAAAAATGCATCTCCCTTCAGGCGCTTTCGACGAATACCAACCTTAAAGTAGATATTTTTATGTTTGCAGTTGGTATAATTTTTCTTATGTTTTTTTCAAATCAAAATTGATTCTAAAACTCACCGTATCACAGATTTGTACTTTCACAACTTCCAACTCGACAGTCATCCATCCGTGCTTACTTTCCTTATGAGCCACCAACTTCCAACTGAAATCAAAAACTTGATATACGTCTCAAATTACATTGATCTTACCCATCAGTTTCGAATCTCATTCTCTCCTGCTCAAACACTTTGATCAGCTCATCTCTCACATCTTCTGGTGATGTCAGTGCAGTCATCGACACATTAACCATATTCTGAAAAAATTATAGCAGTTCATAATTTTTATTTTGGTGAGAAGAAGGTTTCGATTATTAAAAATTCATGATCGTGTTATAAAAACCATCTGATTTTCACGAGCTTGAGATTTTCAATGTGTAAATTTGTCTTTGACTTGAAAATGGTTTGTTTATGACTGTATTTTGAGTGAAATGGCTTCGTCAGTGAAGTACCAAGGACCCGTCTTCTGCACAAATCTTTTTTGATACGTTTCAAAGACAATTGGATTTATACTGTTTCACGTTTCCATTAAAATTCGATTGTTTTTTTTTCAAAACTTAAACAAGAAAATCACAGCTCACCTTGACGTTTTTCAAAACTTGTGGCGAATCTCTCTGCATTTTACGTGGCGTCAAAAGTGTTATCAGCTTCTCCTTTTTCCTCTCCAACGAAGTGAATACGCGTTTCGTGAAGCGATGCGGGGTTTTTGTGCGGCTTCGAGGTGTTCGGATATCTCCGGATTCTGGAAAAATATGTTTCATGTTATTCATTTCGAGGTATCCCTTGTTTACCTATTTTGCTACACTTTCACAATAACAAAAGTGCATCGAATGTACTTTGGGTACTATCATGACATCAACAGTAACAATAATTTCAAAACTGTTTTTTCGGAATACATTTTTGAAAATAGGGGGTAAAGATCATCATCACCAAACTAGCAGACACAACACATTAGGTTAATTATATAAGGATGTTGATCTTATTAGAAAAAAACATCATGATTTCCTACGAGTGTTTCAAGGTCGTTTATTTTCTAGTGGGAAACAAATGGACGTTTTCGAAATTGTTCTGAATATTGGGGGAAAGTTGGCTCGTACATTTTACAAGGGAATTTTTTTTAGAAGTTCACATGATATAATAAAAATAGTTTTTGCATATTGTTGTTTACCCCGATAATTAGAAGTATTGTTTCTGTGATAAAAATAACCATTTTCAACGAAAAATGACCAGTAAACTTAAACTGTTCAGAAAACCCACCATTTCCTCCACTCGTTGAACTTCCAATAGAAACGGGTGATCCGCCAGCCATTGCACTACTACTTCTTTCAGTCGATTTTGATCTTTGCCGTTTTTGTTCATCTCCTCCTTCTAAACACGGACTGAAAAGTCCCTTCAAAGCGGGTCGATTCGGTGTCGTGTAAACACTACGACGAGTTCCATCGTCCTCAATTTTGAGAGGTCCTCGTATTTTACAAGTCGCCGCTCCAACACGATAATTGTATCCACCGGCATTCTCCTTATCAGCCAATTGACCATCCTAAAATAGCACTCTATTTGCTTTCTGTTTTTGTCAGTTGTGGACATCGAACTGTTCTGGTTCATACTTTTTCCAGTATGTCGATTTTTCAACAAATCAAAATAATGTTAACCTACCCTATTCAATGAATATCCTCTGGTCGGTGTAGTGGCTTCATGCTGTCCAGATTGAACAGAAATTGGTGAAACGAAGTTTTTCAGTGAGATAGGAGAAAGTCCAGTAAACTGACTTTGCATTGTAAGCATCGCATTGGCATATGATAGTTTCTGAAACGAAATGGTAACACTTATGTTTTGAAAGATTCAAAAACCTTGTCTCTTTCTGGAGATAATGGTTTGACAAATCGATCACCATTCTTTCTCTGCTTCTTTTTCTCATCACTACTAACATCGGATGAGTTGATACTATCAGATTCGCCATCGTCCTCTTCCAATCCAGATTTATCCAAATTCTGATCCAATGAAGCGTGAATCGTTGGAGAGCAAAGAATATTCTTCATATTTTGATTGGAACCCTTCACGATACTATTTCTGTTCAGCGGTAGAACAATCTCTTCACCGCGACGTTTCCGAGACAGAAGCGCATAATATGTGGCAGTCATATAGTCAAATGGCCATTTCTTGATTTTATCAACCATTTTGTCTGTTGATTCAATTCCATAATAGCGGGACATAACTCGTGCTACATCACGGTCAATGAAGTTTTTCTGCAGAAAAAATAGGATAAAACAATGTTTTACTACTTAATTCAAAAAGGGGAAGCGAGACTGATACTGACCTTAGAAAGAGACGTTTCACAGAGCTTTAAATGATGGTCAATATGGCACCTGTATTTTTAGAACTCTCGTGGAGAGCAAAAAACCGAGATCAACACACTTTTATCAATTCCCCCTACGAAATTATAATTTGCTGGTTTTGGGAAATTAAACTGTACTATAACATGCACAAAATCTGAAAGCGTTGTGATTGTTATCTAATACTTGAGGTGAATGATGAGAAAGCTTGCTTGAATGGATAATTTCAAAAATTTGTTGATAAACACGAACAAAATTAATTTATTCATTCCAATTTCATGTGAAAACTTTAGGATTTCATACCAAGTATATGATTTTCAGATTTGTAAGTATATTCATTTCAAGAACTTGGAAGACGAAGAACATCGACGCGTCTTACAAACCTTACTTCCGCATTTGTTTCCAACTTTCACATGAATGCACAAAGGTTCTGGTAACACTGCGAAGAGTGCATTCTTCTGTCTGGGGCTTCATGAAAATTAAAATAGCAATGCTTATTAGACGCGAAACCGTTCTTCAAATAAATACTTTTTAATATTTTAATACCATAATGTTTTCCTTTTTGGTTGTGGCCTATGTTTAAAGTCGTGTCAAATGTTTCTTAAACTCCAACTCACATCGTAAATAGTATTCCATTTGATAGGTTGTGAATATTTATGGTTTAACCATTCATGCTCTAAAAGCTTCTTCACACTGATCCTCCGTTCTGGTGCTACTTGCAACATTGATCGCAAAAGTTGCTTGCTCATCGGTGTAAGCCATTCTGGCTCATAATATGATCCATGTTGGATTTTGCGATACATCGCTTGCATATTATCATCTTCGAATGGAAGTGCACCGACTAGAAGTGTGTAGAGAAGTATTCCCATCGACCACACATCGGCTTCATTTCCTTTGTAGGGCAACCCTTGTATCAGTTCAGGTGCAGCATATGCTGGAGATCCGCAACATGTGTCCAAATGATGTTTGTCTATATGACCTTTCTCGGTTTTTGCACATAATCCGAAATCAATCAGTTTTAGATGCAAGTCTTCGGTGAGCAACAGGTTTTCCGGTTTGAGATCTCGGTGAGCGTAACCTTGCGAATGAACATATGCTATAGCAGAAACCAATTGACGGAAAAAATGTCGTGCTTCTGACTCTTCGAGCCGCTCTTTTCGCACAATATAATCAAACATTTCACCTCCGCTGCAGTACTGAAATTCAAAAGAAAGGTATACTAATTTATTAAAAATTTCCAATACCTCCATCACGATATAGAATTTTTCCTCAGTTTCAATATAATGATATAATCGACATATATTTTGATGGGATAAATTGCGCAGTGCATCCATTTCTGTTTTAACGCGTGGCAAATCATGTCCAATCTGTTTTTTATCGATAATTTTGATAGCCACTTTTTGATTGGTTAATAAATGAGTAGCCAAACGAACTTTTCCAAAACCTGAACAGCTTTTAATATATTTTTGGGATATTTTTGTCAAAAATTTACCTCCTGATCCTAGCTCATCGTGAACAGCATAATAACCTTGTAGCACCTCATATTTACCACTCCCACTACTACTCATGGTATACCCTAAAAAGAATAAATAATGTAGAGTGTGTGAAAAAAAGAAAGAAAAAATGAAAGTGTGCGTTCAATTTCAAATCGCCTTGAGTTGGCGCAATCACACTGGGGCGCGCTTGCCTGCTTCACCGTTTGTATTGTTCTTTTTTTTTGAACCGCCGCTTGGCGCCAATAAAGGCATGGCGGAAAAGTTATAAGAAATGATGTTTCATCATAAAAGTATACTACAAATTTTTGAATTCAGAATATTCTTTGAACTGGGTGCACTAAAAATAATAATTTATTTACAATTAATACAAAACCCGATCTAAATTTTGCATTCCGCATTAGCTGTTCTGTTCGTTCTGAATCTCGCGGAATATCTTTGTTTCTTGCTATCTGGACGGATCATTCCTTTCACTTTCAAATCTGTGCAAAGTGCTTCAGTTTGGTGGAATTGTCGTGCATCACAGAGGAATCCATTTTTGCATGCCTCATCGCCACATGGTCCAAGACCATCGTATATTGATCGGCGATAATGATTTCTAGATGAGGTTAGTTAGTTTTTGTCTTTGTATAGGCTTTTTAAAACGTACTCAAAGTATTTGTTGAATAAATTATCATCAGTTTTCATTCTTTCGATAAGCTGATTATATTCTCTTGGAATTTGTCCCTTCAAACCATATTCCAAGTTAGCACTGCTATATAGGACTTCCCATTTCGCATTTGTTGGGTCCGCATTGTTTGATGTTAAGTTAAAGAACCATTCTTCATAATCAATAACTTGCTGAAAGTCCATATTCTATGTTTAAATATTTCTTTTTTAATTCTTACATGTGTCGAACCACTATAATCTCCATCGATTGAATAAATCCGATACGCTGGGAAAAAGTTTGAATAGGGTGTAACTGAAGGAGCAGAGTAGACGACGCTGAAACTTCAATTGATGAAATTCTCTAAAACCGTACAAACTTTGTTGGTGTAGAAGTATGGTCATAAGGATCAGCATACATCATGTAGAACTTCTCCGAGTGTGTATGACCGAAAAATTGTCCACGAACAGTGTTAGCAAACCTAAAAAATAATGCATTGCTCTGAAATATTCGGCTAATCCTGGATACCTGTTGATAATTTTATAATAATTCAAAGCATAACCCTCAAGAGCTTCACCATCTGATCCAGGAATATGGGCAACGATATGAACCTTATCTCCAGCTTTTTCGGCGTCGAGTAATTGATCAACCAACCAACCAAGGGTGCCATCAGGGTCTGTTTGATTGATATAAAGCCAGCTAAAATGTCACAATCAGTTTTAAAAAACACTTCTGTAACTTACAAGTTAATGCGATCACCATAAACATTGTTCAATGAAATTATTCGTCGGCCTGAGTACAATTTCTTCATGAAACAACCGTTGCTGAAAAAATTCAAATTTAAAACAGATGTTATTTTCAACTAACTATTCGATAGTTTTCTCTTGATCTTCTGGGACCCATCCATTCCATGAAGTCGACATTGTCTTGTAAAGCCAATCCATGTGATACTTTTTTGGTGTATAATGAGGTGCCAAGCTGAAATATAGGATGAAAAATAAAACGAGTTAAGTGAGAGGCTTACTTATCAACTGGTACACCTTCATGATTTCCAACTGCGAAATAAACAGGTATATTGGGGAAATAGCTCCGAATAGTGTCTGACAAGTTCTTGACCATGAAAGAGTGTGATTCTGGAGTATATGCCCAAACAGTGTGTGATACAATATCCCCGGAAACCATAACATAATCAAGATCCCCACTTGTTTTTGAGATATGATCAAGCATATTAGTCAACAACCAATAGGGAGTATCACAACTTCCCGTACTTCCCCAATATCCTGCTGGTCTTTTGATTGTTTCATTCATTGTCGCTTCAACATTCATATCTTGTGGTCGACAACATTGTGGTGATCCACAATCAGCTTCCATTCCAACGGTATAATGCATATCAACATGAAGATCAGTAAGATGGAGGACACGATGAGTTGGATTGCCAGTAGGAACAATTTGCTGTTCGATGAATGCGGGTGCATTGCTTGGAATTGTCATGTTCCATGTTTTGAGGAACGGATCATCAAACTCTCCACAATCTGGAATTCAAAAGTTTCGGAATGTGTTGTTTGACTTTTTCTTATCTACGAAGACAAGACAAAAAAAATCAGAAAAACATAATTTTTGTGCTTTTTAGTTCTTCCATAACACACGAGAGTGAAGAAAAATTCTTATCTTTCCGATAGAACTGAACTAAAATTCTACAGTAACCTCACAAAAATCCATGATCAAACTATAAGACAACGTTCATTCGGTAATACACGTTTCAATGGTATTAATGGGTTTAAATGGGTTTTATTGTTTTTGGACAACTCGAATTTAACTATGATTTGAGAAAACTGTAAATTTTTTGACATCAAAATTTTTAGAGATTTATAGCAAAAAATATGTGATTCAATACGATTTTGGACGCTGGTCAACATCCCGTTTTCTGTTTTTTCTACCAAACGCAATTCTCAATAAACGTTTCCAGCATTGAATTACAGAGTAGAACAAATGATTGATTAATTAAATATATTGTGTGTTTGCTGAATTATAAGGTAGCTTTTTCTCCTTACGACACTTAGAACGTTAATTTCACATAAAAATAATTCTGATTTCCAGCGACTTTCACATTTTCTTGAGAAAACACAAAGACTCACGTGTTAAATCATAATAAAATGTTAACACGTGAGTTAATTTACCCCATAATTATGCCCTAGCCTTTAACAAAGTTTCATACAAGCTGAACACTTTGGAGCCGAAATTCGCGCATTGAGCAACGCTTTGACAAAAATGTAGACCACGGGATGTTGATCAGTGTTCAAAAATCTATCTAATGACATTTTTCTCATCGAAAGTCTTCATGTTTTTTGAAACGATCCATATGCCAGAAAAAAATTCGATAGCTTTCGTTTGTAACTCACTGTTATGCATGAGAAGTCCACAAATCTGATGAGGTTCTATGATAATTTGCTTGACCACATACATAAACTCATCCTGAAAAAAAAATATTTTTCATACGTACATATCTGATTTCTAACAAACCGTAAAATCAGAAATAATGTAGTCACAAACTGCATTGTCTTCAATTTTGAATGTATCACAGATGAATAATGCCAAATCCACTGAAATCAGACTCTCATAATCACATTTTAGTTTTCAATATCTTACCAATACAGTCTTCTGTCTTTTTCTCTCCCCATTGTAATCGCATCAAATCCACTAGAGTTGTACATTCTTTGCAGTCTTTTTGACCGTCGATACCTGAAATCAGAATTTTTTCAAAATCCCCATTCCCTTGCATACCTCTAATAAAAAATGCAATAAATATAGGGAATAACAGTAACCGCATGTTGATAAGAGAAATGAAGCCAGCACGAGGTTTTTTCGAGTTTTTATCAACAAAAACGCACATGTTTGGTCTTTGGGCTAAATATGAAAAATTTAGTTTGGCACCCAAAGATAACGAATTTCCTTGAAAGTAAAAGATAATTATAAATAGGAATTCGTTATAGTTTGTGATGTCGAGTTATACAAGAAATTTGAAAATTGTCTAAGAAATACCTAAATATTTCAGGAGGAAAGGTATCAGGCGATGAAAATATGGCGAACTTTGGTATGTTAACCTGATTCTGTGATTAAAAAAGACCTTTGGACTCAAAAGTCGATTTTTCGAAACATCAGAAAACCAAAAGAGATTGTGAAGGGGAATCGATGTTGAATGTCTGTGTGTCAGTATCAATCTCTGGCAAACCCTGAAAATGACTACCATTTGGACCCAAAAACTTTACCAAAACGGAAAATCCGCAAGCAAACGAGAAAAAATTCTTAATGAAGGATTCATGTTCGCCACCGATTTTTTGGGGCCCGATTAAGGTAAACTAGAAAAATTAAGACCTGGTCCGTTTTTCTGATCTAGATAATTTCAGGGAACGCTGTCGGCTGTCTGTTTCATTTTATGAACATTATTTCCCGGTCCCGTTTAGTTGGTTCGTTTCCGGAACCACCCACATTGTTGCCAGGGTTGCTGTAGTTTCAGATTTTATTTTTAAATTTCACGTTAAAATTCTCACTTTGAAAACAATTTTTGGAAAATCAGAAAAATGTTGACTTGTTTCATTGATACATTGGAAAGATTTTACACCAAAGAACAACTTTTATTTTAAAATTTAGGTGGAACATCGCTTTAATCCTTGAGTAAATTTGAATTTAACTGATAACAACATTCCCATTCTGCACAAGTGCCTGATAAAATGGACGTATTTTCTCGAGTCCCGTATTTGTCAAATGCATATCATTGTCGAAATACGACAAAAGGGTCGAGGTGTCATATCCATAATAGTAGTCATTCTCCAAGAACACTGAACTCATAATATCATATACCTTAAAAATGATTATTTTGGCAATGAAAAAAAGTTTATACACACATACTTGACATTTTTCACATTGAATATGGTTGAATCGATCTCGTGTGAATCTTGTCTCGTGCCTTATAACATCTTTAGAGAATCGAAAATCTTCGAATGTTCCAATGTCCATTTCTAAATTCTCGATGAAGCGATTCATAAAATTCATGGGAATCAGAGGAAAGCCACCAAGAATATATATTTTGTTAGCAAATCTGGAAATTATGACTGTGATTATAGCTAATAAGAACATTTCAACTCTAGGTTCCTCTCAAACACACCTTTCGTAAAACTTTATATTATCATTATACTGCAAAATGGGTTCATCGTTTTCATAGTTATATATTTGCTGATACTCGTCATCAGAAACCCTTGTTACAATGAATAAAATATCCGGTTGAATTTCTTCCACAAGTCTTCGACTGATATTTAGTTTCAACTCCGACTCATCTTTTCCATTGTGATAGATTCCATAACTGGCTTCACAAACAAAACATTAGAATACATAAAAGTTGAATATTTTTTACAAACTCACCAACCATCGTAAAATACTCAAATACTGAATAATTATTCTGAATTGCGTCATAAATTGGATTCATCTGATTAAGAGCATAACTATTTCCAATGACCATGACCTTTCTTGATCCGTTCCCGTGTTTGAAACGACATCGTCCGAAGTTGAAAGGAAAACCACGAGGGTGCTCAGGGACAGGTACATGTGTGCAATTAGGCCACCTCCAATGACCGTTATGGTTTTCAAACATTTTTTGAATCCTTGATTTGTGCTCTGAAAAATAGAAAACAATTTTTATTTTTCAAAATACGAAACTCACCCAACGGATAAGATTTATTTGGTGGAAAATATTTGAGAGCCAAATGAAGCCCCGTGTTGAGAGAGAGGAGCAAACAAGTTATGATGAGAGTTGTCCATATTCCTCTCCTAATAATTACTTTTTCAAATAAATGATGTATTAAAATGGACACAATTATGATTGCATCTAAATTCTAGTTGTATTATAGGAGTAAACACAATTGTTCGCTTACATATCAAAAACCAAGTGGAAGCTATTGGATTGAACAAAACTATAACTGGCCAGTGGACAAGATAAATCACATAGGAAGCATTTCCAATATAGACCAACCATTCCGGGAATTCGAACTTGTTATTTTCAAAGATAATCCATCCTGTTACTAATGTAATTATCAGTCTCGTAATGTTTTCATTAAGCGGTATTGGGAGGAAGATAAACAATATTTGGCATCTCAATATAGTCGCAACTTCAGATAGAAAAAATGATGAAAATTCTGGACCTGGAAAAATAAGAAATAGGAAAATGGGTCCCAAATGTGAAAAGAAAACTAATGAATGTGCCAAAAATTGTGACTTAGTCCAGAAACATTATTCTGAGTAGTTCAAAAAAAATATGTTGCCTTTTGTTTGTGAAAAACATTCTGAACCTATTGTTCACTTGAGGTCCCTCATACTCTTTAGACCTAATGTTGTCGGAACATACTTCAAAGTTCGATTTTGATCATTTTACAGTCTCGAAATCTATGAAACGACACATTTAAACTCCAAATTGTCCTTTATCACACCTTTTTCTTTTTGGTTTGAGCTTAGTTGCACAAATATTCCAACTGCAAATTGCCAGATCCTAGCTGGCATGAAATTGAATGTGAAATTTGGATCAACGGAAATCCACGTGATTGAATAAGACATTCCGATCACAACAATCATAACTATTTTCCGAATTTCCAAGTTTGGAATCATTCCGAGACCAATAAACAAGAAAGGCGCAATGATATAGAACTGTACTTCTACACAAAGTGACCAACAATGTAAAAATAGATTTCGAGAAGTTGTCATATCAACGTGGAATTGTTCGAAATAATTAGCACGGTCAGCAATGATCTTTTGATTTGTCCAAAATCCGATCGAAGATTCCGAATAAACATCATTATTTTTCCACCAAACATCAGCTAGAAAAAATAATTTCAGAAATGTGAATATCAAAATAACAAGATAGTAAATAGGCACAATTCTACGTAATCTTCGATAATAGAACTGGGGAATAGTTTGGAGTTGAACATCTTGAAGGATTTGAGACATCAAAAATCCAGAAATCACGAAAAATATATCGACTCCAAGGAAACCATTAGGAAATATTTTTGGAAAGATGTGAAATAACACGACCGTAATAATAGCCAAACCGCGAAGACATTGAATATCTTGACGCATAATTAACAATGAAAACAGCATAGAATATGTGTTTTAGAACAGGAAACTGGTTATGCAACATGGATAAAAACTAAGACCAAAAGATTAGTGGGTTTATAGAGTGTAGTCAATCAACAATATTCTAGTTTCGAAACAGGAAAATGACATAACTATCCACAAAAAAGGGTCAATGAATGGATTACTCGGAATTAATCGTTGTAATATTTTGTGTCCATACGTTCTCTTTTGAAGATATTGTTAGATTTTTTGGCTGGAAATCACTTAGAGCAACTCCGATATAGTAAATATATGTACAAGGTGATAACTGATTATGGAAACACATTCAACTTGTATTTACTATTCGGAAAGTTGGCCGATTTTCATGATATTTTTTCGGGATAGTCAGAACCAATCTTCAAATGATCTCAATTTAGGATTTGAGAAAGCTATAATTCCTAATTTTTCCTTACGTGGTATCGCACTCTGAAAAACCTTCGAAAACCGCGGTCATCGTTTTCAGTGCTCCTCCAAAAGACATATCATGTTATTCAAATAGCGTAATTTTTTGTTATCGAGACATGATCAAGTTTCATGAACGAAGTTTTTCAGATAATGTCTCCGCTTGATTTTTCAGCAAAGCGACTTGAACCCGAAAAAAAACCATTTTCCTCTGTCAGGATACTCCAATTTCAGATGTTCTTGATTACAACTGAAACAAAGAGATAAATAAAAAGCGACATAAATCATTTTGGTTATAATTCTCGGTTCTGAAACCATTTGTCAAAGTTGACAAAAAAACAGTTTTGTGTGGGTCGAAACTCCAACTTTGTTCGAAATACCATAATACTTTCCAGGGCTGACGAATCGTCAATAATTTGATGATGAAAATAAGACAAACTTTGTATTATAGAACGTATCTTTTTTAAGCTGTTTGAATAAACTTCTGATTGTGACAAGTTGAACTCAGAATTGAGAGACATCATTATGGATTTTTGAAAATGGGTGAATTAACTATCCTCTCAAAAAAAATTACATACAGATAGATGGAACATCACGGTTTTTAGAGTAAGGTGAACTTTGTTCCCATAATTGTTTGTCACCCTGTAGTTCGAGAAAATATTATCCCATTTCTGAAATATGAAATCTTTCCGCGTGAAACAACTTGTCGAGTGTCCCTAAATCAAACTTCCAAACATGCCAAAACGTTGTTTTATATCACGAAGGTCATATGTAATACAAGTGGCCTATAATGACTTATATTTTAATTCTTCCTACGTTATTTTTCGTGTTTTTTAACAACTTTTGAGGCTATTTTCTGAAGAGACAGGATTTTTCATTAGAATGATTTGGAACTGTTACTGAACTTGAAACCCTCTTTTAAATGAGACCGATTTCATCTAAAACTGAAAATTAGTTGAGTCTTTAAAAAAAAAGTGGGCCATCCGTCTGGAACATCACTAGTTATTCTCAACGTTTCTTATTTTTCAGGCATGTTTTTTATGAGGCTTTCGTATAAACAGTTGAGATCTTGTTTATGCTGAAGTTTTGACTTTCAATCATGAAAATTTTAAAAATTAGAAAATTTTTAACCAAATAACAACTTTTTATTATAAAATTCGAAACATTGCAACAATCCCTGAGTAAATCAAAATTTAACTGATAGTAACATTCTCATTTTTCACAAGCGCTTGATAAAATGGACGTATTTTCTCGAGTCCCGTATTTGTCAAATGCATATCATTGTCGAAATATGTCAAAAGGGTCGAGGTGTTATATCCATAATAGTAGTCATTCTCCAAGAACACTGAACTCATAAGATCATATACCTTGAAAAATGATTATTTTGGCAATGAAAAAAAGTTTATACACACATACTTGACATGTTTTACATTGAATATGGTTGAATCGATCACGTGAGAACCTTGTCTGATGCCGTATAACATCTTTAGCAAATCGGAAGTCTTCAAATTTTCCAATATCCATTTGTAAGTGCTCGATGAATCGATTCATAAAGTTCATGGGAATCCGAGGAAATGCGCCGAGGATATATATTTTCTTCACAAATCTGAAAAAAAAACATGAATTATTGTGATGTAATCACCAACTCCTGTAAATACTGGTTGTTTTCAGGCTTTTAACTAATATCACGTCATGTCAGCGCAATGAAAAACAGCAATTTGCGAGGTTGAGAGAGACGCAGAGAAAAGTTCTCCGAGGGAAGTACAACAGTGAAAATTTCCATGGCCGACTGGTTAATGGGCGCGTCTTTGAATCGAACGACGGCGCCGAGCTCTGGTTCGATTCCTCCACGCGCTAAAACTTTTTTATTTTTTTTCAAATTACATTTTTTACAACGTTCTCTTGTCAGATACTAAAAAATACACTCTCGCAAATATTTTGAATACATTTTCGAGTTTCGAAAACACATTAAACTGTAATTTGAAAAAAAAAAGAAAATAATAATAAAAAAGTTTTGGCGCGTGGGGGAATCGAACCAAAGCTCGGCGCCGTCGTTCGATTCAAAGACGCGCCCGTTAACCAGTCGGCCATGGAAATTTTCACTGTTGTACTTCTCTCGGAGAACTTTTCTCTGCGTCTCTCTCAATCTTGTCAATTGCATGCTGACATGACGTGTATGGACAAATATATTCAGTCAGGCCAAACTTGGGCTTGCATCAGAAGCCTTAATGCCGTTTGATTCTAAACAAGAAACAAAGAAAAACAATTTTAAAATTCAGATTCTCCTAAAACTAACTTCTCATAGAATTTAATATTATCATTGTACTGCAAGATGACATCATCTTCTTCATAATTCGAAATTTGCTGATATTCCTCACTACAAACCCTTGTTACAATGAATAAAATATCCGGTCGAATTTCTTGCACAAGTCTTCGACTGATATTTAGTTTCAACTCCGACTCATCTTTTCCATTGTGATAGATTCCAAAACTGGCTTCAAAGAGCAAAATATTATAATACATAAACGTTGGTACAAACTTACCAACCATCGTAACATACTCAAATACTGAATAATCATTCTGAAATGCATCATGAATCGAATTCATCTGATTCAAAGCGTAACTATTTCCAAGGACAACAACTTTTCTCGTTCCCTTTCCGTTTTTGAATTGACATCTTCCGAAATTAACATTAAAACCACCAGGATACTCGGGAATAGGTACAAGCGTACAATTCGGCCATCTCCAAAGACTTTTATGGTTTTCAAACATTTTCGAAATTCTCGGTTTGTGCTCTGAACAAATTTAAAACGTTCATTTTTTTGTAGGCTACTCACCCAAAGGATACGATTTATGTGGTGGGAAACGTTGAAGAGCCATATGAAGACCAATATTCAGTGAGAGAAGCAAACAAGTTATACTTAGAGTTGTCCATATTCCTCTTCGATTAATTATTTTTTCGAATATATGATGTACAAGAACTGAGACAGTTATGATTAAATCTTAAATCTTGCTGTATTATATATTTCATGGTTTTACACTTACATATCGAAAAACAGGTGGATATTACTGGGCTGAACAAGACTATAATTGGCCAATGGACGAGATAAATCACATAGGAAGCATCGCCAATGTATATCAACCATTTCGGGAATTCGAACTTGTTGTTTTCAAAAATAACCCAGCCAGTTGCTAATGTAACTATTGGTCTTGTAATATTCTCATTAAGCGTTATTGGGACGAAGACAAACAACATTTGAGATCGCAATACAATTGCTAATTGAGAAAGGAAAAAAGACGAGTATTGGGAATCTGTAAAAATATGGTATAATAAACCACAGATTGATTCAAAAAGATCTATCACGGGCGAACCCATTTTTTGTATAAAACATCGTGGATCGTTCCAGGTTTCTGATTAAAATAAGGACTTTTCATGTTTGTCCCTCCGGAACCATTGTAACATGACCAACGGACAGTAAGCTCCGCCCCTTCAGTATAAATATCCGAGCCCAACCTCATTATCTCTCTCTCCCCCAACATATTCTTATCCTATTAATAAATATTATAAAACGACAATATCTACCGTTACAATGTTTCTGGAACCACTATTCCATCTAGACCCCTCATTATGTTCAGCATCAATTTGTAGGCAAACTTCATAAAGTCCTTGCAATTTAACCGCATTCTCAGAACTTTTTTTGTAAAAGAAGATGTTTTCAGTACTCATCCATAACTAACAATCGTAACTTAAAGGATAACACTAAATTAATTTTGAACTTCACATGAAATTTTCGCCAAAACTCATAACTAGAAGTTCAAAGCAATACCCTAAACTAAAATTTATAACAATGACAAAACCTGTTGGAAACTGAAGCGAACACTGTCAATAATGACATTTTTGGTCTCTATAAAAATTGCCTTGTTTTAATTTTTTTTAATAACATGAAAAATAAAAATATTCATATTTTCAGCTTTAATTTCCAATAAGTTTTTTCGATTTTTACTTTTCCTATTGAAAAAATTTCTCCCCCATACCGTAATTTCGTAATACATACCTTTTTCTTCTCTATTTGAGCATAGCTGCACAAATATTCCAACTGCAAATTGCCATATTCTGGCTGGCATAACATTGAAAAGAAAAATCACATCGTCGTAAATCCATATCATCGAATAAGACATCCCCATAATAACAATCACAGCTAATTTTCGAACTTCTAATTTTGTAATTAATCCGAGACCAATAAACAAGAAAGGTGCTATGATATAGAACTGTACTTCTACACAAAGGGACCAACAATGTAAAAATAGATTTCGAGAAGTTGTCATATCAACGTGGAATTGTTCAAAATAATTAGAATGGTCATCAATTATCTTTTGATTGGTCCGAAATTCAATAGAATACTTCGAATAAATATCATTGTTACTCCACCAAACATCAGCTAGAAAAAATATTTTGAGAAATGTGGCTGCTAAAATAACAAGATAGTAGACAGGCACAATTCTACGTAATCTTCGATAATAGAACTTTGGAATAGTGCATAGTGAGATGTCTTGAAGGATTTGAGACATCAAAAATCCAGAAATTACAAAAAACATATCGACACCAAGGAAACCATTGATAAATATTTCTGGGAAGATGTGAAATATAACCACTGAAATTATAGCAAAACCACGAAGACATTGAATATCCTGACGCATAATTTTAATTAAATGTTAAAACAATGAAACGAAACATAGAAGATGTATCATAGAAGAACGGGAAACTTGTTATGAAACATTAAAAAAATCAAGACGACGAGATTAGTAGATCTAGTCTGGTCAATCAACGATATTCTTGTTTCCAAATCAAGAAAATGTCATTGTTCATAAGAAAGGGTCAAACGAATGTATCATTTAGAACTAATCGCTGTAATAACATCTCGTCAAAAAATGTTCTTTTGAAGAAAAAAAAACTGTTCATCTTTTTTTTAATCAATCAAAACGAAAACCAATTCTCGATCGAATTGGGTGCCACTTTTTTGTCACTGCATAGAATACATTTTAGAACTGCTTTTCGATAATTGGAAATTATGAAATCTATTGCTGGATAAATTGAATATGCTGGCATAGAAATGTCGGAAAATGTATTTATATTGATATTGAAAAAGAAAAAGTGAAGCATCGATAATTATGACATCTTCTTGTTTTAGAAACGAGAATATCGTTGATTGACTACACTCTATGAACTGACTCATCTCTTCGTCTTGGTTTTTTTTCCATGTTGCATAACAAGTTTCTTGTTTCATAATACATATTCTGTATTTCTATTTATTGTTTTAACATTTAAAGGTGGGGTAAAGGGACTCGGCAAGTTGCTCTTAAATGAAAGAGCACATTTTTTTTAGGTAAGACCCTCGAGGGATTTTTCACCGAAAAGTCTAGTATTCGAGAAAAAAATCTTCAAAGTTAAAAATTTGGAAAATTTCAACGTATAGCTATACGTTAAAAGTTTCCAAATTTCTTTTTTCAAATGAAATTTTTTCGAAAACTAGACTTTTCGATGAAAAATACCTCGAGGGTCTTACCTAAAAAAATGTGCTCTTTCATTTAAGAGCAACTTGTCGAGTCCCTTTACCCCACCTTTAAAGGATATCAATCATTTTAAATTATTTCATATCTTTCTTTTGTTTAACTGAAGTTCATCACCTGAATACATTTAAAAAAAAAGAAAAAAAAAAGTAGAAAACTGTTTTTAAATAAATGTTGATTAAACTGAGTCTCATTAAAACGCGTATTTTTCAGAAAATCTTTGTCATCCATATATCACAAATACGTGAATGTTCAATTATTTATTTACCGTAATAAAGAATACGTAACACAGCAATAGCATCTTCCTTGATGATTTCAGCCAACTCATCGAAACTTTGCACATCTTCAGCTGCAAGTGCTACATATTTCGAAGCCGATGAAGCGAAGGTCAAAAACGCTGGGAGCACTCCTTTTACGTAACCAGCATATACTGGGGTGAAAATCTCGTCAATCGCTGGAAACAACTTTTAATTTCACTAACCATGATTTTCTGAACTCACTCAATTGTTCGACTTGAAAATCTTCCTCGGTATGGTATGTGGAGATAGCGCCGACGATGAGAAGAAAAGTGAATAATTTCAACATTTTGATGTTTTCTATATTATAATTTGTCGCTTCTTTTTATATAAAATTTTTGTTTTCGAAATTTTCCGATTCGCGAAAATTAGTCAACATTATTGAAAAAGAAAACATTTTTTCAAACTGAAAATATTAATTTTCCATTTTTTTCACGTGAAAAAAGGGAAACGTGGAAATGTGTCACTTTCGATCATTTATTGTTTTTTTTTCACAAAATGTTGTCGGTTTTGGTGTTGTTCGGAGTGTTTTCATTGGGATTTTCTGCTTTGTCGGATCAAGCGACTAATATACAATTGCCGTTCAATAGCCTGGAAGTGAGTTTGAGGATAGAAATAGTGGAAAATTGGGTTGAATGAATACTAGTCGAAGTTTCATTGCTAGAAATAAGGTGATCAAAAAGTCTAAAAACATTACAAAAATTGACGTACAGGAAATCACATGAGTGTTTGAACGAGGTGACCCTAAAATGTGATTTCTTTACACAAATTCAATCCTGTGGGCCCAACTCCATAGACCCGATTGCTTCCAATTAATATTTTCAGACACAATGTTACTACTTCGATGTTCAACAATATTCTTCACAAATTGACATTGAAGTCGAGGACGATAATGAGCATGGTCTTTTGAATATTGAACTCCGAAATCCTGATGGAGATCTTATCCTTGTTGAACAAGGCACATTCAGTCAGCATATCCAATGGCCAGCTTCCAAAAACAAATATTTGGATCAAACTGGGCATTATCAAATCTGTATTGAGAATACGGTCAAGGAAGAGGCTCAGGTAATCCGTTTTTCTCTCAAGTTATTTTTTATTAAATAGTGTGGTTTTCAGGTTCAACTTGTCATTGATGTTACTGATAAATCGAATAAAAATCGTATCCCGAAGCAATTGATCCAGAAGATCTACAAGGACAAGAGATGGGATGCGTTAGAAAGACTGATGAGTTTAGAAATGTTCGACGAAATTGCCAAAAATATGTTGGGCTCATTAGAAGAATCACAAGCAACCCTGTCAAAGTATAACTTCCGTCTACATACAGTAAGTAACAAAACACAAAATTTATCCCAAAAGTTTCCATTCTTCAGCATATCAACGAAGTGTATTACACTTCTCTGCAAGTCGGTTTCTGTGCTTCAATAATTTCGGCAGCGGTTCTACTCTCCTCATTGATTCAAGTTTTATTGATTCGTGGAATGTTCAAAGAAAAATCAACATATGGAACATCGCTCAGATTTGGAAGAACGAGCAATCATTATTATTGAGGAATGGCATGTGTGGATGATGTTTTTGTTTCTTTTAGTATTTTATTTTAATCATGAATATCTCTGAAAGTATTTTGCTTTTTAGTTATTCGTTTTTTATGTCAATAAATCTTCTAATTTTTTCAGTGTGTTATGTGATAACGACATTTCTCTGGTAGAGTTCGAACTCTTTCTTCAAGTAAATATCGAAAATTCATACTTATGTACATTTCTGTGAGGTTTTTTGTCCTGAAAGAAAAATTTTCTAGCCGAATAGAAAAAAAAATAATTTAAACTCTTCGTGATGAGATATTTATGATAATCAAACATGCACCTTCAAACATTTCTACAGTACCTCATTAAAATTTTCTTTTATTTTTTTCAATAAAAAAACTATTTTTTAGTCGGGTAAGTTTTTCAGCGGTAAGTCATTCTGTTGTGAAATTGAGTATTTCTGTTTTTTCAGTAGTTCAAGCAATAAATAAACACAAGATTGTTAGACAAGCAAAACGAACAAAGATTTTTCATCTATAGAATCAAGTCTGGAAAATTTTGAAAGTGATAGCAAGTGGATCATGGTTTTTTTTTCATGGCGGATTTTTTGTAAAATATAGAAGAACGACCTAATCTTGACCTGAAACCAATCAGTTCGCTGAAAAAAGAACCCCCAAAAAATATATATTTTATAAAAAATATTATGTACCCGAAAATTAGAAAGATCTTGAAAGTTGAGGAACTGAACCAAAAAGGGCAATTGTTGAGCCAATTAAAAATGTGCTGAAAATGACCATACATATACGATCGACCACCATCGCTGAAAACTTCCAATCATCTTCCACTTTTTTCGCCGTTTCACGATCACGAATTGTTTTGTTAATTTCCTGGAATCATATTTGTGAAAATCGGAAACCACTCGAGTCAAACATACCGTCAAATGTGTATGAACTTGTTGTAAAACCAGAAGTTGTGCAATATATTCAACAGGAACACGACTTCCTATTCGATTTGATGCATTCCACCAAAGATGAGATGGTTTGGGTGACTCTGTGGTGTCTGTCTCCTCATCAATTATAGTCACCCTTCTTGGTGTTGTTGGTGTCTGCTGCCTTGTTGGTTCAAATGTCAACTCGGCTATCAGATCAGATATTCGTTGTTGATTGAGTCGAGCCTGTCTCTCCTCGAATTCATCTTCCATCTCTTCCAATTTGATCATTGTCCCATTTCTCGCTTCAAATCCAGGTCGACGCATTAAAAGCAGCCAAGGTATCCATTCTAACATTAACACGCGGAACTGCAACGTGAAATAGAATTGTCATTTTTATAATTATAATGGTTCATGAAACGGTGAGTTTTTGAAAAGAACCTCTTCCTCAAAATAAACAATCAAAACATTTGTTGTTCAGTTATCTTGTGTATTTGCATCAATAGTGATCTTAATCTCATTGGTAATTATTGTTCTTAATATTCGAGTTGGTAGAATGCTGCGAAAACTGAAAGATAGTGATAGAAATGTGAAGACTCGAAAAGTGATAGTGAAAGCGAAACATGCTATCAAAGCCGGAATGCTAACTCCAATTGAACTGATACTTTTGGCAAATGAGGCGATGATGAGTTCGGAACAGGTTCGACAGACATATGTTAGGGAGCAGATAAAACCACTGAAAACTATGGAGTGAGTTGGGAAATGGTATTTTGATTGAAAAAAAACCTTCAAATCGTTCGAAGTCGGCCCCTTTGCTAACAAGGGAGGTTCTTGAACTCAACGTTTTCTTAAAAAATTGCGCACTTATAAAATTCGACCTCCTGATCAACATGATGCATTTTTCATCCGCCGGAAATTGTTGTGAAATAACTTATACAGTCTACTTTGAATTTCTATTCCTTTCGCAAGAAAATGTTTTCGATCTATCAGACGAAATAGTGAGAAAAAATGAGAGAATCAGACATTTGTAGACCAAAGTGATAGAAGTAGAATAACTTTTTTCACAACAACTTTCGGCGGATAGAGAATATATCATGATGATCAGGTCAAACTCTATATGTGTGCAAATTTTAGGAAAAAGTTGAACCTTCCTTGTAAGAAATATCAAAACTGTTTTTGCTTCTTGGACCAGCTTTTTAAGCTACAATTTTCAAATTCTAGAAAGGCCATTCTCGTTTTTTTCTGGATCAGATTCAACAATATTTTCTAAATATACTTTTGACCCAACATTATACAACCGGAAAAGTTTTGGTAATTTCTGAACCACTCACAAAAATCAGTCTTGCTCCAATTTTTTGTGCAACTTAACTTTCATATCGTATTTCAGAAATATCTTTGGAGGTATGTCAAACGAGTTTTTCAACAGGTTTTGCTTATTCAGCAGGTTCTTAGAAGTGGTTCGTTTTATTTTTTCTTCAATAAATATGAGTTAAACAATTTCTTGTTACAGGGAATTGCTCATGAAGCTCTGTTCCTTGCGATGCAACCAATCGAAGAGCCAAATCAGAGTCTTTCAATTTGTCCAACTCAAGAAATGTCTGTTGTACTACGATCAGATAAACAATGATCGCCTAAAGTCTTTCTCTTTTTGTTACTATTGTTTTTTTTTTCCTAAATCCACCCTCTTATTATATATTCTGATCATGAATCATAAATATTAGCAGGTAGATTTATACTTCCTCGTTTTTTTTTTGTTTTTTTTTGTTCCTTTGTCTCACCGTATTATTCATCACATGAGATTTTCCGTTTCGATGATGGAAATTAAGGGCCAAAGTAGTTGCGGTTACACAACAAGCACAGGTGAAAAGGCAAACAGCAAAAAAGGCACTGAGAAATGGGACGGCTTCTGATGTTGGAGGGGATAGTTCAGCGACGTAGTTTTGAAATATACAAATTGATAACATTATTGTGATTTCTGAAAAAAATAGTGAGCCTGATATTGACTTTTCCTATTTTGACAAGGAAATTTTGTGGAAAATCTGAATACATGTCGTTTGATGAATTTTCGAACGCTGATTAACGTCTTATGTTTCATTTTACGAAACTCATATTTAAGGCACAATTATTAGCCATAAAGTTCACACTGGAAATACGTATATAAAAATCGTGATTAGAAAAACATAAAGTTCAACTTCTCAGTTCCTTTATCTTCTGAAAAATGTTGTTTTTCAAATTTTATGAAACTTTTCGCTAAAAGGATATTTTTTCAAGGCTATGTTGAAGCTTTCAAAAAATTCAGATAAAAATTTCTCCTCAATATGAGGTGCTCAATTATAGACATCACCGATCAGGTCGACAAAAATCAGGTACATGATCTTGTCCAGCGTCTCAAGATCTACACATTGATAGTCTGACATTATTCCAGCTAAAGAGACTTACGTAATGACATTTTTTCTCCAGCATCCGGTGGGAACGTGAATCCGACTAGGGTTAACATTGTTATCAGCATACATGGTAGAATCAAATTGAATGCTAAAAATATGTCTTACATAGATATCCAATCTCATTCACTCACCGTAATACAGTGCTCTCCTTCTGATAACAAACGTGAAAACGATGTCGTAATAGGGTTCTGCGCAACATTTGTAGTATTGAATGTTTCTTTTAACGCTTGTATCTAAATTGTGAACTCTTCATATCTTCTATGTGAAATTTCCTACCTTCTAGGGTCCATTCACCATTTTGCATGTAATTTGAGGTGTCGAAACCGTTCTCATCGATTTCAAGATTCAATTTAGTTCCGTCAAATGTCCAAGATCCAAACTTCAGAAAACATTCTTGAACATCGAAAGGAAACCAAACAACTTGAATCTTGCAAGAAAGACGGTACAAACCTAAAAACTCATAAGAGTTGCATGAAAGTACTTCAAAAGCTTACCTGGAGGCATCCAATTAACTAGACCATTTGGATATACTAACAGATTTGATGGATATCTGCTGTCAAATTGAGGATCAGCACTATTATACATCAAGACATCAGGTATCCATAATTGACCTTTTCGGAACCGAAGATCTTGAACTCCGCCGTAGTCTTCAGGCTTCCATTTTAAAGAGTAATCGAACCAGGAGAATTTAAGCCAAGCATTCACGTCGACCACTTGATTTTTCTCGTCCTAAATGAAAATTGTATTGAGGTGCTGGAACCGGTATCAGTTTACAGGGTTCTCTTTAGTAGACTCATAGACTTTAGAACCTATTCAAGTTTAGACCTTATGATTTTTTAGAATATGAATAAGTTGTGTCGGACCAGTAACTGATTCTTGTCTAGTTTATGCTGGTCATTGCAGAATCAGTCCAAGTAAAAAAGTATTGATGCTGGGTTTAAAATTAGGTGCTTGAAACAGTGATTGTGTTTCTATCAGTTGTCACAATGATTCCGATCATACCATTGAAAAGGTTAACTCAAAAACCAGTATAAAATCAATAACTTGTCAGCTAAACTTCATCTATGCTCAATAATCAAAAACGTGAGTTCTTCAATTTTTTTTTACTTTCAGATTTCATCTCTGAAATCATTCGATCTCCCATTTTTTCAATAAAATTTTCAAATAATTGGTCCGAAAATATGTTTTATAATCGACAGATGTTCAATGAATTTTCTGGAGTTACCAATTTTCTCCTGTTTTCACAGTTTTGGACATAGTTTTTGAAGCCAATCCCCGACTCAGGAAACATCAAAATGTTAACAGTTTTTCAAGTACTTTCAAACAATTGTACTTTTCTTTCACTTACGACGTCCACAATTTGCTGTAATATTAATCCCATTCGAACTAATACCGGTTCCGAACTGTTCTCTATCGGCCTTTCTAATGATTCATAATCTTCTAATAGCTCATTATACAAATCACCTGAAAAATATCGATTTTTTCTTTTATTCAACAAGTTTTCCATAAATACCTTCTGTCTTTTTCAATCTTCCAAACCGTATCAATAAAATAATAGTAAAAATGTGTAAATTCATAAAACGAGTGTGAGAAATGTTTCAAAAAGAAACAAAAAAAAACGAAGAAAAGAGCATATCTCGATGATCTCTCGACAGGACTAATTGTTTGCACAAAATTTTGAAAAAAGCAACTAGCTAACACACATTTTCGCAAAATAATATTTGAGAAGAACAAGGAAAAGGAAGAGGAATGCGGCAGAATGATGACCGGGATGTTTCCGTTCATTGAAACAAGAATACATGATATTGAAAATATTCTGGGGAGAAAACTATTGATTATCGGAAAAGAGACGTAAGAGACACGTTTTTCATACTTCGGGAAACCGGCTCTCAAAACATTTCAGGAGAGAAACATAAATATTTTGTTTAAAAAAAACGTGACCCGTCAAAAAAAAACAAAAAGTTTATCTGCTTCTTCGATCTCTCTCATCATCACTTGTGATTTCCAAAAAATACCTGTTCAAAGGATTTTTTGCAACGAGCAACTACGTGTACAGATCAGCATTAGGCCAGAAGTTGGACCTGCTCTAGTCTGAGTTTACCCCTGACAAGGTTTCTTTTGAATACGCGGAGTTTGATTTTGAATGGAATAAAAATGAGATGAGCTCGAAGTCAGTTAAACTTAGTCCACCATTTTATAATTCTGACAAACACCTTGTACCCTTTATTATCAGTTTTACTCACTTCTAAAGAAAAATAGGGGACCAACTGCTGATCAAATACTGAACAAACCTGCAACTTTTGATATAATATAACCTATAAGGAATTTTTTACCGTGAAGCATAGTATTCCAATAAAAAATTCCATATTTTGTTTTTTTTTTTGGAATAATAGCACGTAATTATGTACAAAAATACTTAGTAATATTTAAAAAAAAATAAAAATTTTCCGAGAATAATTCATTAAAAAATGCATTATTTCGAATCCAGTGTGCATCCAGTTATTGCCAATGGCTGAAAATGAACACAACGTGGAAAGGTTGACGGTTCCTGTTCATTTTCACCTGTTATTGACCTCATTTTCAGTATTCTTGTTCAAAAAATGAACCTTCAGAAGTTTTTTAAGCATCTCTAACATCAGTCCATACACACTAATTTTTTTCCAGCAAAAACGAACAAGTTTCGAAAATAAGTTCACATTTTATTCCGGTACGATATTTTCTTTTAGTTTTTCTTGTATTCGAGAATGATTTTTGCAAAATGATAAAGCCAAAAACAAAAGGTGAAAGAATAAAAACGTGTGAATTTTTTTGTTCGAAAAAAATTTAAAAAGAAAAATATTAGTTCTGTCTAGTGATAATATGTCTGCGTCTCCAGCTCACGTCACCCTCTCACCTTTTTGCAATTTTTCATTGAGTTAAATTAGTGTGCCATATACATTTTTATAACCGACGGTTGCCGGTTTGTGTATCTCGCTATGTATATCTCTCTAATCACTCCTTATTATTTGATCCATTGTACTTTAACTGTTCTTATTTGATGTTTTTTCATATAAGCACGTATTCACAGATTTTTCCAAAAAGTTCTAACAATTTTCAGCCTATTGATAGTGCTTATACTGAATGAATAGCAGATATCTCAATGTTCATAGTGCATCTCTGCTTTGTAAGCTTTTTAAGGACACTTCAAATTAGAGCACAAAAACAGACAATTACCATATCCTTTATTATCCTTACTAATCATAAACCGAATAACTTATAAATCATACATTAATACATAATTCACTTCTTATTGGCTATCAATGAATAACAACACTGTACTATTAGCTACCTTTTAGTTGTTTTGTCAGAGCAAACCAAAATAAATCAAGCTACTTTATTATTTTCCGCCTTATATTTATTTTGTTGTTTTTTCTCATTTTCAATTTTTGATTTCTGGATACAACATGTTGTACCGTGTTTTCCTTGGAGAACCAATGTATGAGTAAGTTTCACGAGAGTACAAAAAAGCTCTTTGAAATATAATTATTTTGCAGTGAATACTTCTACAATTGCAGTGGTACACCAAGTAATACAACAAGGAAAGTGGCAGTTGGTGCAATTTATTTTGGAATTGGTGTCGTTTCACAAATTGTTTATATTATGGTTGTGGCGACGTTGTATCGAATAAAATCGCTGTTCAATTTAGCCTGTTATAAAATGATGTTTTTCTTGGGTAAGTGGGACAATATCTGGCAGTAAAAAATCTAAGTGGATAATTTGAACTTGTTTTGAACATAACAATTTGGTTATTATTTGATCAAACACCATGATACTAGATATGGAAGCCAAAAAACACTCACACACAAAAGTTTTAATTATATTATTAAAATAAGGGTTCACGCAGTTCAACTTTAAAAAATTATAGTTCGGCACATATTTTGGTTCTGTTATATGTAGGTCTCCGAAATCTATGAATAAATTTAGATTCTCAGAGATATATTAGGGCCCAAAAGTTGAATAAGGTTCAAAATATGAAAAACTATTCAGGGTAAAGAAATGGGTTCAAGATACTTTAGTCACTCATGAGTGTTAAAAAATAGATCATGCTCAGTACGACAAAGGTTTTGAAAATATTTCTGTTTCATCCGAAGTTCCTTGTTCATTTTGAGACCAATTGAGATCAATTTTTTCAGAAAAGTAACCCATTGTTAAATTTCATTTTTTGTGAACATATTTTTTAAACATAGTATTCATCTTCATAGTCAAGAGGGATCACGCCTATCCAAGGTCGGCATCTCAGCGGAAGTGAGAATCCGTACCCTATATCACCCGGCCAGGCTCCAATTCATTCCCTCATTCTTCCAGGTCTCGCGGACATTTCTTGTCTAACCTTCTGCGCTGATTTCGCCGGTATCTACTCAATGCTCGGTCTCCATCCATGCTACGCCATAAATTTTACATTTGTCACAGGTTGCATTGTTTTTGGTAACCTACCACCCACAATTTCTAATCAACGAATAACTTAACTTTCAGGTCTGTGGCATATGAGTTGTTTATATGTTTTACTGTTGGCATTTGATCGAGTCTGTGAGCTGATTGCTCCCGAGAAATGGTAAGAATTAGATTAACTCAGGGTCTAATCGGCAGCAATCCAGCAGCAGTTAGCGACAGCATCGATGCCGTTTATGGCTGGTATGGCTGGTAGCATCGATGTAGCGACACCTGGGCACCGATTAAAATGCACTGGAAGCATCGATGCTATCGCTAACTGCTGCTGAATTGCTGCCGATTAGACCCTGAGAACCATAGAGAAACGATAAGGAGAACAGTGCTTGTTTTTTCAGCGCATTTTTATTCAAGGGAATTTGGCTGAAAATGCTTCTAGCGTTGCCTTATTTCTACTTCATATATTTTGCATTTTTCACCAAACCAACATTCTTTCAACCATCAGTTTCTGCATTTTTACTCAATCCAGAAAGTGAAGTGACAAAGAACTATCCAAGCAGTTATTATACAGTTGAAGCCTATGTATTCAACAATTTCTTCGTGATGATTTTCATCGGCTGTTCTTACTGTATCATCTGTGGATATCTCATTTTTCACAGTTGGGGCAGCACAACCAAACAGTCTTCGATGTTAGCGAAAAGAGTATCCTACCAATGTCTTACTGTATGTACATGCCATTTTATTGGATGTTTCCTTTATGTTTATATTCAATATTTCGAAATGCCTGATTTCCTCAACTATGTTTGTCATTTTGCTTGGATTGGGAATCATAGTCTTCCCCCGTACGTTTACCTATTATTCAATCCAACACTTCGAAGTGAAGTTTTTTCTTTATTATTTCCAAAACTCCAAAAAAGTAAAGAGGTAACTGATCTTCAAACTGTTAATATATTAGTCCGATCATCAAACAACCAATAAAATGATAATTGTTGAAATGATAATTCTAATAAATTCGATATTTGAGGAGTGTTTTGTAGTTGTCTCCATCGTCGTTGATGTGACCGTTGTCCCATTTTCCGATGCCTTCGTCGTTGTTGTCGTCGTGGGTATTGTAGTTGTCGATATTTCCTCTTCCACGGTGCCATTAACAATGGAATACTTCATATACATTGGTCGTTGTGTTTCAACATAGAAATGATCCTCAGTTGAGTCCAGTTGAATACGAAGTTTTTTGGTATTTTGATCCAATGAGACATCTGTGTGTTTTGTGGTTACTCGAATCGTGTTATCAATAGAATCATTGCGTTCCAAAGTCAACTGGAAAAATAATTATTTTTTTCGGTGGGAAAAACACTAGCAAGTTTTGATAGATTCTCAAAAATGTTCATAGCAATACAGAAATTCCCAGTGACTCAAACTAATGAGAATATTTTTCGAGGAACCGAGAAAGGGATTCGCTAAATCTTAGTTATTCACAAAGAACAAGAAGTATAGAATATGTTAGGAAATGGAACTAGAATTTTGAGAAACGCCTCAAACTTTCTTGGGAATAACTGTTCAAACTCGAGCTTCGTAAATCTATTACTCTTAAACAAATGAAAAGTCACAAGTCATTAAAATCGAAAGCTGTGACCGTGATGTTGATGTTGACCTAATTTAATGTTTCAATTTTGTTCTTCTATTCTAGCAAAATCCGTTCAAATCTAGATCGCGAATGACGAAACGTGCTCCAGAGTCAACGATTCCAGAAGAGATCGTGACGTAGCCTTATTTTTCATAGTGACAAGAAAAAGTTACGATTAAACATTGGTAATCCACATTTCATTCTGTCATTTTTTTTTCAATATGAGTTCTGAACAACATACATCGAAAATGTTTTGATGAATAATTTGTATTTTTTTTCTCGAAGTAATTTCTGTGGAAAAGATATCAACAAACTTAGCAGACAAATAATTAATTGTTTTTCTGTGAGAACTTTGATTTTTCCAAACAACCGAAAAAAAATGAAATTCTTTTACCTCGATATCTAAATAATTCCCACTATAGAATGGAATAGTGAAATTCTGTTGTTCTGTGATTTCTGCAGGATACATGTTTGTCATAATAAAAGATCCGGAGGACTTGGTTATATTCTGTGGGACGTCTGAGATCAGTGAAGCATTGAATTGAATGCCCGGACCAGTTGTCTTCAAAAACACCTGTGTTAAAGGAAAAACCAATGTTGGATCGGGGCTTGAAATGTTGCTACTGTAAAATATATTTGATAATTTATAGGCATTTGAGAAGAGCTATTTACCTATATTCGGTAACATCGAATGCCAGGTTGGTGAATGCGTCGTCAAGATAAAATTGGATTGTTGAATTCTAGAAAAAAATTAGGTGTTAAAATATAGGGATTAGATGAAAACATACCACTGGATATTTAAAATCTTCAAACTTGACGTACAGTTGTGAACTTGTATTCGAGTAGGGGAAAAAGGCAAAATATGAATTTGAGTTTGGACTATAACGAGTTGGCGTGGCTTGAGGTGAGATCACATATTGTTTCACATTGGTTCGAGCCACTGTCGAGTAAATATACCCGGTTAATGTTTTACAAAATGTGTCTGCACATGTTTTGATAGTGACAGTATCGGCTGCCTTGTATGCATTGATTTCGCCATCGAATGTTGTTGGCTCATCTTCGATGAGCAGTTTTAAACTGTAAGAAAATTAGATAGTGGGCTAAAAAATCAGATTCTTAACCAACGACACTTAAAATCTACCCACAAAAGAAGTACAAATTTGGAGCTCATATAAAAGATTTTTCAAAACTAGAAGTTCAATAAAAATCAATTGCCAAATAGACGCCCTGCTAGAGACAAAACTCACGTGGAACCAGTGTTAACATCAATTTTCCCATAATCATCCAGACTATCTTGATTCTGTATCAAATACAACCAAGTAATCGCAGTATATACTTTGTCAGCTTCAGCATCCGCAAGATCTTTCAAAGGATAGAGTTCAGCATGTACCGAGTTTGTTATCAAAACGAGTAGAAATAGCGCACCTAACATTGAGGCAAATAAATGAAAAATGGAAAGTGCAAAACGATTTTTATTTATTCATCATAAAATGGGATGAGTAACGGAATTTATGGTTTGAAGAAATTGAAAGTGCAAACAGTCATTGAGTCAATGTTTGAAACAAAACTTTGGCAGATGACATCATCTCGTTTAGATTTTGTTGAACATTCCATGGAAGATTGGAGAAGGTTTCAGTGGACCAGGTCATAAGTCCTTCGATTGGTTTTTCGAGCATTGACATGGAAAAGTGACCAGCGAGACCAGTAGCTGGAAAATTGAGCAGTTTATATGAAACTTATAACAGTAACGTTTTTTTCTGGAGAACAAAAGAGAACCAGACAAAAATAGTTTTATATTCCATGATTCCATTAACAAGTGAAAATTTAGTATTCAAAAAATATAATTCTTTTGGTTTGGTTAAAATCCTCAATATTTTTGTTTTTGTACTTCAGGCCCGAATCAATCCCCTATTCGCAATGTAGCATTCAAATAGCTGAAACTCACTTTACTGAAAATATTGGGATTTCATACTTTGAGATGTTGGCCGTGTTGACTTTCAATAGATTTTGTTATTTTTACTTACATCGATTTTAACTTATGGTGTTGCTTTAAAAGTGTTCATTCTGGATTCAAAAACCCAAAAAACAAGAATAATTCCGGTTACTTTCAAAGAGAAAAAACAATTTCTGATAGATAGTTAATCTAAATTAAATTTTGGTAACGATATTGAATATTTGTTCTTTTGGTATTTTTTAAGATTCAAAAAAAAAGAGAAATGGAATACTGTTAGGCGTATGTTAGAAGACCAATCTAACGACACAGCCTCATAAAAAAACTCAAATGTTTTTTGTAAGTCTAGAAAATTTAACATAATTCGACTCTAATGTATGTGAACTTTCGAAGACTTCCAAAAAGTTCAACATTCGTTGAGTTAGGCGACCTTTAAGGCAGAGTAAACTCTTGACAATCCGTGGATGCTGTTCGTGTACTTACCTTTCTGAACCGGGGCAGACGAAGAACATGCTATCCCGAACAGGACACAGAAGACGACGACAATTTTCAAGTAACCCATACTTATCATGTTAACACATTAATTTCAACCCTGTTTTATACCCCAAACCCAAAAGTCCAACCAAAAGCAAATATTTATTTTTCCGAATTTTATACCCGTTCACTTAAAAAAAACCTCCAAAAGATCATTATAGATTGATCTGTGCATTCTGTGTCGATGTTGAATGTGTTAACATATCAACATGTTGTATCGACTTCGACGCATACACATTCTTCCATATTTCGGCGAAACAAACTGAACTGTGAAATCGATAGAATATTGTTAGAGGTGAGAAACTGCGCACAAGAAATACCCATGAACGTTTACCGTAAAAATCTGGAAGTGATCAATGTTTTGGGGGGACATGTTTGAGGTTTGAACTCACTTATGACAATCTCGGACACTCCGGCTTTTTCACTTTCAAATAGGTTCATGAAAAATATAGCGAGATTTGCTGTGAGTAGAAATGTGATTGCTTGTTTACCAGGTTGAGATTCTCTATCTTCACAGCCCATTCGAACACTTCGAGCCACATGGAGGAGAAATGTCTGACTCCCAACCTGGAAGATACTCGAAGATTTTTTGAACGAAGAGTTTTTTGTATATGTTCGACAACATCGAAGTTTAAAAAAAAGTCTGCGTTCGGGGGAATCGAACCCCCTTCGAATGCTTGGAAGGCATCCATGCTGACCATTACACCACGAACGCGTTGTTTAGCTCTCTCAAAATTACTATATAAAAATGTCTCACCTGCAATAATCTGAACACATGAACAAACAATAATATAAAAGTGAAACTTGTCCAATTGGTTTCACCGGTCAATCCAACCAAACCAGCCACAGAGTATATCAATTCACCAACAAGTCCAATAGATAAAAGAATTTGATCAAGAAGTTCTTGATCATGATTCTGCATATGATCTCGTTTATTGAAATATTTCAATGCTCTCATCTGATATATCGCTGTGATAACTCCAATTGTTGACATAACATATTGAAACATGTCAGTGAATGCGTAGACCAATGCGGCGTTTCTTGATTTGTTAAGCATTGTGAATCCATAATAAACTACCATAGATGTGAAAGTCACAGCAAGAAAGGCTAGACCGAGGAAGAGGCCTGTGGTCGTCTTCGAACAATCCACTCGGATTTGATGCTTCCTCTTAACATATGTCGAATTATGATCGTATTTTCCGATATTTCTCCAAACAATATACATAACAGCTGCGGCTATCAAAGAGTATTCTACAATTGAAGTGAACATAACTTCGGATAGACTTCCTAGTATACATTCAGCTGCATGACAATGTCCTCCTTCAACACGAGATAGTCGTTCCAAGTCTTTATGTTCTTCAGATTCTTCAGATGATGAGCCACCTCTCGAATGATTCGCTTCATTAAACACATCTCTTATCTCCCTTTCCATGACTCCCTCTTCCATCAAAACATATCGAATCCATGTCCATAAATTGGCAGCTACTAAATGCATTGTTCCAATTCGCGCAACCATATGTGAACCAGTTATTGAGAGCTGAAAAAAAGAAGAAAAACTGAAAGACAACCGAATTGAAGTGGTTATACCTTCCAATTGCAAAAAATGAAGTGCATTTGAATGAAAATGAAAAGAATTGCACAAACATCGAGAGCAGTTGAGAGACCGTCCGATTTCTGCTCATATGTGCTTAGAAAGACAAGGAATGCGTAGTAGACAACGCCAATCACACCAAAAACTGGAATATTTACGATTGGAAGATTAGAAGAGAGGTCAGAGAATGTTTTCGTCGAAGAGAAATAATTATGAGAACAAGATTGGAACTGGTGTTTTTGGAAGAAATTGGAGCGAGACTGAAGATCAGCGAAATTTCGAAAAAAAAGGTCAAATAACACGGGAACCCCTAAAAAGTTCTCTACCAAAAATTCATTTTATTCGAAATTTTGAAATTGAAAAAAACTCCACGTAAATTTGTGGAAAGATTTTAAAATTCAAAATTAAAATATTTTTCGAATACGAGACATTTCGGTCAAAAATCCCTTGAAAAAGGTCCATTTCAATGCAAACACCTCGAATGACTTAAACCCGATTTAAAACTACCTTCTAGAATACCCTAACTTATTATTTCATGACTTTTCTAAAAAAATTTCAAAAACATATTTTTTTTTTCGAAATGCAGAGGTAAACTGAAATTAGGAATGTCAACACTAATCATAAAATTTATACAATACGTTCAATGGTTTCTGAATCGGACCAGGCGCGATTGAACGAGGCTGTAGTTGGGATTCTTAAACCTACCTGAATGAATTTTCTGAACTGGACCAAAATTGAAAAGTCGGATGGTGTCAAAGGTACCGTTTTCAGTGACAAAAATTATAATTTATCTAAACATAAAATATCTAAACATAAAATTTTCAGTCAAAAAATAATTTTTCAGCTCTTGCAAAAAAATAGAAAATTTCTGTGTGGTGTTGGGGTCAATTTTACGAACTACAGTGGTTATTCACGAGTTTCAGCTATACCAGTTTGGAGTCGCAATTTGGTTTCCCTAAAATATGTTTTTTTGAATCAACTATCAGTCTTTTTCAATTAAAACAATTCATGTATTTTGAACTCGTTTGTCAGAAAACAATTTTAGAAATTCAAAATTTTTCGAGAATCTGGTTTTTAAATGTCTACCCACAAAATTATACAGTTTGAAGAGAATCAAAGAAAAATAAACTTTATATTTATTCATATTTATTTATTGTTCTGGTCTGCTTGTTCCCATGTTTTATTTTTATTTGTATGAAAATCAAATTGCCATAAAATATATAATAAAACATCCATTTTTTTAACCATGTGAAAAAAAACTCACTAACTGATCCGAGTCTTAGAAAAAGACTTCCCGCTGATGGTCCACTATGTGTTACTTTTCTGACTGTAGCCGCTGCTGAACTGACCGAATCAGAAGATGGACTCACTACTGCTGGTCCGACTTTTTTGAAAATCTTCTGAAAACAAAACAAAAAATAGTTGAAGATGGATGGATATTGACGGTTACCGAGAAGAATTTCATGGCTGGATACCATTTTGGATTGAGGAGAAAGACTATGTACATGTAGCAGAAGAATATTATAGAACCACCATACATGTATAGGCCAAATATCTAGAAAATATTGGAACATTGGTCAAAAAATACTTTAAAATTACTTACGATGTCTTTGTTGTTCAGCTTCCTCGATTCCTCATCATTCAACAAATGAGCCAATTCCAAAACCAGTGAGAAAATCGTCAAAAACAATGCATAAAACACTGTGCACGCTGTCAGCAGAGATGTTCTAAATCAAAAAAGTATTTTTCTAAAAAAAAAAAAAGTCATTCTTGCTAACCTATTGCAATTGAACTTCATTTGGATGAATCAATGAAACAAGAAAAGGGAAAAAAACAACTTTAAATACTCGGTCAAATCCGAAAAAAGGACCGGTTTTGCATGATCAAAATAACAAGAATTTTAGGGATTTTCGAATGAGAAATGGGGTGTTCAAATGGCTGGTTGGTTTGTTGCTATGTTCGACAAAAAGATAGTGAATCATTGCTTTTATTAGTTTTTGTAGGACAAATGTGTTTATTGGTTTTGACTGTAGGACGAGAGGTGAGAATGGTATTTCCTGTTTGTTATTTGGGCTACTTAGGACTGCCTGAAAATCGGCAGATACAGATGTTTCTTAATGAAGTTCTTGAAAATCCAAAAGCATTTATGTATGTACATACATCAGTAACCATAACTTTTTTGTATGGTAACCGATTACTGCCAAAAAGTTGAAAAGTCTGCCTGGCATGATTAAAAGCATCTTCAAGAAAATTGACTCGACGAAATTCAGTTTCAGGTGATATTTTTGTGAATTTTCCGAAAAATTGAAAATCTACTTAAATGAACTGTTTTTATGCTAGTTTAGAGGACTCTGGAAGACATACAGTACCGGTCAAAAAGATAAACAATTTTATATTTTTCACTATAAATATGCTGGAAGTTGTCCAATTGACACCAAATTTTTTCTGGGTTTTCAGGGGTCGTCTACAAGACTCTGAAATTTTCAGATTTTGATTTGACGTGCTACACGTGGCATAAATACGTGAAACATGTTTTTCAAAAAACAACAGTTTTCAAATTTTTTGTTTACCAGCCACTTGTTTCATTTGTTGTGTGGAAACCCAGAAAACCCAGAAAAAAATTTGGGGTCAATTGGCATATTTATAGTGAAAAATATGAAACTGTATATCTTTTTGACCGGTATTGTAATGGTTCCAAGTTTTGTAAAAAACCTGTCAAAAACAAAGTATATCTTGAAAAACGTAACAGCTTCTGAATAGGAATTCCATAGATAAGTATATAAAGAAGTCATGAAAATGAATATATAAGCCAAAACCTATGAGGAAAGGTCTTCACTGAGAATAGAGGTCCCAAAATTATGCAAATATTTTAAACTAGTTTTTTAGTCTCCGAGATCGTTATGTTAGAATAGAACCATCGCTCTTTGTGTATTTTGTTTTAGGGTTATAGAAGTTTTGATACATTTTTCTTCATCGAACATTTTCATGACACAAAAAAACAGCGACTTCTGAAACTATTCACGAGCTCCATATAAAAATTCACCAGGTTTCTATCAGTTTAAATAACTTATGAATTATGTCATTCGAAAAAAGTATCAAAGAAATGAAACTACAGTAACCCCCTCGGCATACGCTTCCCTTCCCAAAAAAATTGTTTTCTGTTTTTTTTCGAAAACAATCTCTCCCATTTCCTACCTAGCTTGTTCAATATCATGGTTCACATAGGAAAACGACAATATTTTTAGCATACTCTCAAAGAACTTTTTCTTCGAAAAAATAAACAGAACACCAACGAAACACGAATATATACAAGGTGTGGTTTAATGTGAGAAATACGAATGAATAAATATATATATATGTATGTATTCCTATAAAATTCTTGTTCTTTCTGCTAATAGCACCAAACTTATTCACTTGATCTAAGACGATAATTATACAACTCTACTAGAAAAGGGGAAAAAGAGGCGAATTTTGAACTGTGATCAAACATGTCGCTTATTTGGTCAATGATTCTTCCTCTTATGTTTTTCCTCTAATGTACTTCGTTCCGATTATGATTCTTCCCAGTTATGATTCTTCCTCTAGATTTCACTTAATGTTTTTCGTTTGGATATCATTTTTCATAAGATTTTTTTAACTTATGAAATTTAGAGGAAAAATTATAACTGGGAAGAATCATAACCAGAACGAAGTACATTAGAGGAAAAACATCAGAGGAAGAATCATTGACCCGCTTACTTTGCATCTTTGTCGCGCATCCAAGCAGTTTCAGCACAATCTGCCACCATTTTGTCCATCGACCCATTTTCACTTGATAACGAGTAATTGGAATTAATTCGAGCGAGCTAGAAACATGACATTGAAAAATTTATAAACAGTGGAAAATCTTTGACAAAACCTGGAACAGATAACTCAAACTGATTCCGGTCTAATGAAGTTTGGTTCAAAACAGTGGATTTCTAAAACGGACCTACGAATCTGTAAATTTCCTTAACCCAGACCAAAATGTTAGTAATCGTATCAGGCTCAAATGTTTCTTAAATCTACCATAAAAACGTTCTCGAAAAAAAAATTGAGAAGAAAATATTGTGAGGTTGAAATAATTAGACCACTGGAAGAGAAACCAATATGGCCGAGAAAACCAGAATAGGATAGTACATTTTGAAAAAGAACAAAAGAACAAAAGAAAAAATATGACACGTTTACAAACGTTTGTCAACGTGTCATCTTTGGCAGACGTGTCTTTAAAGGAAACAGCTGATTGAGCTGGACTCGAGTCTTGCAGCGATTGGGTTACGGTTTTCTAGTAGTCGCCCATACGAAAAAAAAAAATTCTAGGCCACTCTCTAATTTTTTCGCCTTCACAATACCAAGTGAATAAAATTAATTTCATTTTTTCGAAGTCGCTTCTTTGAATCTCCTTCTTTCGAAGACGCCGTTAGTTTCCCGCATTTTCATATTGTTTGCAGAAAAACACACAACTTGACGTAAATGTTCACAAACCGTACTAAATCCAAACTAATTGTTCTTGCTCAGTAGAGAAAACAAGCTTGTTTGTTTGATTTAGAATTTTTCATGGAAGAAACTTTTTTCCAAATTGGCTAGGTATCTTCAAGCCCAAGAGTAACGTTAAACATAAATTAGAACTTTCCAATATTAAAACTCGATCTCAAATCACAGTTTTCTTGACCCGAAATAAAATAAAACTACCGTAACACCGAAATGTTGAAATCAGGTGTACGCAAAAATTTGAATATGTCCCTCTACTCACCGTATCTGGTCGTTGTTCGGAATAATTATTTGGTTGAAACCCCATGTCAGTCTCCACAACCTGAATATTGTCCTCGTCCGCTTCTCGAAGACTGAAAACAAACTACTTTTTTGTGGGAAACCCCCTACCTTTATGCTTTAAAAAACAAACTTTATACAACAATAGAACTATTCATTCACATACTCACTCAAAATTCGAATTCCTTAACCAATCAGAAGTGAAATTGTTGGATTCTAGCCGACTTCTTCGATGATTATTAGTAGATCGTCTAGTGAATAACGAGAATCTTTTGGATCTTTGAACTCCTCTTTCAACTTCTTGCACCGATAAACAGCGATTAAGCGGAGGTCGATCAGATGTTGCTGCAGCTGCTGCTGAAACCAGCATTTTTTTGACAGGTCTGGTGTTGAACTGGATATATAGAATGGATGTTCGGGAAGGGAAGAAAGTATTGTTTGTTTAATAACAAGTTTAGTTTGGTCTCTATTCTGCAGACTTTTTCTTGGAGATATATAAAAATAAACACATGAAGATATAAAAGTGCAAGATTTAATAGAATCCAGATAGCTCCTAAGGGGACTATGCAGTTTCACAGATCTTGACACAATGAAAAAGATTTAATTCTCTATGAACCACTGATCTGAACTTATGGAAAAAACCAGGGCAAGGTTTGAAAGTAAATCAAAGGTCAATCAATAATTGTAGAGTTAAGTGGTGTGCTAATTTTGGGCGAAGAGATGAATGCTCCAAAAAAATATCTCATGTCAAAGAACCCTCATGTATTCCTAAAATCATGAAAAAATTATACGAAGAGAAAATTAATGTTTTATGAGCAAACTGTGAAGCTCAACTATATACATCTCAACAAGGAAATTTTCAATTCAACAAAAATTAAATCTTCACGCATTGAAAGTGACAAGTGAACTGAGCTTAACTTACAACACAAATAAAAACAGAAGTTCAAACACAAACACAGTTGACCACCGGAAAAAAACGAACACAGTTGCTTTTTCTTTTTCTTCTTCTTCTTCTTCTTCTTTTTCCAAAATAGCACAAATAGACGAGGAAAAAGCGTGAAATGGGAATTAACAAAAACGAAAACAAAACGGTTGGGTTGGAAAGTGTCCAAATCAAAGAATGATTTGAAAAGAAAAAGAAAACGAGCAAAAACTGGACATTTATGATGATGATTGTATGGTCAACAAATGAAATATATGAGAGAACATTTGAGCGGTGGTGGAAAGTCTAGGATAGCATTGGTTTGAGAAAGAAATATGCACAGAACATTTTCTGAAGTTTATGACCAATTAGGATTATTTTCTAAATTGGGCGAAGTAAAATCGAAGTTAGATTATTCAACAAAAAAACTATGATTTGTGACCAAGATTCTCAAGCAAATTGTACCCGAGTCAAAATGAAACCAGAGGCGAAACTGAGCCGCAGTTGAAATTTGTTGTCACCGGGTTAATGTAGCTTCAATTTTTCTCACTTTCAAAAACTTCAAATGAGCACTAAGATAGTCGGACCTGTAGAAACCGATTCAGCCACCAAAAATCTAATAACATCCCACAACTACTATAAAGACTCTAGTTCATCTATTTTGTTTAAAAATGGTTCAATCCTAGTATAGGGGTTCAAAAAAAGGAATCTAGCTATCAAAATTTGAAAAAATATATATATAAACAAGGATTTGAGAATTATGGTAACATTGGTACCTGGATATGACAAGGTTCCCAATGAAGTATGATGGTTCTATAATCCAAATATGAATTAAATTAAACTAGAATATTGTGAATCCTGTAATTAAGAGCTTCTGTTTTTGTGTAACAAATAATTATATTTTTCAGGGATACGTAGACTGTTATATTATTTGGGACCCTCATATAATTTTTTGAGTAACAACAATTTTTTTTCAAAATATTGTCCATTCGATTTTTTTGACTGTTGCAAACGTGGCCAAAGTTTTGCTACGGCTTAGAAATTATAAAAAGTTGGAGGCCTAAAAAAACAAATTTCTCTGTTTAAAACTGAAGAACAGTAAAAAAAATTGAGAAATTGTTCAATTATAATTTTAATCTTCCAAAGATTTTTTTTTTGAAGATTTTAAATCAAAACTGAAGGTAGTTATGCAGTTTTTTTTTTTCAGACTCCTATTTTTTTTTGATCTACTGAAATTTCTTTTTCAATTTCTATACGGTAGAAAGCAGCATGTTAAATACCTCTAGAGCACTAATACTAAAAACTTTTGCATCCGTAAAAAATGACAAAAATATTCTGAAAATGTTCAATTCACAATGTATTATGAATAATACAATGACAGTCACTCCAGAACATGTTACGTTTTTTTTCTCAAAATCAAACATGTATATTGAATCTTTTTTTTTTCATTAAAACAAACACTTTTTTGTCGATGAACCGGAACACGGAAACTGACCAAATTGACCATTGAAAGAACTCTCTTCAGCAATCGGTGTAATATCTGTATTATGGTGGTATTTTGGTGTTGGTGTAGATACCCTTGAATATGTTGTTGATGTTGTATGAGAGGATAGAAATTCCTTGAAAAAATTATTATTTAAATTAAAAAGTGCTCAACTTACTCGGAGATCTTGAATATCTGAAAATTGAATAGAATTTGGTCGATCAGTTTCAGAGTTCATTTCAACAATTTTTCTCACAATTTCATAAAGTTATTTGGCAAAAGCAATTATATTTATTTTATGATAGGGAGGATGAGCCACTCATTTATTTACTCAATTACAAAACTGTCAAGTTATTTTTATTTTAAAACTTTGAGTATATTTAAAATTTATTTTAAAGCAACCCCTGAAGCTAAAAATCGATACCAGAAAAAATCGGCAAAACCTATTGCAAATTGAAGTTGAAATTGTTAAAATTAGGATACCAAAATATGAAATCACAATATTTTAAGCGAAATCAGTTTCAGCCATTTGAATTTCACATGGGAAATCAATTTTGAATTATCTCCTCAGCACACGTTTCAAAAAGATGAACATTTTTATTTTTTACGTGAACTTTTTTCTCTCGACCTCCCTGTTTTTCAAAAAAAAAGAAAAGTCGTCAATTAAAATGTACGTGACTAGCGTGTTGACACATTTTGCTAGGAATGATAGGAGAAGAATTTTTAAACTGATTTTCGCCGTTTTTCGTTTTTCGACTCAAACTCAGCCATTTTTGAACTTTTCGCTATAATTTTTTTGTCGGTAATAGAGAACATGTCATACTTCCAGTATTTGTTATTGCTGATCATGGATACAGATATGCCTTTTAGCTTCAGGGGTTGCTTTAATTAAAATAACTTTGTACAAATATCTCGATAAATTGGTCGAACTTTTTCGATTCCATAAGGCGATAAATGATTTATGGCTGTGAAGTATGAGAATCCGCGTTCGTCGAAGTATTGGAAATCTTTTCGTGTTTCATTGTAAAATAATGGAAAATAGTCGACTCGGATACATTTATCTCCACATTCTTCGAATAATTTCTTCATTCTTGTTCGAGCCATTTCATAATATTGATATTCGATCAACACTTTCTAAAAAAATTTTATTTGGTCAAGTTTATGGAAAATTTTCAAAAGACCATGTTTCAAAATGTTGTGTCATTCCAGTAATGCACAATAATATTATTCATTATCCCGCCAACGTGAACTACCTGGTACATATGTGTCACTGTCTTATCAAGATGACATTACGAGTATAAAAGAAGCCTCCAAAGTAGTAGCCTCAGTTCAGTTTAGTATTCTAATAAAGTCTTCCTACCAAACGGTATTATTTTGTTTACTAGTATTCCTAGTACTTCTACGGCTACCTTATACCTATTACATATTACAACCTATCAAGGCTGTAACACTGGCGATCAGGATGAGATACAAGTAAGGATGAAAAACAAGTAAATCAATGCCAATCCTTCTTTTTCTGTCTGTGAATAACCCTTTTGAGCTTGATTAAGCGAGTGACTCTGAATGGGCGAGTCCTATCGTTTGTGTCAAGAAGAAGAACGGCAATATTCGTCTCTGCGCTGATTTTTCGACTGGCCTGAATGATCGATTGGAAGACAACCAGCACCCGCTCCCGAAACCAGAAGAAATATTCAACATATTGAATGGTGGTCGCTATTTCTCAACTATTGACTTGGCCGAAGCGTACCTACAAATTCAAATGGGAGAGGAATCACGACAATATGTCACTATCAATACACACTTGGGGTTATACCAATATCAGAGACTACCATTNTGTTGTGTCATTCCAGTAATGCACAATAATATTATTCATTATCCCGCCAACGTGAACTACCTGGTACATATGTGTCACTGTCTTATCAAGATGACATTACGAGTATAAAAGAAGCCTCCAAAGTAGTAGCCTCAGTTCAGTTTAGTATTCTAATAAAGTCTTCCTACCAAACGGTATTATTTTGTTTACTAGTATTCCTAGTACTTCTACGGCTACCTTATACCTATTACATATTACAACCTATCAAGGCTGTAACACTGGCGATCAGGATGAGATACAAGTAAGGATGAAAAACAAGTAAATCAATGCCAATCCTTCTTTTTCTGTCTGTGAATAACCCTTTTGAGCTTGATTAAGCGAGTGACTCTGAATGGGCGAGTCCTATCGTTTGTGTCAAGAAGAAGAACGGCAATATTCGTCTCTGCGCTGATTTTTCGACTGGCCTGAATGATCGATTGGAAGACAACCAGCACCCGCTCCCGAAACCAGAAGAAATATTCAACATATTGAATGGTGGTCGCTATTTCTCAACTATTGACTTGGCCGAAGCGTACCTACAAATTCGCTTCTATCTGAGTCTTATTTAGACATGTTTTTAGTCCATTTAAGGTTATAGTAGTTGGCTACTCAATGCACCGCTTCCAGGCCTCGTCTAGGCCCCTTAAAATATTTTCTATCATCAATTAACCAAAAACAATGAACACTGTAAAGAGAACAGTATTTTTCTATGCGCGTATTCTCGGCAGACGATACTTTGTTCACCGGTTCTCACTTTTCGCAGTGTTTTGGTCGGCAAAGGTTGAGTCAACTTCATTCACTCAGTGCATGTAGGACTCGACATAGGCAATTTCTGGTAGTCCTGCTGCAGGCCTGCGTGGTACATACCAGAGTGGTAAATCTGCAGCTGGCCTGTCACATGTACCACGCAGGCCTTCAGCAGGAATACCAGAAATTGCCTGTGGATCGCCCGACCTTATCTTTTACAGAAATTACTCTTAACCTCTTTACCACACGTGACGCGAAGAAAAGGATGTTATTGATAAATATATTCTAAGTATTTTTCATTTCGAGTTTTTGAAAAAGGTTGATGTGGAATTAACTTGTTCCGTAAATAAAATCGTGAACTTATTTGTTCATCTAAACAAAAAAAACTTGACTGATTTTTTTAGGTTCCTATTTCCCTGGGAATAACTCACATTTATACCGGTGACACTTGTTCCATTCTTAAGAAGTGGAACAATTTGTGCAACATAATGATGTTTTATCCAAGGAATCGCATCAACAATATATAATTTATACTTGATATGTTTCAAATAAATATCCAATTGCTTCTTCATAGTTTCATAAATCTCATCAACTTTCGAATTCTTCGCTTTATCTCCAATACTCATAAAACGAGATATGAGAAATCCATAATCAGGTTTCAATTCCTTTATCCTTTTTTCAATTTCTTCAAAATTTTTCCTACATCTCATTTCTCCTCTAGTAACACAAAGAGGTTCGCAACCGTACGCTCCATTCTGAACTATTCTATTTGACAAATTCCCGCACTCTTCAAGAAACATTGAAGCATGATTAGCTGTCCAACTATTGCCAAAAATCATGAATTTGTATTTTCCATTAGGGTTGAGACCCTGAATATTTCATTATTTGAAGTAAAATTTGATGACCTTTTCACTGACCATGTGCTCACACCATCCAAAAGGTGTATTTTTTGATTCATATTTACATGATTTCGCAAAAATATTCTCCGTATCTTTGTAAGTCCACGCTTTGTTCATTTTTTCAGCATCATCTGGAATATGAAAAACATACTAGATACCTACGGTTGTTTGCTAACCTATTGTCATATTTTTCAGAATTATTGACGATTTGAAATCTTTGCTACTTTGCCACTGATTCTTATCAAGGACCACCATGTTGCACAAAATTAGAAGAATAATGAGAATTGCCGTATTTTCAGAAGGAATCGATAAATACCATTTTTCAAAAGTTTCGAAGATTATCATTGCCACAACAATTGAGATCATTAAACATATGAATAGAGCTATAAAAGTCAACATTTATCTGAAAATATGATTTAAACTGACCATATTGGTTTTCAGGAAATGTTAACTTCGCATATGCATAAATTGGCCAATGAACAAGGTAAAGAGAATATGAAACATCTCCAATATAAGTCAAATAATCATTGGATAATAAGAAGTTATAATCATTGTTGATATACATTAATAATCCAGTCATTATTGTGATCAGAGGTCTGAAAATAAGAATACATTTTCATCTGACTTTTACGGAACCAGTCTCTCTTTGAGCTTCCTGAACCTCCGATTCCGTTCCAACAAAAAGTCAGAATAAAAGTGTTCCGAAAAGGATTAGTTTTTTCCCGGAATTTTCGGAACTGAGTGATAAAATTCGACCCTATTTTTAAACTTTTTCTGTTTTAAAGTAGATAAAAAATGTTTGATAGAGGAAATGATAAAGTAACAGAACTGAAATTTGAAATTCAAAAAGGTTTTAATATCAAAATTTCAAAAAAAAAATTGAAATTGCAGAAAAATCTAACTTTTCCTGGTGTTTTTTATTCTGAGGGGTTCCGAAAAAAAATTTCGGAATTTGTTTCAGATTTTCAAAAGTTCCGAAACCACAAGTTGGAATTTAATTCTGAAAACAGACGGAACTTTCGGAATTCCCGGTTCCGGTTCCGCACAAGCCTGATCCCGTGTGGTTCACGACAGGAAAACACCGCTAGTAAAAGACTTACCTTGTTAGCATAGAAGGCAATTCAAATGGGAGAAATTGAATAGTTAATATTGAGCCAAGTAAAAAATATATAAATGGAGTTTTTGTTTTGTACACATCAGACGAGTTTAATGAATATACAATCATTCCAATGTTAAACTGCCAAATTCTTGAAAAAACACTATTGAATGCAATATTTGGACTTGAAATTAAATGGTATATGAAGGAGTTGATTCCTGAAAATATGGATATCAACATTTACTCATAAATTATTTTAACTAACTCACCAATCAAAGCGAAATACAGCACTAACTTTCTCCTCTCAAAACTCTTAGCAAAAATGAAGATTATCGGAATAATGAAATAAAACTGTACTTCAACAGAAAGTGACCATGTATGTGTGAATATATCGACAGCTAATGATAACTGAAATAATTAATTTTAAATGTTAAGAACATCATAGTACTACCATTTCAAAATAATCCTGTTCTGCACTTTTTGGTTGATTTGATATGAATAATAGTGCTCTTTGAGCTGATTGTTGATTCACTTCAATTGCTGTTTCAGGAAATATTGAATATAGAAATAATAGACAAATGAATATTACAAGGAAATATAATGGAAGGATTCTTTTGAATCTTCTCCAATAGAAGTCCATAATTAGATGGAAATTGGTAAAACTTTTCGATCGAGTTAATAACATACACATTAGAAATCCAGATAAAACAAAGAATCTGAAAACGAAGCCCGTTTTCCAGAAAAATTAAAGAACTTACTGATCAACTCCTAGATATCCATTTGGAAATAATTTTGGATAAAAATGGAAACCTAACACTGATAGAATCGCGATTCCTCGAATTCCTTGTAAATCTTGTCGCTTTGACATTCTACCGAACGACTGTATAATAATGATTTAAAATTATATTTTATATCAAAAAGTGAAAAATTTTGATAAAAAGTTACACCCAAAGTATGAAGGAAAATTGATAAGAAATTTCAATGTTGAACCATTGTTATCTTGTTTTTGTGCCATGAGTATGCTTATTTTTTTTTTAGAAGAAAGGGGCATTTAAGATGTTGAATTTTTTCTTGAAGAAATTTCACTTATTTTTATTATGGTTTCATACAATGTTTTTGTTTTCTGGATAAAATTATACTTTGTATCTATATGAAATGAAAATAAATTTAAAACTTATCACGTCGACACGTGTGAAATGTTGACGTATTTATGTGCAGTTTGATTTTTTATTTGGGAAAAAACTATGATCATACTTGATATGTTTTGTATCCCCGTTCAATGTGTTCAAATACTGGACGAAAAATTGCTATCCTTCTACTAGAATCGGACGAAACAGAATCGGACGAAACATGTAATTCATGAAATTCAGAGAACATATTGAATCTTCGATTCAAAAATTATGATTCTGGTGCCGGCTTACCCCAATCAATTCAGTAGTTCCTATTCAGAAATCAACAAAACTTTTTCTCAATGTTTTTAACCAGTGAGAACAGCTCCTGAAGCTCTAGCAAACGACGTGGATATTTTCATCTTGCGTGATAGCGTTTTTTTTTTTAATATTTTAACCAACAACTTTTCTTATTATATCACAAAGTATTACAGAAAATCAGATATTAACTGAAAATTAATTGTTTAGTTATAATCTTCGCGAACAAATCGAGTGAATCTGTCCAGAGTGCTTTCAGACACTTGAGGGTCGATTTTTCTGAAACCACAAATGTTTTCATTGATAATTGATGTTGATATTCTAACCTGAAAGCCGATAAGAATCGTTGTTTGAAGTAGTTGGCCTCATGATTTCGACCATATTGATGTGATGGCAAATTGGCCGAACCTAAAACTATTTGATGCTCAAAAAAGTACTTGATTGTGGGAAAATGGACAATGTAAATATATATTTCGATTTCTTCATTTCGAGAGTTTTATTATTCATTTTATCTTCTGTGATAATGCCAACAGCTGAGGATTTGGTGTTTTCCGATATCGACAAATGTTTTCGTGTTCGATTATCCAACAAAAGTCAACAAATAACATCGAATTCCAATGTTGTTTTTAATGTGATTCCACATTTCTCGAAAATTCCAAAGAATTTTCTAATTTCATTGGATAACGGAATGTCGCGAAGTGCGGTGAGTTTGAGAAAACGGCTTGATATCATGGGTCCATTGGTAATGAGTTCAATTTAAAAAGGGGATTGAACTAATAATTGGAGCCTAGAATTATTTCTTGTCAACTAAACACAAAAACAACTACCTAGGTTTCATAATATGTCCTTTAAGTGAACACAGTTTTAAATTTTTATCGTGGTGCGCAGAACCTTTGTGATTTCGAACCAAAAAACAAATCCAAAAAGAGGCTGGCTAAAATTAGAAAACAAGTTTGGCATGATTAAAGTTGTGTCCTTAAAAAGTCCAAGGGGTTTTTTTATCGGATTTCATTAGTTCCTCATACAAAACAAACGTTTTAGATAATTTCGGATATTTTTTCAATCAACCTCTATTGTGTCAGCAAAAATACCATGTTCTTAAAGTTGGGCAAATCGGCGAATGGGTTACCTATTTTCCTGCTTTCACGTTTTCCCAATTTCCCGTTCGCCCGTATCCTTTTTGCCCGGTCAACCAACTAACCAAAAATTCAATCACAGGCATCGAATTACGCTAGTTTCAGCTTACTTTTCAGCTTACACGTACTTTAATAAAAAATGCAGAATTTCTTTTTTCTGTGTCCGAACAGGTTTTTAGTGTTATTTTGATGTCAGAATTGGATTCTACTGGTCTGAAAACCTAGTTTTCGATAATTATTTAAAGAATATTTAGCACTGAAGTCCTCAAGTATCTGTTATTGTAGTTCCAGCGCACCAATTTGAGAATAACCTTTTGAAATCAATAAACAACAGAACCTTGGGTACTATGTAGACCAAAAACCTATAGACTATAAATAAAACTACTATACGAAATATAATTTTCACTATTAGATAGAAAAGTTGATGAAAATGATCACATCTCTTCAAGAATCTTGATCTATTCTTCAAGTGCTCCCCTAACTCGGGATTTTTTTCTAGCAAAGTTGACACGGCGTGACCTCTTGTCTTTTTTTCATCTACATATCTATTTGTTTAACCAGTCCCTTTTTTCTCACCGTCAATGGTCCAAGAATAAGAGACGACGAAGAGCGCGCAAATAGCAATCAAAATGTATCGGATCATTTCTGAAAATAATAAAACTGAAAATAACCCGAACAAAAAAAAATGTGAAAATCAATGTGAAGTTCGTGAAAACAAAAAACCCTTTGGGATTTTCGTCTAATGAGTTGTAGTAAAAAATGAGGAATCGTAATAATTTCTTTTATCTGTGTGATCATGTGAGTGAGACACTATTAGGACATGTGTCCTTTCCAGAAGTTCAATGATGTTTGTGAACTATCATATATCGATTAGCATATGTCTAGGTCCAACTGACCCAGGTTCTCGAAACTTTCCAATGTTTGATCAAAACGAACTATCCATTCAATGAAAATCGAGAAAATAGTACATAGAATTAAGAGACACACACAAACCCCACTTGAAAATTCAATTATTTGAGTATCTCCTACATCCCATCCAGGTATCATTTTATATATTTTCATTATACTTTATATAATATATTTTGTAGCGTGTTGTCATGTCGGTCATGAGGACTCGGACCCTTCAAGAAGTTTTCGAAGAATCGAAAATGGTCATCTCACAATTGACCGAAGAAGAAATCACCGAATTCAAAGAAGCGTTTTTGCTTTTTGATAAGGTTTGTTTCATCGTTGGGTTTAAATAGAAAATGGAGAAAAAATTCTGCGAAAATGAATGAATATGGAATATGGTACCAACTACTACTATGTATGTGATGATGAGTGTGAGAAATTATGTGGTTCGCAAAATATATATATATATATTTAGATGAATTATGTATTTGTTTCGAAAAATGAGTTTTTGATCCGTACAAAACTGAATAACATCATCGGGTTCGAAAAAATGAGAAATAAAATTGTAGTTTGAAAAAGTTGAAGTCCAAACATCCAAAAAGTTATTAAACTTGAACATGGGAGCACATCTTTCGAGGATTCAATTTCATGCTTTTTCACACCAAAAAAATTGAAAGATGAAAACTGAAACACGATCTATCAAAAACTGTAGATTAAAAATATTCGAGTCAAGTCCAATAGAACATAAGAACTAACAAAACAGTGAAACAGTGCGGTTCATTTCTCACAATGTCAGAGTATCTAAATACATTTATTTGGGTTGAACCTTCTGAATAAAGCGACCGGGTCCCAAATTTAAGGTCCTTAAATTTGTTGAAACATGAAAAAGTTTAGACCTAGAAAAAGTTTAGACCAGTTTAGAACTCTAAAATTTTTGAATTTCACACAACAAGGGTCATGAATGAAAAATGAGACATACGTTGTTTCAGAAGTAACACATGTAGTCTGAAGTTGGAATTAAAAATTTGTAAAATATTTGTTCTTAGTACCCTATTTTGTACAGAAGCTTCAAAAATATTGAATTTTCAGGGACGGCTCGGGGAATTCTTTGAAATTTCCATTCGAATCAGACTTTTACAGTCAAGTTTAAGGGGGGAGGTAGAGGGAGTTGGTGAGTTACTCCTCAAAGAAAGAGCACTTTTTTAGGTAAAATCCTCGAAGGATTTTTCACGGAAAAGTCTAATATTCGAGAAAAAAATGTTCAAAGTTAAAATTTGGAAACTTTGAACGTATACGTGGAAAGTTTCCAAGTTTCTTTTTTCATATAAAATTTACCCGAAAATCAGGCTTTTCCGTAAAAAAAAGCTTCGAGGGTCCCTGCTAAAAAATGTGCTTTTTCTTTTAAGAGCAACTCGCCAACTCCCTTCACCCCATCTTTAAGCGGTTCGTTTCAGTTTTTTCACGACTTTTACGCTAAGATGGCTGAAACTGAATATGATTCTCTCATAAGCTATATATTCTAAAAAATAACTGGAACTAAAAAATATCCTTTTACAAGCATCGATTCAGAAGAACTTATGAGCTCGTCATTTTTTACTAAGCCCAAAGTTTGGCCTGATATCAGTTCTGTGTTGGGAGATACATATACATAGTTTTGATTTTCGGATTATCCAAATTTCACCTTACATAATACTTTCAGGATGGAAATGGTACTATTTCAATCAAAGAACTTGGTGTTGCAATGCGTGCTCTTGGACAAAACCCCACTGAACAGGTATCCAGCAAACTTCGTAAATTAAAAAAAAAAACTAAATTCAGCAAATGATGGAAATCATTCATGACGTCGATTTGGATGGTAATGGTCAAGTGGAATTTCCAGAGTTTTGTGTGATGATGAAAAGGCAAGAAAATTACTATTAAAAAAAAAGAAAATGAAAGAAAAATTGAAAAACAGAACACTTATAATATGAAAAATAATCTATGAGTCTATGAATATTTCAGAATAATGAAAGAAACGGATACAGAGATGATTCGAGAAGCATTCAAAGTATTCGATCGAGATGGAAATGGAGTAATTACGGCCAATGAATTCAAGATATTTATGGTGAGCCTAGACTATTCACATCATTATATTTTGAGGTTAAATATGCGCATTATTAATGTTTTGGGGGGAAAAAAATGATTTTTGTTAATAGGGTTATTTAAAGACAGAATAGAGTATGGACAATTGGAAGGAGGAATAAAATGAAAGCCATAAAAATGTCTGATAGAAATGGAACAATAATGTTGTTTTCAGAATTTTGTTTTGAGAAGGTCAATTTTTAAAGAATTTAATGTTTTCTTGAAAATGGGCTCAAAAAAAGTGTTTCACTCTCAAAACAGCGATACTATTAGCCAGAATGTTACTGATATCGGACCAGGTCGAACTCTTTTCAATTATTTTTGAAACGTGACATTTTTGGGAAATAGGAAAACAACTTATTTTTTAAAAAAATATTTTTTGGGTGTAGGGAAATTTTTTTAAAATAGGTAATACTGTTTACAGAACTACACCACAAAAAAAGCGGAACACTTTTTGGAGCTAAACTAGGAAAACCGAACATTTTGAATTTTCAAGTTTGACCTGAGCTATGTCGGAATATATTCCAGTTTCTTCAAATCCGAAAAAACCACATCAAAAACATCACGAAAATTGAAGTCGTTTTATAGTTTAATAAAGTAATTTTTCTGACACCATCCGTCCGTCGTGACCGGAAGATGTGTGTTATCACAAAAAAAAAAGTCATTTTAATTTGGATTTCTCATACCGAGAAACCCCAGGTTCCGCCTCTTCCAAATTACCTTTTTTGAATTTTGAACCTGTTTTTTCTTTGACTATATCACACAAATATCCCTACGACAAAAAATATTCCTGAAATCCAGGTGAAAACAGATCCTCAAAAAAAAGTAGAAAGAGCGAGTAATATGAGGAGACGCAGAGAAATCAGTAGGTTCATTATTTACTCAACCTACTGGTTGTGAAGAAACTGCTCTCATATAATTTCAAAATTTAGTCAATTTGGAACATGTCCAGTATAGTTGGGCCCACTAATTTGGACCTTTAATCTCCCATACATACATAATTTTCAGATCAACATGGGAATGTGTTTTGATGAAGAAGAAGTCGAAGAAATGATGAAAGAAGTAGATTGTGATGGTTTGTCATTTCACCCCTTCAACCCATCAAAGCTCTTCTTTTCAGGTAACGGTGAGATTGACTACGAGGAATTTGTCAAGATTTTCAGTTGTTAATATGTAAATTGGAAACAAAATGTAAAATATAATAATATTTGGTGATGTAAGAAGATATAAAAGTTCATTCATGTACATGTATGTTTTCTCAAAATAATTAAACTACTACGATTGACATGTTGACCTATGAAGTGAGCTCAAAAAAGAGTTGGTGCAGATGTCAAAAGAGGTCAGAAATCGAGAAATGGCTACTACATATGGGGAGAATTATATGGATACCAAGAAAGATCAAATTTCAAAAATAATAAGGACTGGTCATAGATCGATGATTCACACATTGTGTTTATTCTCATAAATTTCAAGATCACACAAACTTGAAGAGGAGGAGGAAAACAGCGATGAATCAGAAGAGAATGACAAATCATTCGGACATATCAACATGAAAAGTTTATCAACATGAAAAATGGGAATCTGTACTTTGTTGAAATGGATAGATTTGATATATAGTTTATGTATATTTCTACTGGTAAACATTTTACCCGTTAAGGCTACGTTTCAAATTTTAGTTATCTTCAACGGCTGGTTTCAAAAGTGATATTTTCTCGATGTCAGTTAAGTCCAAATTTTTATTATTTTAAACCCAATTTCTTGAATCTGTTCTTCTCTTTTTTTGATCAGGGACCCTTATATTATTCTCGGACAACTATAGAATTTCGAAACCCCTATTCTCTTTTGAGAAATGTGAACAAGTTTCATAATATCCTGATAGATGACAGCCAGTTCAAAGGGGGGGGGGGTTGGCACCAAAAAATAAGTTGTGGTCAAATTAATGAGTACCCCCGACATAGTAAAACCATCAAGGGAATTTTTACCGGAAAGCCTAGTATTCGAGAAATTTGGATTTTAACACTTTTTTCGAACGTCTTTTCTGTAAAAATTCGCTTGAGGGTTATACTATATCGATGGTGCTCTTTCTTTTGCACACAATTAAATTTCTGGTGCACCTCCCCCTTTCAAGTTATTTTTGGTGCAGCTCCACCACTTCGTTCTGGTGCAGCTTTCACCAATTTCTTTTTGTTCAAAAGAAAGAACACCATCGATATAGTATAACCCCCAAGGGAATTTTTATCGGATAGCCTAGTATTTGAGAAATTCGCCAGTCCGCGCATTTTATACCCACGTATACGTTCAAAAAAGTGTTAAAATCCAATTTTCTCGAATACTAGGCTTTCCGGTAAAAATTCCCTTGGTGGTTTTACTATGTCTTTAATTCTTTAATTTGAACACAACTTTTTTTGGTGCCACTGACCCCCCCCCCCTTTTAACATTTAATTTTTCTCCTAGAAACTGAAGGCAACACAAGCTCTGTTGATAATCATCTATTTTCTAACGTAACACGAAGTTTTGCTGAATTTCCGATGTGAGAAACGACTCTCGCTAGAACTTTCTACCTGAAAAACTTCATTTGTTAAATGCTTCATGATATTTTTCGGGATAAAACTATAAATTCAGGGAAACTGAAAATGCAGCTACACTAATCAAATCGGTATATTGAAAATTCTCTTCCAGGAGCTAGTTACCACTTTAAAAAAGTTTTTCAACCCATGTGAACTGGTGTCACTACTGAAATTCCATTTAAACATTTTCAGTAGTCAATAAAATCGCGATCTCCAATAGGACATGTTTGCCTTTTCTAATATTGTCGGGACAAAAAAATTAGAGCCTTGGAAGACAACCACTATGGCCTAAAAAATGCCGACAGTACACGTTCCCTCTCAAAAAGATCAAAAAAAGTTTTGAGTCTGAAAAAATTACCTTGTTATTATCTCTGAAACTTTTCGAATTTTCCTTTGAAAAATACGGGGATTGTTTTCTCAGAATATTTGAACATTTTCTCATTTTTCAATTCGTGTCAAGTTCAAAATTTCAACTGAAAATAACAATTTTATTTTATTATTAGACTCGAAAACTTTTTTGATCTACCGTAAAGTGTACTGTCGACATTTTCTAGGCCGTATTGGTTCTCTTCCAAGGCTTTAATTTATTCGTCCCGACAATATAGCAAATATCATCCTACCGCCTCCTCCCGCAATAATTTTAAGTTGGATTTTCTGAATTGTAAACCCTGGCAACTGAACTGAAGCAAATTTTCTTTTTTGACAAGTCAACAATCAATAGAACTTTTTTTGTTAATTATAGGTGTCATTCTCTTTTTCCATGATTTCAATGTCACAAGTGATGGAATTATTTTATTTTTTCTGACGAACTTTGGAAGAAAATCATTGTCACAAGACAATCTGTAGTCATTCTGTTCTAAAAACAAATCATGCTAAAAATGGAAACTACAGTAATCTCGAGTGATCAGAATCCACGTCTAGACAATAACATCAACACTAATATGCTTGTATTTCCCTCGTGTTTAGGTTATTGATATTCATTTTTCACAGTTTTTCAAAATAAATAAAAAATCCAGCTTATCCTACTTGAATTTTGTACTGATTACGTCAGCCCTCCTACCCGTCCGTCATAAGCTTCTTCTTCTTCTTTTCTTTCTTTTTCTGCCAAACAGGCCTATATTTCATCTTTTTCTCATTATTTCACATAAATCGTGAAATAATAAATTGTTGTCCTATTATTACCACACACACACCTGATTAATTTCTTTATTCCGAAAAAAGATATCGAATTTCCTCGTTTTCACTCGGATCAAATAACATATTTTAGCAGCTACCAATATTTATTCATTTTGCATGCAAATTTCCTTGAGGCCAAAAGGGCCCAAGTACTTCTTCTTCTTCTTTTTACTCATTCATTCCCTCTTTTTTCTCTGATCTCTCTGCGTCTCCTATAGGACTAATACTCTCTCGCGCACCTGTTCCAATGATATGTCTGTGTCTCTCAAAAATTATCGATCTTTTTTTGCGGCTCTTGCGCACTGCTCTTGCTCTCTATTTTTTTGTGTTTTTTATTTGCCAAATAATATTGTTTTTTATTTCTTAAACTGTTCAATTTGTTAAATACGTCATTGTGATTTTCGGATTTCACTAGAAAATTGTTACTTTTTCGTCTAACTCGTATGAACCGTATACTCTTGGGGTCAATTACCCGATTTTTGGTCACTGGTTTTTCATGTCACACGATTTTCACCCTTTGAATTTTCTATTTTTTCTCTTCTTCTTCTTCTCCTATGCCAAATTGTTTCTTATGTTGGATTTTGATCTCAATTATTCTAAAAAACCCCTCCAAAAACAATTATCGGATTAGATTTTTATTTTGAACGTGGTTTTTTTGTTGAAAAAATCCGCACTCTTTTTCTTCTTTTTTTCTGCTTCAAATAGTTTATTTCATAGTCATGGATATTTGTTTACATATGGCTAGGGGATATTTGTGAGAATGAGAAGAAGCGTTTATTGGATTCGGTCTCATATGAGTAGTTCTATATCCTTACAGTAATATTTTTGAAAAAAGGGAAATTTGTGTTTCAAAAATTGTTCATAGCTTTTGTTCATAGATGAAATTATCTTGCTCCCGCGAATATATTTATTCTCGATATCATCAGCTAATGACAAGTTAATCCATGATCAATCATTGAGTGGGACTCATATTTAGAACAAAATTCCACGTCATTTTTTCGCAGAATGCTTTTTACTTATTTTTAGCACACTATGGTGATTTTGTTTCGTCTCATTTTGTATTATATTTAAACCTAATAGCTTATCGTTTGTATTTTTAATTTTCTCGAAAACGTCTGACTTTTATCGATTAGAGTTTTTCATAATAACTCGACCTGTCGACGCGTATTGTATTGGTAAGAAATTTCTCTTCACAGCAGATCGTACCTCTTGCATTCTTACAAAAAATGTTGTCTATTTTCTGGCTCAATTTTTCACAAAGAGAGGTCAAGTTTTTATTATTCTCGAATTCTTTGCTGCTGAATGACGAGTTTTATGACTTTGCAACATCTAAAACTCAAAGTACTGGCAGATCAAAAATTTCTTCATTTAATTATTGTAGTTCGAAATTTTCTGGCTTAACACTTCAATCTGTAGGACCTGATGTAGAACCAAAGAAAGTTCGCGAGGTCCTGGATTCAATTTTTTTTTAAATATATGTGAACTTTTCCTGATATGTTGTACTTTTGATCCGCCGGAGGTTTTTGTGAAAAAAAGTTATAAATGTTGGTTTATTGTCCATTTCAATTTTCTTTTTTTTTATTCGATATTTTTGATCTGCAGGTGTCTGATTCTCTAGTTTTTTCCAGAGCTGTTGAAATGGGCAAAATGTGGGCTCCAGATAGCCCAGATAAAAATGCCCATTCCATCCCACCCCACTTCGAGAAATGACCAGATAAACTGGGGTGGGCTGGGCTTTCCCAGGTGGGAAATATAATTCCAAAAATGTAGAAAAAGTTCACGTTTTGTATTTTTTTTTGCTGACGAATTTGTCGTTTTTAGTTCATTTCATAAAAAAGTCGCATTTTTTTCAAGAAATGAAAGAAAAAAGAAGCCCACCTGGGCTCCCATGGGATGGTAATGTTTATCTGGGATTTTCCCACGTGAACAATTTTACTCATTTTTCCCATTTAAACTGGGAAGCCCATTTGGGGTACATTCCATTTCAACAGCTCTGGTTTTTTCTCACTATTTCGTCTAATTGGTAAAAAAAATCTCTTCTCAAAGAAATTAGTAAATCAGAATAGACATAATTACTTTTTCACAGAATTTTCAGGCGATAATAAAAACAGCATAATACCAGGAGCTCGCGAACATCCCTTGTGAGCTCTACCTTGAAAAACAGCTCTATTCACATTTGAAGTCAGAGATTTTACGTTAAAAAAAAATGCAATTTTTGAACCATATGTATATACGTTTCTATATTTCATGAAATCCCGAACGTCTTTTCTATCCACTGGTTCTTTTTGAAATAACATATGATCCTCTTCGATATGATCTAGTTCTCTTTCTCAAAAACTTATACTCATATTTATGTATTTGACATTCCGTATGCTTCTTCTCGAATAATATCCAGTCGTTTTTATTTGCTCACTGAGCCATGACAAATTTCTTTTTCTCCTTCTTCATTCTACTCCTTGCTCTTACTTTATTTACTACTTAAAACTGGTTCATTTCCGAACGTTTCTTATATTTTTTGTTCCTTAATGCACTATGCTTTTCTATCTATTCGTTAATGAATTTATGGAACCCATGGGAAATCTTTTCTTGGTTCATCCAATGAAACATCTGTTCAGTTTTTGCCACCTAATTGGCCATCTCCTTCGATGCTTCCTCGTTTGTTTTCCTCTTCCTAATCCTCCTAAATATAACATCAAAAGGCACAGTTCTTTTCTCGAGTTGATATTGTTCTTTAGAACAAAAAAAAAACATTGTTCCCAATGTAGGTTTAACTCTCGACCGATGTTGAACACTGACTCATTTTTTGTCAAAAAATAAATAAGTATGCCCTATGTATGTAATACATAGATAAAAATATCAAACCGGCCATCATTCCCATCGTTAATATACCAATTACATAAAATTGTTATGAGAGTACTTATTTTAATTGAGTCGCCTAATGGAAGTGTTTACTAGTCCGGCAAAAAATCGATAATTTTCGAATAAATTATATCGATGAGCATCATCATCATCATTCGGGCGCTACAAACAAGTTTAATTTATTCGTATTATGTATATACTTTTTGTAGTTTATGCAGGAGAAAATGTAGTATTTTTAGTAGGTTTTACGTAGAACGTTGCTCGAAAATTTGTAGCGGAGCAAAACTCAAAATTATTGAAGCGCTATTTCATTTTGATAAACTCTGTACTAATTTAGGAGACTGCTTTTTTTTAAATTACGAAACTTGGAATAGTGCCTAGAAATGGTAGTTTTGGTGGAACCTTCTGAAAGCTCTGATGAAGTTGGGGTCAAAATCCTGATTTTATTGGTTCAGGTTTAATTGAGGAAATTGAATTCAGAAATTTTTGAATTCAAAACCCTGAAGAAATTAGGGGGCCGGTTAATTTTTGACGGCCCGAGAAGCCCAATTCCGATTTGAACAGAAATAAAATTTTTTCAAAGTTGTAGCCAAATTATAACTCAACATCCAATGTTGAATTCGACTCGGATCAATTCAGGCTTTCGATACAGTCAAATTAATCTAGGCTGGTCTGTGCAAGTTTTGGGTAGTCAGGTTTTTTTGACTGAGCTGACTTTTTGACTCTTTCAGCCTTGCTGACCTGAAACTTATTTTTCTTCGAAAAAAATAATTGTTACACAATTATCTTTCCCATCCCAAAAAAAAAAACAATAACATGTGGCCATTGATTAAATTGACATCTCTTCAAACATTTCCCCATTCAATTTATGACATGTCGTGCACTCTCTCGAATTCCTCTAATATTCACCATTTTTGCTGTCAATTCATACATATGATATGACACACTAGTCAATTCGGCTGGCTCTTCACACTTTTTTCCATTGTTCCATTCTATTTTTGCCTGTTTCAAATATTCATTGTATTTTTTCTTGCAACCACACCCCATTTTGTTTTTTTTTCTGAGACATATTTAGCAAAAACAAAAAAAAAATTGAAGATGACAGACAATAATTGAATTATCTGAAACCTGATTTTTTTTTCAGTTCAGCAAGGACATTCTCTATTTCTCTTTTCTCTCTATCTCATTTTTCATACGATTATATCTTTTTTATTGTTTATGAATATATGTATAGTTCGTTTTTTTTTCTGTCACTGTTGTTTACACATTTGTGTTTTGAGAAAGTTTTCAAATCGATTCTTTTTCCCGTCATTTTCACATGGTTGGCTGAAACCATTTCTAGACATTTTCTTTTTTCACCTACATAAATAAAGTCATCCTTGAAGTGCATAATTGATTCGCCAATTTTGATACTAATACAAAATGACGGATGCGACTGAGACCAAACTGTTTATTATTAGCAACAAAAATATTGCATCATAATATTTTTTAGTCATACGAATTTTTGAAATTTTTCATAGTTTGGTACCAAAAATATGGCTCATTCTTCTCGTTTTGTCAATTTGAAAAAAATCGAATCTCTTTTTTTCCCAAAAATAGATAATCGTCATTTGAAAAGAATTTTTTTTTTTTGAAAATAAGCAGCTTTTTGATTTATTATTTTAAATTCGCATCACGGTCTGTTTTTGGACATTTCATTGCTAGAGGAACATCAATGTTTTATTTTTATTTATATTCACGTGTTTTTTTTTTTCAAATTTTATTCTCTTTAAATTTGTACACTTATAGAGTTCGACTTCCTTATCATTATGATATATTTTTTATCCTCCGAACTTTTTTACAGATATTAGTAATTTATGAAAATGATAGGAATAGAAAATTCAAGCAACTTTTAACCCTCATAACTTTTTTCACAAAGATTTCTGATTGGTTAAAAAATAACATAATGATCAGGATGTTGAACTTAAGAACTGTATATGTTTTTGAAACACGTTGATTTTTCCCTTGATTCTACCTGTCAAACCCTAAAACGTTCTAATCCCAAGTTTCAGTTTTTTTGAACATCAAAATGTTTCCTGCATACCGAGATTCTATTTTGGACTCCCAGAAATAATTTCTGTTATTCAGTGCAACCGGCTTCTAATTTTTTATCTTCGTTTCATTTTTTAGTACAAAATTATGGCCAGAAGCCTGGAAAAGTGTACTCGTATACCTGGTTGAAGAAAAACCTGACAAAAAACTTTTTTTTCCTTTCTGAACCAGAGCTGATTCCAATAAAATTTTGATTTTGAAATGTTTCGAAATGCCAATGATGACAATATTTGCACCTATTCTTATTATTGCAAGCCATTTTTGCTCTAAGGCTAAAGTATTTCGAAGCAAAAAAAGAATTGTCACACAAATCTCGATTCCTAAAAAATTCAAGAGATTGAATTTCGTGCCAGCCGGCATGCCGTAGGGCAAATTACTAGGATTCGTTTTTTTTTTTTCAAAAAAAAAAAATTCAATTTCATTTTTTTGTTGCTCTTCATTCCATTTTAGTATCATCTTCTTCATATTGTTTATTTTTTGTTGTTTTGTTTTGTTACAACCAAAACAACAAAACATTCTCCATTTTCTCGTTACTAATTTGTCTCTATTGTTATTTTGATCTAGTCGACTTTTTTTTTGTTTACTATACTAAATTTGTACTTTGAAACAAAACAATGAGAATGACTAATGTTTGACATTTATTGATAACACAGTTCTTTTTTTTTTTGAAATTATTTTTTTTATTCGAAACTCTCTGATAACTTATCGATTTTTGCAGAAAGAAAAATGCGAAACTCGAAAGAGTGGCGTGGAACGACTTCGACAAGCCGAGTATTTGTGCAAAGGGGATATCAATTATCTGATGAATTGGCACATCGACAAACTCAGGTACGTGATGTAGAAGTGTTCTAGGTTTATTATGCGAAAAAATGATGTATATCAAAAATTAATGTTATCTTTGAAATATTTAAATTCTGTTTTTAGAAAAAAATTGAAGATTTTTGATCCACGAAATTTGGAAATCAAAATTTTATGACGTTTTTATTAAAGTTCAAACATCTAATTTCCATCTTCAAAGTACTGCTTAACCGTGGAGGTCAGCTAACGAAAAGTAGATCAAATTTTGAAAAGTTTCAAAATCTCTCATTTTAACCTGCTATTTCGTCGGTTCAAACTACATATAGTCTTTTGTCGATGACTGACCTCCACGGATAAGCAATATCAAAAAATTCAATACATTTACAATTTAATAACAATTTAGCCTTTTAAATAGGTTTGTAGATCATTAAAAGAAAAATTGGGTTACTATAGTTTTATTAGAAAATTAGCTTCCATAAACATGAGTCCATGAAGTTAAGAATTAGTAATATTGAAGATCTATGTACATTGAAAAGTCACTTAGTTAATATCTTGAAATTGATTCATGGCTCTTATCCAACTTGATTTGACTCTATTAGTGTCTAACAAGGGAAAGTTTTGAAAAAAATCTGGAGTTTTTTGATGAAAAGTAAGTCGTTTGATTGATCTTGGAGCGTTGAGAAAGATGTCGTGTTCAGTTTTTGCGAAACGGTTCGCAGAACAGAGATATCGGGGGAGTTTCGAGTTTTGGGAAATTCACAAATTTCATAGGTATCCGCTCTACAAGATGCTCAAGCTTGATCATACTATACCAATATTGGGTAGTTTGACATTCCGAACAACTTCCAAATAAAATTTGACTTTAAAAATTTAAAATTCCGGAATTATACACAATTTTTTGAAAGTTCATCAGAATTCATCAGACCTCCAAGTTTTCTCAGTAGATCAAAAATAAATGCGTTGCAAAAATGTTCAATTTTCATATTTTGGTAGATCAAAACAAGTGTGTACTTTTCAACAAGTGTTTTTATCGCATTAGGGTCGGTTTTTTGTCAAAACGGATCTAGGGTTTCTTTTCGCATCAAAGAACCCTTGAGTACCTTTTTCTTCTGATGTAAAACTTGTAGTTTGAGGGAGAAAATTGAGATTTTCAGTTCAAATTTTGGAGCTCAGTTTTGAGTTTCTCAGAGGCGTTTCGCAAAAACTGACGACGGGATATTTTTCAGCGTCTCGAGATCTATAAAATGACATATGTTTCATCAAAAAACTCCAGATTGAAACCATTTTTTTTGTAAGATTAAATAATAACCATCAGGGTACTGTAGTTTCAGTGTTCCCGATACGCAAGATATTCTGAATCAACATCGGAAAAACTTTAGAAACACATTTTCTGAGGTGATTGAACCCATAGAAACCGAGTCTAACATTAGTTATCTGGAAAAGGAACGTCTTACTTCAGAAAAAAAAAACTTATTTATCAATAGAGTGCGTTTTTTTATTCCTTCTATTGAAACTTCAATGAGACAATTTTAACCGGTCAGTTTTCTGATTGATAGATTCAAAAAAGAATATTTCAACAGGTTTGATAATATAAGTCATTTTAAAGCCGATAAAAAACCACGTTAGTTATTACTTTCTCTGTCCCTAGATGAAATTTCAGACAGCCTTAGAAACATACTTTCATATTTTGAAGACCCCAGAATAGTGTCTCCATACTATAGTTCCTGAGACTTCCCAACAACTAAAAAATGTTTTTAATTAGACCTGAATTACAAAATCGGAATATGTACGTTTCTGTAGTAGGATAAGATAAAACTTTGAACAAATTAGAACAGTACCAAAATCTAATAATTTTTTTTGGTCGAATTTTTCAGAACTACTGATTCATGTCCGACTTTATTGAAGAAATCATCATGTTGTTTGTGAGTAACATTTTCAAGAATATTATATCCATTTTTTGACATCTCTAACTTTTTCTCATAGATTTTAGAGACACCAAATTACAACAACCTAGTTCCTCTGAAGTGTGGAAAAAAAAATCTGTAAATGAAACTTTGTGAAAGAATGAATAAGTACCAAGATTGTTTTTATATAGTTTTCTGGGTCCGAAAAAAAACTTCTTATCTGCTTCTACGTGTTGAATTATTCCTATTACCACTTCATTGTAGAGAACATTCTGAAAAATAATTTCGATCAAACATCTTTGCGTTTCCACATGCTTAAAAAAGCAATTTCTATAGTTCACCACTCATCAAGAGGGAGACAAAAAACTCCGACTATATATAACTTTGACAAAATCCTTCCCCTCCATTCTTTTGCCTGCAAAACTTCACCACCCTTTCGGCCCATATTAACAATTCAAGTGCTTTTTTTTCGCTCCAAAAATATTACAACTTTTAAGCGAAATCTCAAGTGGGTGGTCTACCAACATTTTTTGTTTTGTTCCAGGTACTCGAACGACGTTATGGTGGTGGAGCCCGTGCACATCGCGCAGCCACAATAATTCAACGAGCATTTCGCGATTATTGCCTACGAAAACAATTTCAAACGATAATGAACAAAAATCATGATCATGTACGGGGTTATGATCAAAAGTGTAGTACTTCGTCAGCTCCTTCACAATCGCAGAGAAACGAATTGTCATTGACCAGGTGCGTTTTGTTGTACTTATAAATACGACCAGCTGTACGTTTTCATTGTATCGAGAACCCGAAACCCTTTTCTTTTTTTTCGAAAGTACCACCTTTCCTGACAATCAAAGATTTTTTAGGTGAAAAAAGTAAAGTATCTTGTTACGAAAAGTAAACTTAACCTGTGAACATTTCATTTCGCTGAACACCCTAAATTTTATCAATATTTGTCTGTTTTTTTTGTGTTTCTTGCCTGTCATATTCTTTGTTTCGCTTGCGCCTCTTTTTCCTCCCTTCACATAGTGAGTCATGTCTGAAAAATCTGGGAATATTTATGTTTTATAGTGCCGCTCGCTCACACAAAAACGCACGCGCGACGGCGCGGATAACATTTTATGACAATTCTCGCCTAGCATTAATTTCACTTTTTTCTTCGTCTTTTTTCATTGTCAAAATACGCTTCTCTTTTTTTACATACACATATTGGCAATTTAATGGTATTGCCTTCGTTTCTGTTTATTTTGATCCGAGTAGAATGAGATACTGTGGGATTAAAAATGTGGACTTTTTCATTTCTTTTTCTTTTTTTTTACACTATGCAAATCTTTACACAGCTCAAAAAAGATTGCGGCAAAGATAGTAAAGTTTTTTGAAATTACTTCTTGGTCCTATATTTTTCGGATAGAATCATTTTTCAAAGACACATGTACATTTATTTCCGAAAAAATACAATTTCATTGTTCCATTCATTCCAATAGCAAAAAAATAATTGATTTTTGTAATTCCTTGCTTTCCTTTCCTTATTTTTGTTAGTTTCTAATGTATGAAAATGTATCAGATTACTGTATTGATACTCTACTAGTAGAACTATACACTTATAGAGAAAAATGATAGTTTCCTGCTTGAACGGAAATGCTACATTTTTTCTTTCTTCTTCGTCGTCGTCTTTCTCGCTTTCCATTTATTTATTTTCCATTTCGCAAGACAGACGTGTCAAAATTTAGTGTTTTTTCTTTCATTTTAACTTCAAAAAATTGATAAATAAATTTAAAACCGCGCGTGAAAAAAATCGAGATGAGTCACGTGCGCTCTGATGAACACTTCATTTTATTTTCAAAATTTTCGAGTTTTTCACACTCATGCTGAAAAATGATTTTCGAGCTTGTTCTAGTGTTCCCTATCGCGATCCTGACTATCATCTCGATTTTATAGTGAGTAATAATTCTCAAGAAATGTTAATTAACATTTGAAAAAATGTTTTTCAGCCGATACGCGACCAGTTTAAGCACCCAACTGCGGATTGATCAAGCGGCTCGATCGAACACAGTTGATCGAAGTCCACCATCACCGGCACCGTCATCAATCTCAACTCTGCAAAATTCCCATATGATTGGTTAGTTTTTCTCTCTTTCCTCTCATCTTTTCGAACCCAAAAGACATCTGACCACAAAGTTTAATATTAAATTAAATAGTGATCGCTTTTTCTGCGAGAGATACTAAATTATCTTCTCACTCGAGTCTGTTTTGTTGGCACAACAACAGATATTTTGGCATTTTTTTCTCATTTGTTGACAAATTGTTGCGATGTAAAAAAAAAAGAAATATTGAAACTTTATTTCAAGGTAAAAAAAATCACATGTTTTTTTTCTTATCACTCAACAAAGTTTCAACTTTACAGAAAGTCTGATGTCACCCCGAATGGGAAATCGCCGATTTGCATCTGCAATTCGATGCGGAATGCCGACTGGAAGTAACGATACATCCACTGAAGTTTGGCTACCTCGACCCACTTTAGTCAATCATAATCCAGCACATTCAAGCTCTTTACCAAGATTGGATAAACGATTAAATGAGTGAGTTCATTTCGTTTTTTTTGTGACGCAATAATTTAGAAAAATTCCAGACGCGTTGAATCACGAAAAACATCCGTGGAACAAAATGCGTCATCGGTGAAAAATTTAACGGAGCAAGAGAGAAAACGACAATATCGAATTGCCCTCAACTTTTTCAACAAGTAAGATTTTAAAAATTTCTTGCCTGATGTTTTATTTACTTTTTTTTTCAGAAAACCCGAACGCGGAGTTCAACTTCTGACAGCATGGGGATTTGTGAAAAGTTCGCCAGACAGTCTAGCCAGTTTGTTATTTGGTCGACGTGGTTTATCAAAATCAATGATTGGCGAATACATTGGAACACTACATTCGTCATATCATAATCTAGTTTTGAAGTGAGTATTTTTAGCGAACTGTCTCTCGGCTGTGTTTTGACACTGAAGTGCTGATGGAAAATAAACATCATTTTTCGATAAACAAATAGTGTCAAAATCTTTGCGTTTTTTTGCCAAAACAACATGAAATTGTCATAAAATGAATGTTTTTAAAAATTTCGAGCAAGATTTTGAAAATAGACTGTCACTAATTATTTGAATAAACTTTAAAAGTTATATTTCATATGTTCCGGAAAAAATTCATGATCCAGAAAAAATACTGAAAACTAATGACAACGATTCACAAATTCCACCAATTTTTTCTTAAAAGGAAAACTTTGTATTTAGAAATAAATGCATAGTATCTTCTCAAAAATTAACCATTCTATACAGTGTATGTTTACTGAAGTACAAAAATAAGCCTTTCATCAAATATTTTCGTAATAATATTTGGGGCATTCTTACTGTGGAATATTCAGCTAAATTCGAAAATAAAATATTACAAAAATAAATAATGTTTTCAGATATTTCATGACTATGATAGACGTGCGCGGACTGGAAATTGATGTGGCTCTAAGAAAATCGATGCAATACTTCATTCTTCCAAAGGAAGCGGAGAAGATTGATAAAATCATTCAAGCATTCGCTATTCATTATGCCAAATCAAATCCGAAACGAACATCACATTTTCGCGGTGGTTGGGATACCATTCATCTCTTATCATTTGCCATCATCATGCTCAACACTGATTTGCACTCACCGAATGTCAAAACTCGAATGACGATGGCTGATTTTGTGAAGAATTTAAGAGGACAAGATAAGATTGGTGGTGAAAAAGAGGGAAAAGATATTGAGAGACATATCTTGGAAGGAATTTATGAGAGAATGAAGAGAGATGAACTGAAAGCCGGTGATGATCATGTTGCACAAGTACAGCGAGTTGATCGAGCCATTGTTGGAAAAGATAAGCCGGTAAGTATTACATTAGAAAGTTTTGTCTCTCAAAGTTTTTTACCGTTAAAAATTTGAAAAATAAACGTATAAATGTGTACATTTTTCGAGTTTTTTCAAGTAATAAATAAATCTCTAAATTTCCAGTTTTTAATCTGAAATTCTTGTTTTTAAATCTGACAAAACACATTTTTCAACGTAAAACAAGAGCTTGGTCACCATATATATTTTTATTTTCAGCGTCTCACTGAAACTCCTCGTCGCCTCGTCTGTTATTGCCGCCTTCAACAGATCGCCGACCCAGCCAAACGACAATCCTCATCAACTCGCGAACGCGACGTTTTCCTTTTCAACGACATGATTGTCGTAGCCAAAGGAGTGCGACGAAATTCCTCGGCAATATCCGGATGTACATATACCCTAAAACAATGGTCATTCCTCCTTGGCGCCACTGTTCAAGAATTTCAACGTGGACAGTATGAGTTTGGCCTCACAATAACCTGCCCTTCTAACGAGAAAATACACTTCAATGCTCGAAATTATGATGATCGCTGTCATTTTGTGGCCGATGTTTGCGAATCGATCAGGGAAGCGACAGAAATGGAACAAGTTCGATTAGAACTCGAAATGGAACAACACACCCTTCGAAATGAGAGTCAACGCGATAGCGGACTTCCGGATATGGACGACTCTTTAAAAAATGGAAGCACATCATCATCATCTGCAAATAGTAGTGGTGGTGGAGGTGGACCTTCCTTCCGTCGACTATCCTTTAACTCATTAGATAGCGGTGTAGTTGAAGAACATTGCGACAATTAAATTGTCATAACTCCCCACTATAGGTAACTATTTTTCTTGTATTCTGTCTCACTTCTTTTTCACGAGGTATTTTTCTATTCCCCCCGAATCCCCCTTGACCAAGTATCTTTACCATTGCTCATAATTCACTTTCCCCATTTCTAAAGTATATATTCTTCTGATACTGGTTGTATTATGTTTATTGCATATAAAAATTATTGTTATGTATTATTTGCTCAAGTTTCTCTTCATCATGTTTTGAAGCATGTATCCTACTTTGGAAATACAAATCGCAAAACTTCGATTAATAAGCCCACATCCAGCAATTTGAAAAATTCCCGTGTCTAAACCCGTAAAAAGCGATTCTGCCACAAAAAAAAACACATTAGAAGTCAAATCAGAGCTAAACAAAACCAAAATTGCCCATGGAGCGCGTTTCATCCTCTCATTTTTGATTTATATAAATATTTTTTATAAATCAAATAATTATCACTAGGCAACGTTCGAATTTTTCCGAATAGCCATAAATTATTTTCACAGAGAAAAGTATAACTTTAATTTGGTGTTGTTTATTTTCTCTAAACATACTCTCTCTTCACCATATGCATCTCTTGCACTCTGCGCCTCTGCTGCGCTATACACTGTCTAGTCATCGACTAACGAAAAGAGGGACACTCACATGTTTTGTTTTCTTTCGATTTTTACGTTTCATTTCAATTTTCACCGTGTTTCAAAATTTGAAATTCAGTACTATGGAGGTTTTTGTGTCAAAACTAAACCAGAGAAAGCTCGAGTTTAAGGCTTTCTGTTCTCACAATTGTTCAGGATGTTTTTGCCAAATTTTTGAGTTGGCACAGAAGTAATTTCCATAAAAGTAACTTATTCAGTGTCAAAATTTTGAAAATAAAACTACTTTTCCTTATCTTACCGGATTATCGCAATTTCTATTTTAAAAAACTTTAGAGGTTTTTTGATTCCTACTGTACGTATATGTTGAGATGAGCAATCGTCTTATATTTGTCAAAATTCAATTGGTAACATGCGCTTCATTGATGATGTAATATTATTTCGATCTAAATGGAAATTTTGGTTGATTTTGACATTAAAATCGAATTCTACGGGCCAAATAACCCTGCCACGGCATGCCGCTAAAACTGTTCTTTTTCCGATAAATCCAGTGACTTAGAACGTTATCAAGGTTATTCATTTTCAGGCGTGATGGGTAACCATCTCGATAAACTTGGTGGATATGCAGACTCTGAAGAATCACAATCTCCTGAGCGAATAGTCGATGATATTCTGACGCCTTCAACAAGTGGAACAAGTCGCAAAAGAAAAGCTGATCAAAAAGAATCTGATTCACCCACTACCTCGAAGAAAGTAACCAAGCTTGACACCGCCAAATATGTATATGAAAAATTGTTCAAACAGGTGAGGTTAATTCAAATTGTTGATATAAAAGATAATGCAAATCTTTAGGGAGAAGGATCGGATATCACTATTCATGCCGTTGGCCGCGTATGGAATCTACATAAATTTTATTTACAACAATGTTCATACTTTGAAGTTTTATTGAATGGAAGTTGGAAAGAATCTAACGAAAACTCAATTCATCTTGATGTAAAAGATGAAAATGTGACACAAGAAGGAATGGAAGCAGTTCTAGCTTCTTTGTATCTAAATGAAATCGAAATTGATCTCGAAAAAATAGAGGGAACTCTCGCCGCCGCGATTCTGCTCGGATTAGATAGTGTTGTAAATAGATGCGAAGAAACTATGATCGAAAATTTGGCCCATAATAACGTATTGAGGTTGCACGACATAGCAGAAAGATATGGTTTAGTTCAAGTTCAGAAGACGGCACTTTTCAGTTTGAAAATGCTATTTTGGAAGTTTATGAAGAACCGTGAGATGCTCAGAGATTTAAGGCAAGTTAAATTTGTTTTCGAAGCGAAAATATATTTATCTTTTTCAGTGAGAGCTTATTCAACCGACTTCTATCGTCTTCTGAATTATTATTAGTTGAAGGAGAAATGGATCTTTATAAAATGGTCAAATCGGTGAGTTATTTTTTGGAGTAAAAACATTGAAACAAAAAACCCGTATTCAGTTTTAAATTGAAATTTTCAATTTGAAAGTTATACTACCAAAAAACGGTGCTGATTAAAAAAATTTAATTCAAAATACTGGTTATTCCAGGCAATTTGACTCTTAGCAACATTCGTCTCCATAACTACGCACAGTTATAGGTAATTTCAAATTCTTGTGCTTACCGATAATAAATTCCTCAAAGATTTTCCTATTTAGCAAATGACCTTTCGATTGGGAAAAATATTCTCTTATTCATCGAATAAAATGAGCAGATAGCCTCTTTGATAAAAATATTTTTTTCATTTCACAAATACAGAAAACGATCCGTTCTTCGACAAATCAAACAAGTTGGTCAAGATCTCCAACCTAAATTCCATCTCTAATTTTTCGAAAAAATTCATTTTCCAGTGGATCTACATTCAAGAAAATCCATCTAATCTGAATATGTATGATTTGGACGATCAGCAATTCGACAGGACTATATCAGAATTCTGCCGTAATTCACCGACTAACTACCTATTTTTGAAATATGCATCTTTGTTCAGTCCTTTACGAATACATCATTTTCTGACATCAACTGGTAAATAGTTCGAAGTTTAAATAATTGTTTCAAAAATGTTGTTTTCAGCTAGCATCAGGCTCATCGAGTTTGACCGTTTGATACCTCACGAAATTGTGACTTCTGTATCTATAGAACAATGGAGATCACTTCTTCGAACCGAGGAAAACCCGTTATTGATGAATGATCTGACCGAAGACAACTTTAATCTAAACGCATTACGACTTGGCAGAGTTATTAATAAGTTTCCGAAATGTTGGAGATGGACCGGTTTCAATTTCGGTGTAGATTTATTACTGCATATTACATCCTAGTAAGTTGTCTAAGTCCATTTTTTTCTCTATTTTCACAATTCCAGCTCGCTGACAATGAAAAGGAATTGTTTAAACCAGTCAACACCGTACTCGATAAGTCTCAAAGCAGAGAGAAAAATTCATTATAGGTGGGTAATTTCTATCCAAGATTTAAAATGTTTTTTTTTCTTCTAAATTCAGAATAATTATGGCGGATGAAAATGGAAAGTGCTTCTTTGATAGTCAGAAAACCGAAGTTTCACTTCGCCCGGATCAATCGGTGGTTATAATGCGATTACCAGAAGATATCACTCTCCCAATCTCAATTCATGTACAATATCTTGCCGTCGATCCTCCGCAACCTTCACTTATTTTTGTGAACGATTTCGTAAGAAGACATAATAACACAAATGTATTATAAATCTCAAACTTTATGAGCACCAAAATATGTTTCTTGTACATAATAAAAGAGTTACCTTAAAAATGATTAATTTTTCACATAAAAATCTCTTCAATCTCCTGTTTATAGTTTTTTGTCACACGATTCAAAAACCTGATCGCATCCAGGCAAGCTGTGAGAAACGATAAGGGGAATTAGAAAGAAGAAACATTTTGATGGCAGAATGATTTTTATATTTCTTCTCATTGTATTATATAGTTCGAATGTGGTGGTATCTCAACCACTTCTTTTTCCACATGGCTGGTATCAAAGTAAGAATTTACGACCGAGAGATGCGATTATGTTGAATATGATGGCACAATCGGCCATTGAATACGGTGGAAATACACTTGCAGTAAGTTCGGATCATTATCATCTGTATAAGGTTGATGTAGCTAAGAACCGGTCTAATCTCGCATGGCTACATTGTCCTACTGTAGTTTCTATTTTTAGAAGTTGAACTTCTTTAACGATATTAAAAGAAGTCACGAAACAGGAAAAATCACAATTTCATAACCTCAATTTTTTTCAGACTCTTTGATATAAAAGTGAAAACTACGATACTGAAAATATGTGAAGCTAAAATTATTTATAGTAAGTCTGAAAAGATTAGAAACTGGATGACACGTTCTTTGGTGAAATTAGAAGCTGTAACCCAATATGCTCCTCTATTTCACATCATACCCGAGAACATTTGTAGGATTTCGACACTCTAGACGCAGTTCGAAAACTCGTTCCACGTCCATCTAATCTTCCACGTGACAGACTTGAAGACGATGAAGAGTTAGACCGAGAACCGATAACGACAGCTGATTCACCGGAAGGTACGTAGAAAAAATCTTCATATCGAAATAAATTTTCCGTGTAGGTCTCGTTCTTCCCAAGGACGGTGAGGCTAAGGCAAAGGAAACTGCAAATAATGCAACGAGTTCGAAGCCGAAACGTGAAAGTTCTCCATTCCGACGGGTCGAGTTGAAACTTAACAGAAGTAAGTCCAAACACAACTTGAGGAACAAACTGACAGTTTCCCAAATAAAATTTGCAGAACGCGCAGTAACCAAACAAGACGAAGAAGAAGTTGATGCTTCGAAGGAATCAACATCTCCATCAAAATCCTCTTCAACTTCAGCTTCGAATCCATTTGAAGAAATTGCAACTAGAGGTCCTCCACGTGATTATATGTATATGAGACAATTACGTAATCGAAATAGAAAAAACCGAAAAAGAAATCGTCGAAGATATAGAAAACATGGATTTCTGTCAAGAGATGATATTATAAAAGTCAAACCGTAAGATGATTGATGGCTTAGATAAAATAAATTGACATTTTTTGAGGAAAAAATTCTGAAAAATAAGGCTAAATCAAAAGCTACTAAATTGAAAATTGAAAAATGAAATTGAATATCGTGAATTTTTTCAGAAGTGAAGAGGCTCCCTCGGTTCAGCTGACGAATCGCGACAAAGAAAAAGCAGAATTCGAACAAGTCGATCTCAGACAAAAAACTTATGAAAGAGAATCTAAAGGTTTTGTTTCTACTACCTTATTTTAAGTCTTATCTTTGTGTTAATTCAGCCACCGAAGAAGTTCGAAAAGAGATGTTGGAGAAGCAAAACAATCCCAAGAAAGATGATTCGGAAGAGATTTTGAAGAACCCAATTCAGTTGCGACAAGAAGCCGAAGAAATGGAAAGAAGAGGAGGAATCGGGCCGGGAGGTTTGAAAATCAGAAGACTTCCGAATAATCCATACAAGGATGTGGATATTAGAAAACCGACAGTTATCGAGTTACCGATACCGCCGGAAAATGAAGAATAACTAGAGATCGTGCAATTATTATTCAACATGAAAAAGAAAAATCTGCAAATAAATATGTGTGAAAGTCATGCAATAAATAAGCTATTCTAATAATTACCATGATACAATCGGTCTTCTTCGTTTGATCAATAAATGAATCGGTTCAGCTGGTCTCATCATAATTTCTACTTTTGGATTGCATTCGTGCATTTTTTCGATCGATTGAATATCGAAATGTCGTAAAATATGAGTCATTATGACCTTTTCTTCGAAAATCGCAAATCGTTGACCAATACAATTACGGCTTCCAGCTGAGAATGGGATGAATGCAAATGGTTTGCGGCCAACCGAGTTTTCTGGCAGGAATCTGTCCGGATCAAACACCTCTGGGTTTTTCCATTGAGTTGGGTCGCGATGAACCAAATATTGATTGATGATAATGAAAACACCTTTTGGAACATTCACTCCTCCGATTACTTGGTCAGAGCTCAATTCTCGCATTATTATTGGAACAGATGGTCGAATTCTCAACGATTCCTGGAATCATGATGTTGATATTAGAAATTGAATAAAAGGTAAACCTTGAGAACGCATTCCATATATTTGAGGCGAGATAAATGTTCGGTAGTTACATCAATATCTTCACCCATAACTTCATCTAACTCTTCCTAAATTTGTGAATTGATTCTTCCTCTTTTAACGAAATCCAAACCAACCTGCATTTTCCTCATAACTTCTGGATGATTTCCAATCAAATGCAAAGCCCACAACAATCCAGTCGATGTAGTATCATGGCCTTCGAACATAAACGTATCCACTTCCGCTTGAATATCGTCAGCTGCCATCTGTCCACTATGAGCCATATCTAGGAGAAGGTCGAGGAATGCCAGACGACCTTCCAATTTATAATCTGCTTCTTCTAGTGATTTCTTGCGTTCTTCGATCACATCTTTCGTGAACCCATGCAATATTTTGAGACATTTTTCGTGAGTTCTTCCATCTTCTGTCCTAATAATTTTCATGATAATAGGCGTTTAAAAAAAATGAAAAAATAATCTTACATGTTGTAAATGAATCTATTCCAAACCAGTGGATTTTTTGTTCTCGTTTGAATCAAATCATTTATCGTGTGAACAGCCCAAACGTATTCGTTGTTCTTCGATAATTGTGCATTGACTGATTTTCCCATAGATGTTTCACAGATTATATCGAGTGTGCATAAAGTGATAAGAGAATAAATATCAACAGGATCTCTGAGAAAATTTTTGAGTAAAAATTTCTCAACTAGAAACATACTTTGGTCCGTAGCAGCACATTTTTTGTATCATAATTTTTGCTTGTTCATTGAAGATTGGCAAAAAGTCCTTGAGAATATCATAGTGAAACGTGGGTGTTATCAGCTTGCGTTTTGGACGCCATTGTTCACGTCGGCTGAAAAAAACGTATTGGATTGATTTTCGGCGATAACTTACCCTGTCAAAATACTTATTCCTAGCCATGGTTCTAATAACTTGTAAGCAAAACCTTTGTTCAGATGCTTATTAGAAGCCAGAATGGGTTCAACCATATCAGCAGAGTATAACATGAGACATGGCATTGGTCCGACCCAAAGCAAGCACATTCTCGGATCCGGAAATAGATATCCCATACCAACAACTTGATTCATAAAACCTTCGGGATCGGGCTTCGTTATAAGACCATGACCCACAACTGGATAAGAACGTGGCTGACTTATTCCCTGATATCGAAATTTCTAATTAGAAAACAATTCATTCATACTTACTTTCAGAATGTGACGCATTCGCATATGTTTGAAGAGTAACCATGCCAATGTTGTTGTTGATAGAAGAATCAACACCGGAATTATGATCCCCATTTTGCAACAAATGGATTTCTTCAATGAAACGAAGCAAAAGAATAGCAATCCGATTGAATTCAAACTTTCCCGCTTGTTGTTATGAGACCTTTTCGTCAAACATTGTGCGCCTTTGAATGTATTCTGCACTTTTTCTACGGTCACATCTATTTCAGCTGTGTTCTGTTTTTTCTTTCATTTTTTCCGTGTTTTTCTCGTTTTTCAAGTCACATTGAAGCGTCAGTTGTTACATACATTTTTTTTTCTTTTAACTTCTAATAAAACAAGCTATCAGTGTCAAACTATGAAAGTTTTTCTTCATATTCTCACAATTTTGTAAGTTCATTTTAACAAAACCATCAGCAACATAATTTTCGAAAAATAACTATACACCCATCTGTCATCGAGAGATATTTAAACATATGAATTCACCGTTTTTTTATCAAACGTAGTTTATTGAATTATGCTGAATCTCATTATTATCAATTCTATTGCCATGTGAGTCCATTTTTCGAAAACATTTTTCATATGAGTTTATGATAGAATAAATTCGATACTAATCAAATCTTTGTTGGACTAAGCAACATTATTAATTTTTTCAACCAAACTTATAAATCTTATCAATTTGATAAAGTAATTATTTTTGATCGATTTGTAACGAGAGTTACTTCAACACTTTCGAATGTTTGTAAAAAGAAGTTTGTGAAACTCACGCAATCTTTCTCGAAGTTTGAACTGGAGAAAAATAATATGAATATATCAGAACTGATCTACATTTTTTTCAATTTCAACAATACACTTTCGATGAAATTGAGAATATTTCGGTTCTTTTCAAGATTATTATTGTTGCTGTAAAAAAACTTTTCAGCCCGCGAAAAAAATTTGAAAAATCTCTCGTTGGGGTATGCGAGCGCGGCTCGCTCGCGCTTGCGTCGCGGTTCCCTTATGAAGTCGTTGATTGGCTGTTTGCCAAGTCGCGGCTCGCCCGCGGTTTTGTCTGCGTCTCTCAAATTGAATTTAAATTTTTTTTTTCGCGGGGTGAAAAGACAATAGTTATGAAATTTTCAGATGAAGTTGTATAATAATAATTCAGGATAGTCGCTACTTGCTCAAAAATTGTAATTGTAATGTTTAGTGGAATTCAAAAATGGATAATTCTGAAAAAAAACATGCACTACTTAAATGCGTTTTCTTTTTTGAATATTTTCAATCAAAAATACAAGCGAGGTATATATATATAAATATAGAAAATCGCAATGTAAGTGTTGAACTATGAACATTTTCTCCCTATATCACTCTCCCTGTTCGTACAACTTCTTCTCTGATACCATTTCTCTGCTAATCAGTGCAAGACACACACCGAATCGCAATTCAAAAAGTCACGTAATCACTGTTTTTTGTCCTCAATGATAAGAACAAGTTTCACCCCATTTTGGTACTCTGACATTAGTTTAAAGGCCTGTATCGCATACATGTGGTTTTCTTATGCGAGGAAGGAATCGGTAATTGTGTAATATGGTCTGATAAAAGAATCTTTAGACAACCCAAAACATTTTGCAGAAATCATTTGTTCCGACGGGAAGTTGAAAAAATGAGAGTCTAAAAAAAAGATGTTTATTCTGATCGGAACTAAATTTTGAAATTGTTCACAATATCATGTACATTGAGCACAACTTGAGTTCTATGGATGCAATCAAATCTATGTTTTTTCACGGTTCCAATTTCATTAAAATCGTTCACGCTCTTGACAATCATGAAATCTCATCAAATACTTCCGCTTCAAATATCCAATTGTGCACAAACCATCACATCCCTCATATTCTCCGCCCAATTTCATCAGATTTTGCAAAGAACCGCGGCTTTATAAACGCGTTCTTTGTATCTGATCAACGATATCATCATAAATTTCAATGCCATCTCATTTTTCTTCCTTTCTGACTGAATCGAACCATTTTATTCCTTCATTGTGATTTTCTTTTCATGTGAACTTCACGTGTCTTTTCGAACTCTGCTAGTCTGCGTCTCTTTCGGGGCATCCCTCTCTCGTCGAAATTTTCCTGCTTTTGCTTTTTTCTTTTGTGAGTATGTTTTTTTTACTCTCTCGCTGTGTGTTTTCAACGTTTTGTTATCGGCGGAGACAAACTGTCTGATTGGGAGTTACACGTAGGTAATAATTCTCGATTCCGAAATATAATCGTTCTATGTTGTGGGCCCTACATTTCTCTCTGACAACATTTCTGACGTTTATCAAATGAAACTATTGTAGAACAAGGAAATTGAACGGCTAGATAGTATTTTCATCAAATCGCTTTTTTGAACTTCTCCCGGTGACGTGATTGTACATTTTATCAATCATTCTGGCGTGAGAAAAGTAGTTTGCAGTATTATTTTTCGTTTTTTGAAAACTTTATTATCAGGTTGTCTCAATCTTTGGTGCTGCCGAGCCTGAGAAGAACATGAACTGAAAAACATAAAATAATATTTTCAAAACTTGAAAAAAACTTGTCAAAACCGGAAGTAAACATTTCCGGCGACTATGAAGCTAAATTCAACTCCAAAAGCGCTTGAACAGTTGAATTCAACGTATTGACCGGTTCCCTCCAGATGTCCTTACTGCAGAAAGTTGTTTTCTGTTTTAAAAAAATCTCCCACAGACAGGGATTTTGTTCGCATACCAAAAACTTACTACAATTTTGATTTTCTAGCTACATTTTTGAAGAGACTTTCTGAAATTGAACTTCTGGATATTTTCAAAAAAAAATTTAAATTCGGAAATCGAAAAACGTCTCAGGATTGTTTCAACGTATTTTTCAATGTAGCGGAACAGCTACAAGTTGTTCTCTCCCAATTTTATCTTGCATCCATATCTCTGCACGCCCACAAAAATAAATCTGGAAGAATTTTGCGAAAGTCACGTATTGGGGCAAATAAAGTTTGCGAGACGACGCTATACTTTTCATTTGTGACAAACTATACCGTATGTTTTCGACATGCTGTGTTTGACTTTATTTACATCACAGCATGTAGTGTTGTTTGACCTGCCACGTCAATATGTTCCTATTTCCTTGTCTATAATGTGTTTTAAATAATTTCTTGTCACTTTCTTTATTTTCCCCCATTCTTTTGCCCTAGTCTCCTCTTTTTGTTCCACTGTTACGAAGAAAGAAGAATTCGCCTTTATTGATAAGCTTCTTTACTAAATGATTTTCTGCCTAATCTTCTGAAAACATCAATAAACAAGCGTCGTCTCCACATGTTCTCCGGATGATAACATCAATTGACCACCTATTATTATTATTAATTTTATGACCCCAAATATTATACGTCATTGGTCAAAAATCAAAAATACACATTATTTTTATACTTTTATATCTGAAAATATTTCGAGGAAACTTTGTATTTTTGAAAAAGTAAATATTGACTGTTGGGTGTTCTATGTCCACAAAAGCTCAGAATTTACTTTAAAGATTGAAATTTTTCTCATTTTGGATTATTTGACACTGTGTTGTGTTTAATCCTAGGGTTGAAAATAAATGAAAAGTAAATACCTTTCACATTATCAAAATATTTAAAGGATCTCAGATTAAATCCATAATTAAGATTTTTAAAATTGCGACAATAATTGACTTAGGACTTTGGGTTTTCAGAGAAAAAAAAAATCGTGTTAATATTGAAAATCCCATTTTGGATCATTTAAAAAATAAAAATGTCTGATTATTTTCTGCTTTAAACTGGAGTCACCCCATTTTCATGAGCATTCCCGTTTCAGCGTTGCTTTGTCATAATTTAAAGGTCTTCTGCGTTTTTTAGAACACTAAAATTTTCTTCAAAGTGTTGAACTCTGACGCCTACATATTCTCAGGCAATACCTTCTTTCAGAACCCAAGGTTACAGTACCTCCCACATCATTTTTCATCATTTCGATACTTTGTCCTGATAAGCCGATCAACAAACGCTTTTTTCTCCGTTCTCAAGTCTTCCCCGACCTTTGAAAATCACGTGATCTTTTGGAATCGAAAAAACAAATTTTTTTCTCCGCCCATTTTCCATATGGATCGCGCACTATCATTTGAGACCATCATTAATGTTATATATATACTTGTATCAGTTGTCATTTTTAGTGTGTCTATGGTCTAATATACCTACAATAATCGTAATTTTATAGAATGATGCGCGTGGCGATTCCAACAACAGCTGCCTCAGTTCCACGATCGATAATGACGTCTTCGGCGGTTATATCGGAAAATGGAAAAATGACAAAAACACAACAAGAAGAAGAGGTAAAACGACTATGGAAAAGAGCCAATGCGGTCTGTTTTGATGTCGATTCCACAGTTTGTCAGGTATTTTTTAAAACTATAAATGAACATTCCTCGAGTTCATTAATTTCAGGACGAAGGAATCGATGAGTTAGCATCATTTTTGGGTGTTGGTGAAGCGGTTGCTAATGTCACAAGAAATGCGATGAACGGAAATGGACGATTCAGGTATAGGTAATTGAAAGAAAGCACGGTTTGGTGGTGATATTCTTTGTTATAATAGGTTAGGTCTAACATTGCATGGCTATGTTCATATCTATCTAAACTAAAGCTCATGATTTTAAGTTTTAATATGAAATTATTCTTCTCAATAAAATCCGGGAGTTTTTTTAAAGCTTTTTCTTATAACTTTCAGGTATATTTCGCTTTTCCCATTCAGTACGTCACAAAGCGATAAAATCTAATCGATCAGCCAAGAACTTCTAGATACAGTGTGTAAAAATGTAGTCCATTGGAAAACAAAAAAAAATAGAAACTGCTGGCGTATTTTTCTGTCAAAATTTTGTAGGAATTCCCAAATTACAAGCCAAAAAAATTAGCCGAGGTAGAGAAAAAAGTTTCAGTAGTAGTATTTTTTAAATTTGGTTGGGTATTGTTTCTATAAATCAAAGTAACCCGGAAAACTCTATTCGGAAACTTCTAACAATTCGATTTCTTGAATCATTTGAACTATCTGAAACTAAAATTATCCTACAGCGTTGCTTGTCTGACGATTAATAATGCTGAACATTTTAAATCGATCTTTCTATTTTGTTTATAGTATCAATGTTTCCTGATATATTTGTATGAAAATAGTGTAATTTGAAACCAGAATTCTATGTGGTTTTGTAATTATAGTTTGGTGAATTCAGGCTGCAGTAACCGAATAGTATAAGAGCTGAGAAAATTTGAATAGGATTTTTCCCGAATACTAACTAAAAATCTTGAATCTTTGATCATAAAATAGGCCAGGCTTGGTCGGAAATGACCTCTCGGAAATTTTTTTCCGAAATACTTTTTCCGAGAAAACAGGTCGGAAATTTTTTTCCGAAATCATTTTTCCGAAAAAACAAGCCGGAAATTTTTTTCCGAAAGTATTTTTCCGAAAGTTCAAGTCGGAAATTCCGGAAATTTCGGAAAAGCTTCAAAATGAGAGCATACCTCACAGAACATCGTATAGCTCCTAGTTTTGAGAATGTTTCGTCTATTTTCTCTTTCATAAAGCAGAAAAGCTTAGTTTTACTCTTTAAAAAAGTTCCCTGTAATCAAAATTCAATTCCTTGCGAAAATATTATTGAAATTCCGGAAATGAATTTTTCGAATTCTTGACTTTTTTCCGAAATAAAAAATCGGAAATTTTCCGAAAAAAGTCGGAAAATTCGGAAATCCCGATTTCCGTTTCCGACCAAGCCTGAAATATGCAGACTTGAAAAACAAAAAAAAAACTAGTAATGAAGACAAATAGGATTTCGGTTAATTTTTCTTGTCAAAACAATGCAGGAATGTTTACATTTCAGCGGAATAATGTACCTTCATCACATTTACACAATTACTTAAAATAATACGAATGAATTCACCACAATCTACATTGTGCTTTCTTTCGTAGTGTAAAGACAAAATTCAATGTTCTTGTTTTCAGAGAAGCATTGGCTGCACGTCTTCAAGTAATGAAACCGAGTGCAGATCAATTAGAACAATTTATTAATATTACTAAACCAAAAGTAAGTTTAAATAAATACGTTCAAATCCACCGTTTTAACCGGTTGTTTTTCAGCTAACACCAGGAATTAAAGAATTAGTATCTCGCCTACATTCCCGTGGAACAAAAGTATTCTTGGTCTCTGGTGGATTCAGACGGCTGATTGTTCCTGTTGCCGAGTTATTAGGTGTCGAAAAGTCGCATATTTATGCAAATGAGATTCTCTTCGACAAACATGGAAATTATGCGGGTTTTGATACAACTGAATTAACCAGTGATTCAGGAAGCAAAGATGTAAGTATTCAAACTTTTGGAAGTCCGTAGAATAAACGTATTTATTTAAGACGGGTAAACCAGCGGTTATCTCACTATTGAAAAAGAAATTCGGTTATAAAACAGTTGTCATGGTTGGAGATGGTGCAACTGATGCTGAAGCATCGCCACCAGCTGATGCATTCATTGGATTCGGTGGAAATGTGGTTCGTTTTATCGATGAAAAATGTCACATTAATTACGTTTCTTCCAGATTCGTGAAGCTGTCAAACAGCGCTCTCATTGGTATGTCACCGATTTCGATGTTCTTCGTAAAGAATTGGATCATATTGATTCGGATTCAGAATAAACTACTAATTTTTCCTGTTGAAATTTCTTCCACATGCTTTAGCACAATTCACTTTCATATGTGCCATTTTCATTATAGTAAAACTATTGAATTAAAAAATAAGTTTATAATAAGTTATGATGCACGAATTGGAGGTGATACAAGAATGACTGAGTCTCCTCGTACGAACAACATTGGAACTGTCCGTTTTGTTTGTCTGTAGATTTCTTCGAAAGTGTCTTCGTCGGTTTCGCGTGTTGTCACAATTTCTTCGACCTGGAATCCGCTTTTTTAAATATTAGGAATACAGAAATCGCATAATTCAGAAAAATAAGGTGGCGAGGCTACTAAATTTTTATGATTTTGGATAGGGTAAATAAATTCAGACGTTATTTTTCAGCAAACAAGGACAATCGAAATCGATTTTCGCTTAATATTTTGAGCTCTCAGACTACTCAAAACTCGTTGGTTGGTCTCTCATAACCGATTTTAGCGGTATTTTCATTTTACACCGACTCATGGGTGCAGCTATGAATCGTTGAAAAAAGATAATTTTAAGGCATATTCAATTTTAATTTTTACGCAAACCACCTGGTTTTACGATTTCTTTACACCTTTTAATATATTTTTTTTTTTGAAAAAACCTGCGCTCCTTTTAAACGTCTATATAATATGTATAGTATATACTTTATATTGAATAATACTCGTTCGTAGATCGGAAAACAACAAAATTGTGTTCACAGATTTTTGTTAATACGGCGATCGAACAATGGAAATGAATGTTTCTTAACTACTTCGTTTTCAGAAAAAAAAATCACATCGCTCAGGAAAACGAATTCACCGGTGGCGCCCCAATTCCCCATGTAGGAATTGAACTCGCTCTTTGTTTGCACCAATTGCGCCCTAATTCTGGAAAATTCGAGAACACCATATAGGGAAATTTGAGGCCATTTAGGGGCCATCGGGGCGAAATGGAACATTTTTTGGGCGAATTGGGGCACATCGGCGCAAATAGGGGCGGTTTGGGACACTACCTGGGCGAATCGGAGCGCTTCTAATAATTTATTTTCATTTTTTTGTTTTTGTTTGAAGTGTTTTTGTTTGTTTTTGTGAGGTCACACCTCATGATTTAAATGGAAGGTGAATTATATGCGAACTGATGATAGGATTATAAGAAACATTTTGTAGAGTTTATCACATCGAATTTGTTCGAACTCGACTCTAATATAGAAGAATATTTAATAATTTCGGTTTGATTAAAACATGCTCAACTTGTCTATGTTATTCGATATTTCAATAATTCGTGTGATTTTTGCTAAAATTGTAAAAAAACCAGATAAAAAGCCCTGATTCGCCCCAAAAACATGAAATTTGCACCGGAGCTGCCCAAGTGTTCCCGCAAAAACACCGGAGCGGCCACCCCGCCCACAATTCGGGGCGCCACCGGTGGATTCGTTTTCCTGAGTCTAGGGGTTTTTTTCTGTTGTGTTTTATAAGTTTTTTGAACAAAAGTAAAATCACTGATTCTCAGCATGAACTAATAAAATAGTTCTACACTTCAAAAAATATCGCATTTTTACTAAAATATGTAACTTGAAGGGGTCAAGGGTAATATGAAAAATTGAAAACCCTTATTCTTACCTCCGATAAAATCATGTTCAAATGTTGATCAAATGCGCGAAGCTTGCCTCGGAGCTGAAATGTACCATATGGATAATGAGAATGATTAACTTTTCGGACTAACCTCTCTGTCTGTCCTCATTTTAACATGTACTCTTTCTTCTAAACTCAATCTCAACAAATCGAGAGGTTCTTCAATTGTTGCATTCAAAACCTGAAATGTTTCTTGTTTTTGGAATAATATATGGTTATAGTAAACTCACAACTTCTTTTTTCTCTGCCATTTTTTTATCTGAAATTAGAGTATAAAACTTGGAACGAAGTTTGGAAAAGTATTTCAGCGTTCGAAACGCATTATTAAAAACAAATGGAAAAATGGAAAGCATTAATTTACGTTAGATAAATGAATTATGATACAGGTTTTTCAATTCGACTCGGTGCAATTAAATTGTATTTGGTATTCGGATCAACATAACCAATCGGGCCATAGTCGCAATCAGCGCATACCAAATACTGAAAAAAATTGTGTCTTGTCGGAAAAACTAGAGCTATAATACCTTCATTCCATCTACTGCGTTAGTGAAACCAACATTTTCAAATGTGAACATGTCTTTTACAATCCAAAAACCTTTGACGGCTTCCTGAAAAAACCCACATTAAGCTGTTAGAATAAATCAATGATTTACCTTTTGCGTATCTAATCCTTTTTGTTGTCTAGGCAATGGCAACTCTTTTTCATCATTTGAAAAAGAATCTGCTTTATTTGCCAACAGAACTTTGCTTGTACAATATGGGCAATTCAAAGCCTCATCATTTTTCGGCGTTTGGCTCACTTGGAGAGCTACCTCCGCTTCTTGGTGCGTCGTCGGAGAATTTGAAGGCAGCGAGGGACTTGATGAGCTCATCTTTCAAGTGAATTTGACGATACAACGAACCAATTTGTTGTCTTTCGCGAGATTCGTCGACGTTGATATCAGGAATCGACTTTACTTGCTCTTTGAAACTGGCAAGTTCACTTTCGACGTTTCGAAGACGGGCAGTGAGTTCAGCACCACTTCCTTTTTCGACTCTGAAAACTCGTCTTTCATAGTATACATTGTATTGATTTTCAACTTACGAGGTCACTAAAAATATTAAATCGGTGAACAACTTATCCAACGTATTCAAGCAAGCTTCTGGTGAGTTTTTCGAATTCGAGCTCATCTATTGAGCACAAAACTGCGCTGAAAAAACATTTGTTTTTATAGCGATATCGAAGAGAGCGAAACGTTAACACAGTACAATGACAAAACGACGCCGACACGCTAACAAAAAATCGAATTTTTTATATTTTTTTGAAAAATGCAGCGTGCGGCGTCCTTTTTCGCAAAAGTTGAGTTGGCGTGCACGTTTAGATTTACGATAAACAAGAAGCGATCGGAGTGTCGTATTAAACGTCTTTTCATTTTTCTCCATGAAGCTACTATTAAATCGGTTTATTCCGGTGTTACGATCTTCTATAAGACCTTTGTCGGACACCGCCGTAGCGGGAACATCTTCAAGAAACGCAGTTTTCGAACATCCAACAGTTACAGTTCCAACATTTGACATATCAAGGAAATTTGGCAATTTATTCGCACAGACGGTGTATTCCACCTTTTTCGAAAGAGATTTCAGTGTTGAAAGTTTGGTACACGGTGCAAATCGAGGAATTCACAGCTTATCCCATTTTTTAGCCGATCAAAAATGGGACCAAATGGAGAATTTAGTTGCCAAAGAAACTGTCGAAAATTTAAAATTGTATAGGAAGGAAATATCACCAGAACTTGAAACTGCTTTGAAGTTTCATCCTGACGACTTTGTGCTATCTTTTGTGCATTCTTCGCTGATTTCCGGTAAAGATGTTTTCAAGCGTAAGTTAACGAATTTTTCATTCTCAGATGTAAAAATAGTTTTCTTTTTACAGTCAGCAAAGACCGAAATGTTGGAATCTATTTCACAATCGTTTCTTATGTTCGATTGTCCGAGAAAGTGCCTGAAAATGCAAAAATATCTGAACTAACTGGAAAATATCGCAAAGATGTTTTAGTTTGCAACGCAACGTGAGTTCATTTTGACTATTGAAAATATTAAAAGTTCAAACATTTCTAGATTTTCACGAGTTCTCAACCCACTCGGCGTCTGGAAAATCACCAATGCCAACTTCTTTTTCATCTGAATTCTCTTTTAGTAAGTCTTTGGAGACGCAGACAGGCATACTCTATGTCTGTCTAACGCTCTCTTCTTCAATACTATTTAGCATCTGCTTTTGTGTGCATTTCTCTCTTTCTCTCTTTTTCTGCTTGTTTTAATTATATATTCAGAATTTTTAGTCGTAAAGTTATCGATTTTGGCCTTCGAGATTTACTGAAAATAGGAATTTTTGGATGGATAACGATGATGGTTTTGACTATTTATTCAAAATCGTGCTCATTGGAGATATGGGAGTCGGAAAAACGTAAGAAATTTAATTTTGAAATCAGCATTTTCTGTTTTTTTTTCNGTTATCGATTTTGGCCTTCGAGATTTACTGAAAATAGGAATTTTTGGATGGATAACGATGATGGTTTTGACTATTTATTCAAAATCGTGCTCATTGGAGATATGGGAGTCGGAAAAACGTAAGAAATTTAATTTTGAAATCAGCATTTTCTGTTTTTTTTTCAGATGCGTAGTTCAACGATTCCGAAATGGTACATTTGTCGATCGCCAAGGTACTACAATTGGTGTCGATTTCACCATGAAAACTTTGGTCGTCGGTATGTTAATCGCTCAGAAATATAAATAAAATGAGTTCTTTAGACGGAAAACGTGTGAAGCTTCAAATTTGGGACACTGGTGGCCAGGAGCGGTTCCGAACTATCACCCAGTCATATTATCGATCAGCAAATGGTATAGTATTATGCTATGATATCACATGCAAACAGTCATTTTCAAGTTTACAACGGTGGATTGATGATGTTTCCAAATTCGCTGCTCCAAATGTTGTCAAACTGCTCGTAGGTGAGCTTTTCACCGTTCGTTCCAAACATTTCTTCAAATTTTCCTCACTTTTTTTTATCCTGGATGTCGTTATCTATTAAAGAACTTTCACATAAAATTATCTATATTCAGGTACGAAATGCGACTTGGAAGATCAACGCGCAGTTGAAAGAGATGAAGCAGAAATGCTTCAAAGAGCCAATGGAATGTTCGAAATGTTGGAAACATCAGCAAAAGGAAATGTGAATGTCGATAATGCGTTTTTAGAATTAGCAACCATTTTGAAACGACAATATGATCAAGGTGTATTAGAGCAAGGCTCGAATGGAACATTCCAGCTTGGATCCGGTGGAACCACAAGTTTAGGTGGATCATGGAACAAATGTTGCCAATTTTCGTGAATTTTTCCCTATTTATCTATTTTGTTTTTGTATATATTATCCATCTTGAGCAGCTTTAGTAAATTCTAATCAGCATATTCTTCCGATTTCTCCCATATTCTCTACTTAATTTTCCTCTGTCCATGAATTTCTATTTTCCTATTGATTTGATTTTCCAATTTTTCAGTTGACAAACTGTATGATATCGATTGATCTCCATTTTCAAGCACACAATTTATTTTAGAAAACAACGATGACAGATTTACTGCTGGATCCGTCCATTCGAACCTGGGTTTTCCTGCCAATAGTTGTCATCACATTTTTGATCGGAGTTTTACGGCATTATGTTTCGCTCTTGTTGATGAATAAGAAAAAGGTTGGTTGTATTTAAAAAAAAAACTTAAAATTAGACAAAAATATTGAATCTCCTTTCTAATCTCACCACTTTTCATCATCGATCACAAAAGATTTAAAATCCTAATTTCTTTTTTAAAAAAGGTGTCGGACTGCAATTTTTTAATTTTGCACCGGTTTGTGTGCATGCACCTTCAAAACATCGGGAAACTTGGTTCAATATTGACATTTTCAAAAAATAATGTTTTCAGGTAGATCTAGAAAATATAGCGGACGGACAATATTTACTGCGAGCTCGTCTCCTTCGTGAGAATGGCCGATTCCTTCCGAAGTCGTCTTTCAATGCTCGCCGTCAATATTTAGTCGCCGAAGATACGGGTTATTTATCGAAAGCCATGCAAAGACCAGCGAAAGGGCCAAATCCAATGGATCCAACACAAATGACTGAGATGTTGAAAGGAAATATGATGAATATGGTAGAAACATAGAATTGTAATTTTTTTTATATTGCTATCTTTCAGATTCCAATGATTGTCGTTGGAGGTTGGATCAATTGGACTTTCAGTGGTTTTGTTACAACACGAGTGCCTTTCCCATTAACATTGAAATTCAAAGCGATGCTCCAACGAGGTGTTGACTTGGTCTCGTTAGATTCAGCCTGGGTGAGTGATACTAAGAACTATTAAAATTGATTAACTGAATGTTTACAAATTAAATTCAGGTTTCTTCGGCTTCATGGTACTTCCTTTGTATGTTCGGCCTCCGATCAATTTACACTCTAGTCCTTGGATCTGAAAACGCAGCTGATCAATCAAAAGGAATGGAAGATCAAATGACCGGAGTCGCCACAAATCCTCAAGCCGATCCTCGTGCCGCTTTCAAAGCTGAATGGGAAGCTTTACAAGTAACACAACATCAATTTGCATTATAAACGCGTCTATGAAATAAGTTATTCGTTTTAATAATACTCGTCTAGATGAAATTTTTATTTCAGTTCTCTTAGGCATTAAAATCCAACATGATCTGAGCAATAATTCGCTGAAAATGTTGCTTGGTAATTGTTTTATCACCAGTATTTGCGGCAGTTTGAGCACATCGAGTTAGAGTTTCCTGGAAGACTTTTTCTTAATTTCGAGCTTGAAAAATAGGAATAACCTTAATCAATAAATTAACCAATGCAGTGAATGCTGAAAGTGCTTCCGGTGACATATTTGCTCGTTTTTTACCGCGGCGAGCCACAATCATCATAGATTTCACCGAGTTCTTTTTTACATACATCTGCATTTGAATTTTTAAAATTTTGAACTTCTAAAGAATAGATATTTAATGAATTGAATTCTAAAATCATATTATGGAAGTTATGTAAGAAGGGAGAAGAAAATTTTTTTATTGAACCGTAACTTGTGACAACATTAAATTAATTGTTGTGGTCAAGGCATTTATTCTCGATTGAATTACAGACATTTCACTTTGCAGAGCTTCCATCTTATTTTTCCCAAATTCAACCGCTTTTCCAATTGGAAGTTTTGCATAAGTGTCATCTCCAAGATTTACAATTACATGACGAGTGTCTCGACTGAAAAGTAATACTATTTCAAGAACAAGAATAGTCTTATTGATTTACACTTCTACGTTCACATAAAACTTCATACCAATGTCGACTTTCGCCTCGGTTACTTGACTCTCCGAATTCTGAAAATGTTTCGTTTTTTTAATGATTGAAATAAAATGAAGCTCACAATCAATTTCTCACAAGCAAAAACTAATTTCGAATATTCCTCACATAATTTTTGTTTTTTCTCAAAGAGTTCCATGTTTTCCCGCAGACTCGGTCGATAAACTTCGCTGTAAATGTAGCATTTCAAGGAATCGTATATTTCAGATAAACTTACTCTATTCTTTGCTCGCAGTTCTTTGACAAACTGAACATTTTCTGTAATTTTTTTTTCTATTGTTAGATTTATTGTATTCAAATCAAAGGTATTGGAAATGGAAAGCCAATTTTAAAAGTTAGAACCGCTAAAAAAATACTAATTTATTCGGCAACAAAATCGGGACGCAAAAATTTGGCAATGACAAGTTGAAATGAATCCAAGACTCCTTCAATAATACTTCTCTTCTGAAAAATATTGATTCATCATTGAAACTTTGAATACAAAAAATTACCAGATTTGTTTGATATTTGATGTCTTCCATGTGATGATTTCCATCCATTAGTGGAGCCATTGAGATGAAAACTGACAATTTCCCTTCAACTTGGGCAAAACTTTGAGTGAGCAAAAGTTGTTCACAAATATCAGCGACTATAGGTTGAACAGATTTGTCGATACAACTTTCAGATATTTTTTTCTGAAATTTTTTTTATTGAAGAAAACATCGAACGATTCAAAAAACCTGTAGAACTTCTGGACATCCTCTTTCTGATTTGGGACATACAGCTGTAGAAAACGGTTTGATGATGTAGCAGAATTGATGCAGCTGAAAATAATGTTATGTTTTTATGAACTTATTCCTATACATACCTGCATGAGCATTTGATGTCTGAGCAATGCAACCACCAACTTCGCTCTAACTTGTTGTTCTGACAACGGCAAGTTAGGTCTGATAAAGGTATCCAATCTGGCAGGTGGATTGAAGTGTGCCAATCCAGCAGCTAAATGTATATTAGCACCGAATTGAACAGCGAACTTTTCGATCATCCTGGAAAAAGCATATTTTTTAACCGAAACTCAATCATTTTTAATCGCATACTGTAGTAATTAGAGTGAAAAAAAACAGAAAAAATATTTCTGAACTTCTCATAGGAAACATAGGTGAAATGGTAGAAGGGTTTGACTTTTTGAAGTTTATATGCAAAATGAGGGATATCTATCTAGTGGACGATTTTAAACGGTTTTTTATTTTTATTCATTCTTAACAGTTGAGAGATAGTTTATTCGGTCATTTCTTCACAAAATAACGTGTATAAATGTCACGTTTAAAAATAAAAGGGAAAATCCGTTAAAAACCGTCCGTTCTATGAAATTTCGTGGTAAAATGTTTGTGTAAACCCGAAAGTTATGATATTGAAAAAACGGGTCCGCAAATAGGAAAACATGGGTTGGACGGTTTTACAATCAGATTCAGTACCCAAATATATGATTCTTAGGAAGAAACGGATCAATTCATTAATTTTAAATTTAAATATACAAAAACTGCGTTTTGCCAGTTTCCACTTACTTCTCCAAAGGCTGCGGACTGGTTGCCGATGTATACACATTCGTATTGCAAAGTGGATATATCAAAACTGCTCGGGTCCACAACAACAAATGTCTGATAATCATGAAAACTTCAAAAATCGGAATACCAGAAGCTGTCGACATGTCAAGAATGGACCGATCTGGACTGCAATGTCGAAGAAGAAGCGCTACCGAAGGATTAGCATCGGGTGTAGGAAGTACGTCTTCAAGCAACAGAATCCCATGATAAGGTCTGCAATTATGTTTATTTTTGCGGGAGATAATTCAAGAGATAAGGTTACCGGATAGACCGAACAATATTCTTGATTTCCTTCCGACCTTTCGGCATTACGCTGTTTCGAGCCAAAGAGTACGCTTCGTCACAAAACCCGATTTCGATAAAATTATTGATATATTTCTAAAAGATGATTTTCACGACAAAAAATACTGCGTAAAGCTCACATGTACACTTCCTGTTTTAACGACTTCGTCGAAAACTTCTTTTATCGTTCTAGCCATTTTGCATTGATCTTTAAGAAATTTGAATGGATCAGCAACTTCGTGGTCATTTTCTTCCATTATTCGAAGCTGAAAATATAAACTCTCGATATTGTGATTGGCGAAGAAGAATTTTATAATCAATATCATAGATAAAATCAACTAATTGAAAAAGTTTATCCTAATGAAGAGACGACTCTATCGTCTATGAGTTTCTCTACATCATGTCTTACTATTTCGAAAAAGCTCTTTTCTTCTAATTTGAATTTATTTTTGCATTAATCGTTTTATTTATTGACTTTAAGATTAAACCGAAATATTCTCACCTCCTTTTCCAAGTATCCTTCACAGTGTTGTAGAGTAACAAAAGAGATTGCCAGTTTTTTCGATAATCTCTGATATGCTTCTACAGTATGCGGTTCGGCCGTTGTTTTGAGAACAAAAACGATCGAGAACATATAACCATCTGATTCTGAATCTTTAGTTCTCCAAGATTTCGGCCACGCGACAAATCGAAAACTATCAACTTTCAGCTCGAAAGGTTTGTTGTACGCATCTTTGTGAACTATTAGCATGTGTCCAAGAATATCTGATTTAAATCTGTAATGTTCGATATTTTAAGTCAAATTTCGTAGCAAATGAAACTTTGACATCGATAATGAAAACTTACGCGAATTCTGTCAGCGGAAATTTATTGGCTTTACTGAAACAATGTGATATGTTTAGATATTACTTGTAAGTTGGTTTACTTACTCGATAATTTTTGTGAGTGTTGGCTTCTGCCGCCGTTTTGTGTAAGTTTCTGATTCAAAGTGTGACGTAGTAGACAATTCTGTGTTATGTTCTTTTTTAGTAGTCTCGCCATTTTCGAATACATCTTTTCGGACAAACGGGTACACGTACAACAGTTTTTCACCATAAATACCGTTCGAGACCAATATTACATGTCTGAAAAGTTTTTTTTCACAGTAATGTTCTGAATTGAAGCTAGGGCCACAATAAAATTTCGTCTTTACAAAAACTTACGTTGCCCCACATTCTGCGTTCATCCGATTTGTCCCCGGCATCTTAAATTTTCTTCTAAGAATGGGAAAAAATATATGCAAAATAATCGCAGTTTCGGCAAAGAACCGAAAAATTGTTTTTTATTTCCAATATTATGAAGCTTAGTTTTATTAGAAAAGTATGAAGATAATTAAAGCGTGCAATATATAAATTAATGAATAAATATTTCGAGATCGTGAAAATTTCAATGTTTGTCGAATTGTTCAATAATCCTCGTCATCGTCGTCCGAATCAGAGGCATAGGTTCCATTTTGAAGATTGATGTGTTGTCTGAAAACCATTTTTTGGATAATAACATTTCTAACTGAATTTTTCTAGTTAACCTTCTCAAGAACATTCTCAACTTCTTGATATCTCCGTCTTGTCCAAGCATTGCTGAAATCCTGACGAAATTCCCGATTAGATTTCCATCTTTGTAGAATTGAAGACATGGAACACCATTTGCTTTCTGGAAAAAAACATAGGAGTTCACTATAATTTTTGTTTTCACTCACAAAGGCGTCGCTCATACCCAAAAGTGTGCTAGTCGCACGGATGAATTTTACGTTCCCGAAATCTGCAGCCAAAATCTGGAACATTATTCAATAATATTTCATGATATAGTTATACAATACCTTGCATAAATAGGTGAGCTTATTACATTCTTCATTATCCGGCTCATAAATCAACACCGCTAACAAGTATTTGTTTGATGCTTCGATGGCGTCAGAATATTGGTTCTGTAAAAAACATGTTTTAAACTTTAAATTTTGACGTTTGACGCCGCCGCCAAATAGCTTTGTGATCCGAAATCTTAGGCAGCTAAATTTTTTCAATAATTGATTTTTTTGATCTTCTTACGCATTAGAACTGTTTATTCTAATTATGAGAGAGAAACCAGTAAGCTCATTTCAACATTTTAGTACTTCACGATGTCTTGTGAAATTTTGCTTGAGCATTTACTTCCAAAAAAAATTTAGTTGCTTGATAAAAATAAAGACTGGGCCAAGTGTTTAAATATTTATTGGAATACCGTATTTTCTCTAATATAAGGGCATCCCCTTCTATTTTTTAACCCATTATTTCTAATATTATTAGGCGAAAAAAATTTTTTAAAGAGTGTTTTTCGGACCTCAAATCCAGAGTGTATTTTGGAACATAAGCCACCCAGAGTTCCGGTGGAGGTATGAATCCGTTTTTGATGATACACTGAATGATTTAACCTTTTAATGGGCTTTAGAAACAAAATCGACACACTAAAAATGATTAATTATTTTTTAAATGCCAAAATTAGAACTGTCCCGAGTGCCCTTATATTAGAGGCACCCTTCAACTGGAGCTGCCCTTATAATAGAGTACGGTAACTGAATTTCGTCCTGTTATAAAACTGCAAGTTATTTTTTTTTATTATGATAATGGAAATTTAGACTTTAGTTTCCATGAGAAGCCGTCCATCTTACAAGGTAGTGTTTATTGAAATCAGAAACTAACCTTATCAACAATTTCGATAACCTTGTTCTGTGCCATTTTCTTCATTTCCATCATCCTTTTTCTTCTTATGTCATCCAACTCCGATTCTTCAAGTTCAAATTCGTCTTCTTTCTGTGCTTTTTCTCTTTCATCTTTTGTACCCATCATCATTCCTCGTTTAGCTTGTTCAAGAAAATATTGGTTTTTCTGTTCCATAGCTCTAAAAAAATTTAATACATTTCAATTCACAGAGAAGTACAACTCACAATTTTGTCTGTTCTCTGAAAGCCTTGAAATCATTTAGAACTCCTTTAGCGCCAGTATTTGAAGACGGCCCAAACTTCTTCATCACATTTGCCTAAAAAGAGGCTTTATCAACTGCCCAAAACTTTCAGTACAAACCTGATGTTGATCATCATCCTTGACCACTTTAAAATCCTCTTCTTCTCCTTCCGACGAACTACAGTAACCCACATTGGGTCCATCTAGCAATTTAGACTCCATGACCTTCTAAACACATTTCAGAAAAAAGAAAATCGAAAAACTAGAAAACGTTCGATGGCTGTATAACCATTGGAAGGAAGGAAGAAATGAAAAAAGTCTCTATTCTTTATTAGTTACAGTGAAAACCTGTTAGAAAATGGCACTTTGTTGAAGGATTTGAGCAAGAAGTTTATTTCAAAAACTGATCGAATTTCGTGAATTTCTCTCGAATTTTTCCCGACTTTTGTCCCATGTCTTTCTCTTGACTGTCAATTTTTTTCCACGCATCCCACGAAATGAATGAGACTTTTCGTTGAGTGAGAAGAGGTTCGGCAGATGGTAGAAGAGATTCTGGAATTATGACAGTGTTGATTGTGAGATAAATATCTATTGGAAAACAAAATACCTTTATCTTTAAGAGTTTCTAAATCAGCAGATATTTCATCAGAAACGAATAAACTTTGTTGCTGCGTATCGACGATAACTCCTTTTGGACCATGTGCACACCAACCCGTTGCATAAACCCGTGACGAAGGAATATTGACACGGCAATGATCTTTCATGTCAATCATATTCTTGAAAAATAACTTTACGATATGTTTAACTATGATAGTTTTTTGAGCACAGGCGGGTTTATGCAGTTTGGTATATAAAGTAGAAATTCATCTTACCTTCTCATTTTTTGGTATACCATCGAGAACTAAAATTTCATAACCAATAGAATAAATTAATAAATCGCACGGAACTTCTTCAATCTCTCCACTTTCTTTGTTCTCTAGTCTGAAGCACGTGTATTCAATAGCAGATACTTATTTCAGAATAGACCTACCGCAAACGTTCAACAAAGCCTTCTGAATTTGTCAACACCTCTTTCGGAACTCGGTGGAACAAAAACTGACAAGTTCTGTCCCCTTTAGCTGTTCCCACATTTTTCAATATCACCTGAAATAATTTTTTATGTAATATTTCGAAAAGCAAGAACTTACTTCATTAAGCCTCTTTTGCTTTCTTTCTAATCCAGGTAGCAAATTTTTCATGTTAGATTCGTCTTTTTCAGACATTTCAATTTTACTCGACCATCCTTCAACTTTAAATTGCTCTCTGAGTTCCTTGATAGTGAAAGACACCTGAAATGAGTCTATACGAGCATAACTTTGAGCTTAAACTAACGTTTTCAGGTCCTCTCCTTCCTAAAACTTTGATATTCTGAATAGAAGAATTTTCAAGAAGTTGAAGTCTGTCATTCGGAATATCAGTTGATCTTAAAAAATAAAAATTTTCTATTAGAGTAAAAGAAGAATTTACCTTAATTTTCCTGAAGCAGCGGTTGATAAGATTCTAGCACAATCTAGTGCAACATTTCCGTTCCCAACGATTATCACATTTTTCAAATTTTCTAGTCGCGGTGCAGATATATTTGGGGTCCCGTTATACCACCCAACAAATTCTGAGCCTGATATCACATTTTTCGAAGTCGATGCACCTATATAATTATTTATATGACAATAAAACAAATGGTTTACCTGGAATTTCTAATTTTCTTGTCTTATAAGATCCATAAGCAAGTAGAACAGCATCATAATTATTGAGCAATTCTTCGAATTTCAAATCTCGTCCAATGCTAACATTGCAAAATAACCGTAGTCTTTCTCGATTTTTCTCGAACATTGTGTCAAACGTATTTATCACATTTTTGACCTGAACATAATTGGATTTTTCTATTCACAAAAATAATTTATTGTCTTCAGAGGAAGATCTCGTAGACTAAATCATACCTCCTGATGATCTGGTGCAACTCCATACCTAACTAACCCAAAAGGCACTGGCGAATGTTCAAAAACATCAACATACACATCATTTCTCCTCCTTAGAACACCATTACAAGCAAACATTCCTAAAAATCGATTTTCCTTCCTCATTTTCTAATAAGAAGGACCCTACCCGCAGGTCCACTGCCAACAATAGCCATACGGCTCGCATAACATCTGCTCAAGTATAAAATTCCATTTTTTCTGAACATAATCTAAAATATTCAGTTAGTTAATATGACTCACGAATATTAAGAAATGATCAAAGTATTAAATATGGTGTTTCAACTATTTTTTAAATGTTTTATGGAAGAAAAATTTCACCCAAATTTTTATTCATAATTTAAATTACAAACCCATAAAAAGTTATAAGGCAACAATGACGAAAATCAAACAGTAGTACGGTAGAGATGAACATGGACAGCGGAAATCGGCCGGTTTCGAATGTTATTTTCGTGCTCGTCGGAAAACGAAAAAATTTCATCGGTCACCTGGAAATTTCTTGTTTGTTTTTGAGTTAAAAATTTTGACAATAAGCATTAAACGGCTCACCTGAACAGTAGAAGTAAGAACATCGGATTTGACACTGCCGTTGAATTTTCGTTCAACTTCTAATGCAAAAACCAATGCTCTGTTTATGCTTGCTCCCATTCCATGGACGAATATTTCGTCGAATGAGTTGTTCAACAGTTCTGCTGCCTTTTTCGCTTGTTGGTCTACGTTTGTTTTTCTAAAAAAAAATTTTATATTATTTTTCAATTAACGGTGTCAATACCTTGTTATATAAATGTGATTAGGTTCAAAATTAGGTTTTACATTACGACGACGGTTGATTTCGAAATTGCTCTCATCAATTCTGGTGGTTTTAGACATGTTTAGAGGAACAATACGACGAATGCCATACAAAAACAGCTTAATGATACCCAAGGACTAAGACGTTCTCCAATTCGAGCACACTTCCAGAAAACACCAAGAAGTCTGAATTATTATTATTATTTTAAATTATTTTGCACCTTCCAACTCACCCTTCCTTATTTCTATCGATAATCTTTGGTGCAAACGCTCTGAGATAGGCACAAGTGCAGATCAGGAGAAGAATAACAGATATAAGACTTTGGAAATTGAATATGGCAGACTACAATAAATTTATTTTTTCATAAGTTTCTTTTTAAATTTTAAATCTTACCAGTTTGGCGAATGTTCTTCCAAAGCCCTAGCTTTGAATCGTTCTGTATAAAAAAATATTTCAATTAAAATTCACAAATACTTAAGAAAATTCAAATGCAAAAAACGTCGGAGAGAAACAACTTTGAGTGATGTGAAACGAAAATAAACAAAAAGAAGAAGTAAAGGGAGGCACATTTTTTCCCCTCTGTGTGTCTTGTCGCGATCACATCTCTCACAGTACCCTCTCTTCTCTTAAATATTTTTCTTTTCTTTTTTTCGATGTCCTATGCTGTAAAACGTTTGTTTGGCGAAATTTCAGATTTTTAAATAGCAGAACTGAACCGCACGTAAAATATAATACCCGTGTTATGCTTGAAATTTCATATTTTTTTGTCAGAAGTTATAAAATTGACTTTTTACAAATTATCGTTTTTTTTTTCAGGTAAAATGCGTTACGTTTCGGCTTATTTGCTTGCTGTTCTTGGAGGAAACGCCAACCCAACTGTAAGTTTTTTAATATATAGTATCAAATTATCAGAATTAATGAAATAAGTCATTTTTGACCTATTTAAATTCATATGAGATGATTCACGTACCAAAAAAAAAGAAATGAATTCGTTTTTAAACGCAAAGACCAAATTCATGGAACGGTCAAAACTTCAAACAGAAATGAGTTCGGAACAAAATAGTCTTTTGTTCAATAAATAAATTTTAAAGGTCATAACGAGGTTTTCAATCTTAATGCGGAGTTCGTTTAAACATTAAGTAAATTTTTAGGTTGATGACCTCAAAAACATCCTCGGAGCCGTAGGAGTCGACTCTGATGCCACCAACGCCAAACTTGTCGTCCAATGCCTCAACGGAAAATCTGTTGAAGAACTTATCGCCGAAGGAGCCTCGAGACTTGTTTCAGTGAGTTTTATGCAGAGTTTATTATTTATTCGAAATGGAATACATACATGCCGTGTCCAAAGCTAGATAAAAACGATGAATCCAGAAAAAAACGTTTCCAGAAAATGAGAGGGGTGTCGACACGAACAAGAATCTTTCAATTTTTGTTCACGTTCAAAGACGTGTGTTTGTATCGAACTTATTCTGATTTGCTGAAAACTTTTTTTAAAGCTTTGGACACAGCATAAACGATTGTGCTTTACATCGAAACTCGACACGATTTGCTGAATAACATACATGTGAAAAAATTTGATGTATCCTTTGATCTCTTTTTCAAAAACCCATCGACAAGGGGTTATGCGATGTCCAAAGCTGAAAAAAAACCGAAAAATCAGCGAAAAAAAACGTTCAACGCTTCCGCCTGATTCTCTCTGTTCCACACACTCTCGAGAGTACTGTACGAGGTCTCGACGCGATTGAACGAAATAGTGTGTGAAACAGAGAGAGTGCTTTGAACGTTTTTTTTTTCGCTGATTTTTCGGTTTTTTTTCAGCTTTGAACATCGCTTTAAATTTGTGAAAATCAATCTTTCACTATCGCATATTCAGTTCATAAATCTTTGGGAATAATTATGTTTTTTGCAGGTTTCCGGAGCAGGTGCCCCATCAGCCGCTGCTGCTCCAGCTGCCGGAGGAGCTGCCCCAGCCGCTGCCGCCCCAGCTGCCAAGAAGGAAGAACCAAAAGAAGAATCTGATGACGACATGGGATTCGGACTCTTCGACTAAGTTTGTTTTCTTTTTTGAATAAATTGTTATTGTTTAAAATTACTATTATCGGCAGTATGCGGCAAAGCACTAAATCTCGGTATAAATTCGCGCAGTTCGTTTTTTTAAGGGCGAATGCGCTTTCCCTTCTCGAAGGGGTGTGCATTTTCGCGTGTCTTATTGTTTTGCTTTTGTGTATGCACACATCGTTTTTTCTTCTCTGTTTTCTTCGAAAAAGTGTGTGCGGTAGAACACGTTTTCCTCCGGTGACTCATGTGCCTTTTTCTGTAGTTCCCGTTTTTTACTGGCACCTACACGCTAACCGTCAATTTTTTTTCTCATAAGGATTGATAATCAAAACAATGAAAATGATGAGCAAAACTTGTAGTGAACACGCAGTCGCCATTTAAGACCCAGAAAGTGCGCATTCGTATAATTCGGAATTTGAATTTTTAGGTCTCACTGGAGCAAGAGTCTGACAAGGGAACCTTCCAATTTTCCCGTGGGGTTTCGAAATGAAATAATGTTGTCTAATAGTCTCCGATGAGTTAGAAACGATACCGTAAAAATTAGCTGCGTTACGGTCAGCTGAGCACCAAAAAACATGCTCTAAAGTTTTTGTTAAAATGAGCGAAATAGTGTACAGAATTGAGGAAGAAGTAAAATGTGTCGAAGTGGCGCAGCGGGGAGAGCAGCTGACGCATACTGGTAAGGCCGCGGGATCTATCCCTGGGCGACACTTTTTTCATTTTTTATTCATTTTTTCAATGTATTGAATTTATTCCCGAGTCAATTTCCAATGGTTTTCTCTGTGAAAATTCATTATTTTCATTTTGTAAGAAAAAACAATTTTTTTTGAACAATATATTTTTTTTCAATTTTTAGGATACTTGAAAATTTGAAAAATAAATTTCCCCAAAACATAAAATAATGACTTTTCACAGAGAAAACCATTGGGAATTGACTCGGGAATAAATTCAATACATCAAATGAATAAAAAAGAAAAATGAAAAAAGTTTCGCCCGCTTCAGGGATAGATCCCGCGGCCTTACCAGTATGCGTCAGCTGCTCTCCCCGCTGCGCCACTTCGACACATTTTTCTTCTTCCTCAATTCTGTACACTATTTCGCTTATTTGAACAAAAACTTTGGAGCATGTTTTTTGGTGCTCAGCTGACCGTAACGCAGCTAATTTTTACGGGATCGTTTCTAACTCATCGGAGACTATTAGACAACATATGTTTCATTTCGAAACCCCACGGGCAAATTGGAAGGTTCCATTGTGAATAACCTCTGCAGATAGTGACTGAAAAGTCGAAAAATCTTATATTTGTATCGAACAAATTTGAAATGTGAAAAAAGTTCGCCTTACACAACGTTGTGCCTCACACTAATATCTCGTCAACGGAGTTTTTCGACTGGCAATGTTCCGATATTTTATTTTGGAAAGATCGAAAATTAGGAAACCAATTTCCGAAATTTTGCCTATATTTTGAAAAAAAGCTGAATGAGGACCTTTTTTTAATGTCAAACAGCAATTTTTAAGAGAGGAACTAGGTAAACGTTCTCAAATCTAGGAGCTCTATGATGTTTTGTGAGGTGTGCTCTCATTTTAGAGTTTTTCCGAAATATTCGACTTTTTTCGGAAAAGCAGGGTCGGGAAAAACTTCCGAGAAGTCATTTCCGACCAAGCCTGGTTACGACCGTGTTGGTATTCTAAAAATTTAGGTAAAAAATTTGGAATTCTGACCCAAATTTCCGCAGTTGAAAAATTAGAGAAACGGTAAGAATCGATTGTTGGCATTATAATGGAACGGAATGACTAAATTTATGTTTCTCTGACCATGACGAATGATAAGAAATGCGAAAAGAAGAACTTTTCACTAAGAATACTCGAAACTAATATTGATAATTGTAAAGATTGTGATCCAAGTCTTGAAATGGGTTGTTGGGGAGCTGAAGCCTATGCTGGAACGAAAAGACAGTTGCTTTTTCAAACGATATCAATGGATGTAAAGAGAAACTGGCCGTCGCTGAGATAGAATTTCTCAATTTGAAAAAAAAAATGGTACAATTATTTAAATATGCCATTTGTGAGAGCTGCAGGTTGTGATGTGTCAGTTTTTTGTTACTTGTATATATATTTTGTTTTGTTTGATTTTCTTTTTTTTTTGTAAGCTCTGGTAAAAAAAAATTAAAAAGTCTGATCTGAAACTATGTCATTGTTTTGTGGAATTTCTGGTCCCGAGGGACTGATTAATAAGATTCGAGTTATACTCTGCCAAATATTTAGGCAAATTCAATTAGCTACAATAAACATTAATTCACACATTGTGTTTGTTTCTGACGATTTTTAATTCTTGGGAATATGTCAATATAGAAAATCAGTATCTATTTATAGTAACACAACAACATGTGTTAATGTAAACCTTTTCTGCTCATTATCAACATGTTTAAACAGGCTACTGAATAAAATTAGTGATTATATATGTACAAGCAAAAAATATACATGTTCGGCGATTTTAACGATTCCTGATATTGGCTGGAAAGATATACCAATTAGTACTTCGAGAAATCGAAATTATTTCAAAAATATTTGCACTTCATAGGAACTCATTCAATTTGTCAATGTCAATCTCATGTTCCTGATCTGTATTTATCAAATTCTGAAAAAATCATGATCAATTTCTAAATATAAAGCAAAAATGTAAAAAAGTATTCAGAATAATAGAAAGTTATTTTTCAGAATTGAAAGTTATTTCATCATGTGGCTTTTAAGTTTTCGGGGAATATGAATGAGGATTTCGATTTGTATAAGATTGTGGCAGGAAGGTACCAAATAGCTTATCTTTGAATATTGTCAATTCGATTTTTCTTTGATTGTTAGAAATGTGGCAGAAGTTTTGCTACCTTATAGAAACCTCAAAAATCGTTTTCCTAAAATCAAAAAATTTGGAGGTGTGAAAAATACATTTCACAATTATTGTTAGAAATTGAACACTAGTAAAACAAAAATAAAAGAATGCTAAACAATATTTTTAAACTTCCACGAATTTTTTGAACATTTTCAATAAAAACTGAAGATATTGTCCATTTCGATATTCTACTCTCAGAAAAGACAACGCGTGATAGCAGCTCGCGCATGCTTGGTTAGCGCGCGATTAATTGAAAAATGCGTGGTCGCAGCTAGTACGCTGCTCCAGGGCGGAAAATGTGAACAGTGCGTGGTGTGCGAGACTACACGCTATCAGTGCTCGCTAGCAGCGAGGTTTGCGCTTGGTCGCAGCAAAAATAGTGCGTAGTGGCAGCGAGAGTGATGCGCGCTGGCAGAGTGCTAGCGCGTTGTTCTTTCTGAGTTCCTTTCACAATAAGGGGTTTTTTGGTCTACCACACGAAATATTGAGACAAACTGAGAGAATCAGACACCAGTAGATAAACATATCTCGAAGCGAAACTAATAGAACGGTGAAAAGGACAACAGTTATGCAGTTTGATTTTTTCAGACTTCCAATTTTTTTGATCTACTGAAGTTTTTTCTTCAATTTCTATACGGTAGCGAAACCTCGGCCATAATTTTCTCTTCCAATGGTCACAAAAAATTTAATGAACAATACATTTTTGTAATTAATAAATTAACTCAGAATGAAAAAAACATGAACACCGCAGGTGCTCATTACAAATCAAAACTTTTTGAAATTTCAAATCGATTATTACACTTGCGCTTAACTTTCCTAGGTTCTTCAAACTTTAGGCTTTGTAAAAATATTATTTTTTGTATTTCTATTTTACACGTTTTCCTCGATTTATTTCAATGAATAAATATACACGTGAGACAGCTTTGAGTGATAAATAACGAAAAGAAAAAGTAAAGGGAGGCATATTTTTTTCACTCTGTGTGTCTCGTCACGATAACATCTCTCACAGCTTCTCTTTTTGAAAATATTTTTTTTCGATGTCCTCTGCTGTAAAATGCTTGTTTGGCGAAATTTTCAATTTTCAAATAGTAGAAATGAACCGCACGTTGATTATGCTACCCGTGTTATGTCTGAAATTTCATATTTTTCCGTCGAAAATTATAAAATTGACTTTTTACAATTTATCATTTTTTTTCAGGTAAAATGCGTTACGTTTCGGCTTATTTGCTTGCTGTTCTTGGAGGAAACGCCAACCCAACTGTGAGTATTTTACATTTAGTAAATATTAGTATCAGATAAATCATTTTTTACCTTCATGAATTTAAATTCGTCATTTTCCAAGTTTAAAAAAATATTATGTACGAGAAGACCGTTAAAACTTCAAACTGAAATGAGTTCGGAACAAAAATAGTCTTTTGTTCAATAAATAGAGCAGTTAAAAAATTTTAAAGGTCATAACGAGATTTTTAATCTTAATACGAAGTTCGTATAATCATTAAGTAAATTTCTAGGTTGATGACCTCAAAAACATCCTCGGAGCCGTAGGAGTCGACTCTGATGCCACCAACGCCAAACTTGTCGTCCAATGCCTCAACGGAAAATCTGTTGAAGAACTTATCGCCGAAGGAGCCTCAAGACTTGTCTCAGTGAGTTTTCATTATGAGTTTTTGCATTATGATATTCGGGACAAAACACATTCGTTTCGGTGAAAGATTAATTTCGAAAAGTGCTGATTTTATTTTGGCGTCATTGTGTCCAAGGCTAGAAAAAAAACAAAATCCAGAAAAAAGTCCAACACGTTTCCAGAGAATCAGTGGACTCGACACGAACAGTAACCGGATTTGAATTTCAATTTTTCTGTTCACACGTTCAAAGGCACATGTGTTCGTACCGAAACTCTTATGATTTTCTGGAAACTTCAGGGCGTTTTTTACTGGACTTTATGTTTTTTTTTCTAGCGTTGGACACTGCAAAAACGAATGTGGTTCACATCGACGCGCGACATCAATCTTCAAATATCACAAATTCACTCCAAAAATCGTTGTGACTGATAATATTTCTTCCAGGTTTCCGGAGCAGGTGCCCCATCAGCCGCTGCTGCTCCAGCTGCCGGAGGAGCTGCCCCAGCCGCTGCCGCCCCAGCTGCCAAAAAGGAAGAACCAAAAGAAGAATCTGATGACGACATGGGATTCGGACTCTTCGACTAAGTTTGTTTTTTTTTTTAAATAAATTGTTATTGTTTAAAAATTTCGATAATCGGCAGTAAAGCACTAAATTTTGCCGTGAATTCACACAATTCGCTTTTTCGGACGCAACAAGTGTACAATATATCGTTTCTCGGTATTTGATTTTTCGAAAAGTGTATCATCTCATCTCAAGATCAAGAATCCAAATAACTTCCGAAGATCGTGACTGAAAAATCCTATCGTTTGCATCGAACAAATTTGAAATAGGAAAGTAGTTCGCCTGACGCAATAAGTATTTCGTCTCCCAAAATTTTCCGATATTCTGAGAGTTGCGATCGTATTGCTAATCTAGAATGTAGCTTGAAAAACAACTAGGATACTTGGAATTCTGTAGCAAATGTCCGCTCAGAAAAAGAGAAACGACAAAAAGAATCGATTGTTGGCATCGTATTGGAACGCGTCGGCTAAATTTGTTTTCCGTTTCAATAAAATTGTTCTTTTTTCAAGAATCAGTTAACAATACATGTTTTAAAATCGTAATATTTATTTGAAAAAGAGTTGAAAATCATATTTGACAAGTATTAAGAAGAAGGATCATGTTAATTCGACAGTGTTGCTATGCCCAAATCGAAACGAATCAAGGATTGGTGAGTATTATGATATTAGAAGCATTCAGTCAATAAGTTGTCGAAATAAATGGGCAAGGCTCGTCAAATTTTCCAGGGTTCCGCATTTTTGACCCAAGCGATGGTTCCTTCAAACTTTTTGGTCGGGCACTTCTAACCGGTCGTGCCTGAAAATTTGAATTCAGAAGAGGGGTATGAAAAAGAAAAATGCTAAATTGCAAATCAAATATAGTTCATTTCCAAAATTTGAAGAGAATTCAAGATCTTTTTCATCCAGCGGACGTTTTTTCTTTTATTTTTAGGTGTTAAAAGAGACTTGTAAGGAAAGAGGATTCGCTTTTTAACGAATTAGTATATTTTTATGTCACAAAAAAGTGAAATCCGTTAAAAATAGTTAATTCCATGAAATTTTGCGAATTCAGTGTTTTGAAACAAGTAAACATTTCATCAATTTTTTTCTGATCTCATAAAATCTCGAATGATTTTTTGAATTTCTTGAAGTTGTATTTTTCGTGAAAAGTTGAAATTTCTTACCGTTGAGCAACTGGCTTCAGTGTTCATTTCAACAGTTGGTGTTTGGAAGTTCTTCTTGTCGACTTTCTTAGTCTTCGGAGTTTCAGGTTTGATGAAAAGTGGTTGACGTTTTCCAGTAACTTGGGGAACTTTCGGAGTTTCTGCTTCATCTGAAAAATGAGCTTATTGATAACAAGCAATGAATGGCTAAAAAACTGAAACGAAAAATAATATCAACATTTTTTCGTTGTACCTAAGTTCATCTAGCATTCAATATTCGAATTTGTCTGCAAATTGGGAAAACACTCACGTAAATTAAAGTCCAATAGAGCACTTCGTCTTCCTTTAGTTTTTTGAGTAGTCGAAACGTTTTCTTTTTTCGGAGTCATTTCTTCGTCAGCCGAATCTTCTAATTCTATCACTTCAGTCAACGAAGATGTTGAAGCTGCAACTTGTAATCGCAAAGGAGATTCTTCAACTGAAATTGAAAATAAATAAATGAATGATACAAAAAAAAGTATTAATGTTACCTCTATCTAGATTAGGTTCAGCTGACAATTTCTTTTTAACTCGTTTTGTTGGCGGTGGTGCATTGACTTGTACTCTGAAAATTATAATTAAGTTATAAGAAAGCTAGAAATTTCAGAAAATTAAATTTAGCCGTGTTCTTTGTATGCCCAGTTCGAACTGATTCCTTATACAGCTCGACAAACATGATTAAAAAGTTGACTATTGTGAGACAAATCTACTTCTGGATAATACTCTGTATTATTATGTAACTGGGCACACAAAATTTACTTCTAATGATCCAAATTAAACTTTGGATAAGGAGTTTTTTGAGATAAGAACGAAATTTTTTAGGCAGTCGATCTATCAAAGAACAGTGTTGTTTTTAGTTTTTTTTTCACGAAATCAGAGCACGTCGGCATTTTCAGGCAAGTTTTCCATTTGAAGAATAGTTTCATAAAACGGCTATATTTTGTCAGTTTTTGTTTAATTTGGAAGTTTCAAATTTTGTTGGATTTTCGGTGAAAAATAAACTTTTTCTCTGTTTTTTTTTTCGTTTTTGATTGAAATTAACATTTGTTCGTTAAAAAACTACAAAGAAATTTCTCCAAATATTTTTTAAAGATTTTTGATTTAAATTTACTTACTGAATATCTTTAAGTGCATCCGTCATATCCGCACCCGCATTCTGAAGAAACTGAATTGTCCTTTGTCCGATCGCTGTGAAATGTGACAATTTCTTCTGAAATATATAGATTATATTTACTAAAAACATAATCTATACTCACTTGAACCCGTTGAGTGACTATTAATTCGATTCGTTCTTCTTCTGTACAACTGATCAGCTTCTGATTCCTGTAATTATAATCATTTGTATTTGAAAACGTTTGCTAAAACGTTTGCTACAAAATACCGAAATCAAACATTCGCAAGAACTTCTTCGTTCATAGAACATGTTCTCTTTAATTTCATTCTATTCCGTTATATTTGGTTGATCGTATACTATTATTCAATATCGCGCATGAAAACCCTGGGTTTAAGTTGAGATCCTGGCTATTCCAAACTTTTTTTTTCGCCCACATTTTTCCCCAATTATACCTCATTGTTTCTCGATGTTTTTTTTTAATATCATTTCTCATTATTATGTTATGTTAAACTTCACGTGGCAAACACGTATTGAATAAAAAAATAAATAAATAAAAAAAAAACATACGTCTGTCTGAGTTCCATATTCTCATCTCTCAACTTTTCCATACTCTTCTCAGCGTCATATAACTGTTTTTTCATTTGTTGAATTTTTCGGAGAAGGGTTTCATTCAATGCTTTATAATTCGTGGCTTCTGAAAATTCTAATTTAACGCCATGCAAATCTTATAAATACTTACCTTTCGAAACACCATTCGACGAAGATCTTTTCGGCGGTGCAGGACATCCAAATATATTTTGCGCTTTAGCCGAGTCCATTTACCCGGTTACTCGAAAATCGAGAACAAAAGAAAAGTAAAAAGCCAACAATTTGAAAATCGCGCTGTGTGTGTGTCCGCACACAACACAACAAATATGACGCGCATCATCTAATAAGAAAATGAGGGAGATTCAAAATATTAAAAATAATAATAAAGGGTTCTTATTCAATGAAGTTTTTGAACAACTATGTGTTCCAGGTTTTCGTGGCTGAATGTGTATCAAGTCAGAAGCTGGTCTTTGTGCACTTTGTCGATGTTGCTGAAAATACAAGTGCTTTCGAAGAAAAACTTGAAGAAATTCAGGAATTAATGCCGAATGTTGATTTCATAAAAGGAACACCATCACAACTCGAACTGGTATTAAAAGCTGATATTTAGGAAATCAACCAAATTTTTTTCCAGGTCCAAAATGCAATAAACAACCTTGATTCCACAGTGGATTTTCGTTTTTTATTCATTTCCGAAAACAATATTGAACCCGATCTAATGAACAGAGTGTACGACGCGATTCGAAAAATTCCGAAGGGAGAAACAAGAACTTATGATGAGGTTAGAATGAGAAAATGAATTTCAAAAAATAATGTTTATTACCACAGATTGCAATCGAACTTGGCGATGTCAGTTATCGTTCGAATGTTCGGCTCATTTGCCTGTTAAACAACATTGCCTATTTGATTCCGTGCCATCGAGTTCTTTCAAATCTCAGGACAGTTTCCGGATATCATTGGGGAAGCGATAAGAAAAGACAACTTTTAAGAGCAGAAGGTGTCGAACTACCACATTCCGTTATGTGAAATTGCACATTTTGAATAAAAGATTATGATGAAAACGATAACAAAAAGATAATTAATGTTTTTCTGAGATCAAATATTGAAATGAGAATTTCGTAGGTTGCTTAATGATATTTTTCATTTTATCTTACAATAACAGTGGTTCAGAATTTTTCGCCACTGAGATACTGAAGTTTTCGAAAGCTTGAAAGATTTTCAGAATTTAGTTTAGTGGTGTAGAAGTGGAGCTGACCTGTAAACTCGTAGTCTCATGAATAAAGTAAAAACTGTTTTTTGTTGAATAAATTTTTACACGAGGAAAAATCTTACTAGATTGTTTTTCGAAGTGCTACCATGAGGTTTCTCTAGTTACGGTTTTCGACATAAAATGTTTTCAGAACTTGACTTCATGTTTTTTATAGTATTCTAATAAATCGATTATCTACGGCACGTAAAATCACATGTTGATGTCAAAATACGCCAAAAGCCTCTTTTAGAACAACAAAATGGGAGATTATCGGTTAGTTGTGTGTTTTCATTAGTAGAAACCAAAAAATCAATTGAACTATTCAAGAAATCATATTTTTCAGTTTTTGTGTATTGTTTCTTCGAAATTTTCACTTCCTTAAAGTACTTTAACAAATGACACTAAATTTTGACGTATATTCTCATTAGTTATCAATTGTACATTGACTTATTCAGAATGTTACCGATTTATCACTGGCTTATAACCTTTTCTTCTGACATTCCCTTCACAACACAATTTTTGTGTGCAATCAAAGTACCTCAATTTCTTAATCAGACACTTATGTCACTCTTATCAGATTTCTCGAAAAAAGGAGTTGCATATTTTCTGGACACGATAAAGTACATTTGACAAACGAAAAGAGCAGAAAAAGATGATAGATTGTACTAAAACGTTTATTGATGATAAAAAATGAAAAGACAAAAATTCATCGGCTCATATACAAGTATCGTATCCATGTTTGAATTCAAATTCTATTTAGTAATAGTTGACATGAATTTCATTTTCAGTTCAGCCACTTCTTTTTCGAGTTTCGAAACTTCATCTTTCAATTTACGGTTGCGTTTTTCCTCTTTTGTCTTTTCATCATTCAATTCTTGCCACCTGAAAATAGAATACAATGAGAAATTTTGTGTGATTTAAAAGACATACTTGGCTTTTTGCTTATCTCGATATCTAGCAGCTGCAACTTTGTTTTGCTGTCTTTTTCTAGTCAAAAGTTTTGATTCACTCGGCGAATTTGTGACATTTTCGACAGTTTGAAAAACAATATCAACTAAATCGTCGATTGGAATTGTCTCTTCTCCTCCATCTTCGTGTCTGAAATATAAAAAATGAGGCTAACTTGAGAATTTTATTGAAATCTTCACTTACCTGACTAAACATTTGTCACATTCTCCTTCTTTCAAAAAATGTTGGCATTCTTTTGAGATTTCTTCGAATATCTTTGTCTGTTCTGCTGGAATAGTTTTGCATTCTCCTTCATGGTTGCAATTGCGCTCTACAGTACACCAAGACAAATCTTGATATTCGGAATATTGTGAAGATTCGACAGGAAGATCAGATGGACAGGAAAGTGTTTGAAAACAATCCAAATGATTGACTGAAGAGTGTGCAAAATCATGATGATGATGATGAACATGCTCGTGATGATAATGCTCGTGCATATTTTCGGTATATCTGAAAAAAATTCTGAATTTCAAAAAATATACATCTCAAAACATACCCATAGTTGCAGGAATTCATATTCGGAGGCCACATCGTCACCTAACAAAAAAGAAAAACGAATGAAAAAGAAAACCAACAGGCCTATTGATTGTGCCGTGCCTGAACGAATGAAATAGTGTGAAACGAGAAGAGAGTGCAGAGATAGGCATGTTTTTAAGAGTGAGAAGAGTGGAGACGCAGAGAATAGTGCGAAGATTGATAGGTTTGGCTGTTCAGTTCGAACAAGAAGAAAATGTTTCTTTTGAAAGACATTTATACATACAGTAAAAAACAAGAAAATCAAAATGACCAAAATAAAAATGAAAATATCACGAAGAAGAAACACTGAAGGGAGAATGGAAGACTGTGGTGATTCGAAGATTTGATTGTTACACCATTGCAAAGAGGACCATGACAAGAGCACACACTGAAATTAAAATTTTAATTTGAAAATTGACGCTCTTTTTCAAATCGTTGCCTTCAGGTTACTGTAGTTTCATGTTTCCTGTTCAAATGAAAAATGAAGTCCAATGATATTTCAACGAATTCTGGGTCAAATCACATATTCGTGTGAGAAGTTTTTTAGAACATGGAGTTCTTTCAAATGGTATTCAGAGCCAACAAAACCATGTTTGTACAGAAAGGTCAAAAAGTCCTTGTGGTTTTGTGAATAATGCCTTCGAAAAATATGATCACCTTTTCAAGGCATAGAATTCTGAGAATTTCCCTGCTGTGATGGACAAATCAATGCTGAGATATGTTGAAGGAGGGCAAAATTTTTTCTTTGTTCAAGCCGAAACAGAAAATAACATGGGGTACCCTTGTCTTTTTGGCTAGACACGAACCAATTTTATTGGATTATTATAGTTTCAGCTTTACTCAATCTTTTAAGTTTGAAGCAATCTTCTGAAAAATACATTTTCTTTGAGGTAGTCGGACCCATAAAATCCGATTCTGACTACAACGTTTCGATGAATCATCATCTACATACGTATAGCAATTTTGTGGTCTCTGATATTCGACAATTTGCAAGACTTGATTGTACACAATTTTTGATCTTCCCTTAAAAATTGTTGGCGTAAGAACTCTCCCCCAATATAAGCCAGTTTCTTAACTACAGGTCTGAGGTCGAACATGTGTTACCGATATGTCCTAATTACCTATCAGTTTTGACGGTTTCTTTTTCATTCTCGAAAAAACACGTTGTTAAATTTACCGAAAGTTTCTTGTTTCAATCAACTACAGTAATCAATTATCAACTTTCTCTTCTACTAACAAGTTTATCGTTGATTTTCCGGTTCAAAAATAGGAAAGTGAAAAAAAAAACCTCAAAGGTCGATTGTGACATTTCATTAGATAGCAAATCAAGGAAAATAGATATTTTCCTTATGCCAAAAAATTTCTGAAGAAACCTCTGTAATTCGTTCTCTGGGAAGACATGCTAAACCGTAAAAAGTAATCCAGAAAAATGATACGATTATGTTTTCTCATTCTGACGCAATTGTTTTACTGGATGGTATTTTGTTGTATTTTGAAAGACTGGTCCATCTGAAATTCTAAAATTGCGAAGGGAATTTTTTTTGTAACCATGCTATAAGTAAAAGATGATCAAATGGTTTTCTACTTTCTACTTCAAAAAAGTTAAAAACAGAATTTGAATTTTGACGTTTTTTTTGGGAAAATTAGAAAATTAGAAACATTTGAAAGACCGTCTTACAAAAGTGAGAATTTGACGAAATTTATATTTCGTCTTGAGTTTGAAGTTTTATATTTCGTCTTGAGTTTCCTTCCCAAGTTCACCAAACGGTTACTGTAGTTTCAAACTTCTGAATAAAACATTTTCATGTATAGCATTTTTGAATTTTATTAAACGTTTTCTTGGGATTTGTTGATCTGTAGAATCTAGCTATGTGTGAAAACAAATTAGAAATATCTTCTTAAGATCAAAAACACTTAAAAGTGTAAATAGAGGCGGTGGTGCCGATCAAATTTGGATGAAAATCTGTATATCACAGAATTTTGAATATTTTCTGCAGTTTTTTCGGTGGTTCAAAAAATGTGACTTGTGCACGCTCTGTAAATTATTATGCAAATTTCAGAATTCAAATTTTCGATGGTCTTATTCGAAGTTCAATATCTGTCTTCCCATTATTGCAGTTCTAGTTTTCGAGCCCTAAAAACTATGATATACTTCTGAAACTTTTCAGAGACAAGGTCTCTAAAGTGAGAGTTTTTGGAAAAATGGATTTTGGCATTGAGAACTGATAGAATTTCACAACCTATAGTTTTAGTTAAAAACCCCTATAATAATTTTTCGTCAATTTTCATTAGCAAGGCCTGTGGTCACGATAAAAACAAACCTATTCGGACATTGAAAAACCGATACAATTTTCTCAGGTAGTAGAAAAACTATGATTATCAATGGAACTTCTTCAATCCTCTTTCAAATTATGTTTAAAAAATACATCAACTATTTTATCTTCAGATCTGAAGTACCAAAAACAATTTGATTCTCATCCCTGTTCAATATTTTTGATAATCTTTATAAATACATGCTCTTCCAATTTCCCACAAAATTCTAATCCACCGCCAAAAATTAAATCCAATCATCTCAATAAGTATGCTAATGATGTCAAAAACTCGTGTACTATGTCAGATTTTCTTCTTCTTCATCTTCTTATTCTCCCAATAATTAATGATACTTCATTCATCTAAACATGTGTTCTTCACTTTATAAAAAGGGATTAAGAAGAAGAAGAAGAAAAAGAGGAAGGACTACTGTAGGTGTGTCAGTCGGGTCGAGTTGGGAGACAGAATATCCCCAACCTACCCATCATGAATATCTTTTTGTTTCTTCTACTTCTTACTCAGAACACCCTGTATAGAATACTAATTGATGACACCAAAAACTTAAAAAAAAACTCACTTTATAGTAGATTCTTTTGGCTGACCAGCACTCACAAGTTGTGTTAAATTGAATGTGTGACAAAATGAATGAGCACTTAGAGCACCAACAGTGCCTAGAAAAAAGTATGTGGGATTATGATCACTTCTCTTTAGACCAACCTGTCCTGTTGAATCCATACAAAAATGTAGAACTATAACATCCTCGGATGAACGCTTTGTTACCGGTACCTACAAAAATGTATCACTGTAAATATGTAGAATTTTTTCTTCTACATTTTTTTATTTTCAAAAAAGTTCTCTCGAATGTACTTTGCGGAAATTCGATAACGACGAAGATACAGCTAATTTAAGGGATATCTCTGCGTCTCTCACAAGTATATAATCCCTTCATGCTGTTTTTTTTCTGATAAATGGAATGATTGTAATATAAGAATGAAATGATTGACACTTTTCGATAATCTTTCTGACAACTGTGGTTTTTTCTCATCATCAAAAAAGAGGTTGTTGTGGTTTTTTTTTCTGTTCCAGTGAAGTTGAAAAAGCTGAAGAAAAAGCTTACCTGCATTTAGATCCTCGACCATAGTGACGCAGTTGGTTTGATCTTTACATTCGATGAATGGAACATCGGCTCCGCGAGATGTTGGATCTCTGAAAAAGCGAAATTTAAATTTTCTATTGAGAATAACCATTTGCATAGAAAGGAAAAGTAAAACAAAATGAAAGGCATTTTTTCGTAAAACTGATTTTCCCAGCTGAAAAATTGAAAATGACACAAACGAGCTTGTTCGCTCCATTGAGACACAACAATTCGTTTGAACTACGACTTGTGAAAATTTACGTGAAGTTGTGTGTTTTTGTGCAAACACTATGAAAATGCGATAAAATCACAGTCTGACAAGGGAGGGTCAATTAGTCACCGATTCAGATTGATCATAAAATTTTGTACGCTTATAGAACTCGATCTCCTAATTAACATTATTTATTTATTTTCTACCGGAGATGTCTGTGAAAATTTATTTTCATCACTTTATATAATGTATTAACTAACTATTGAAAACTGAGTTTAATTTCAACATTGAAATATACTTATTCTCACGTGTACAAGGTCAGCTAAGTTTAAGGAAAAGGTTCCAAACTTTAAAAATTTATAACCGCTCTCACAAAAATTTCAGGTGTAAAAGAAATACAGGACGTGAATCAGGAGAGCGATCTCTTCAAGAGTGTAAATTTTGAGAAAAATCTGAACCGGCGACTAGTTTAACATCCCTTGTGAGTCATTTGGCTGAGCTGCCAAGATGAACCTGAACCCGATTTCATAAAACCCATTTCTCACCTGCAATGATCTGTGAAAGTTTTAGGTGCCTCATAAATCCGAGAATATCCTAAATAGTCCCAAGTAACACCATAATATCGAGACATACAACTGTAGCATTTGTTTTTGAGCACATTTGCTAAAATGACTCATTCATTTTTTCAAAGAACCAGGAACAAAAATAAACTCACATGATGATGATGATGAATAACTAACAAATCCGGTCGTAATCGGTGGATGCAAATAAAATAAAAGAACCCAAAATATCAAATTCATATCATTTCTTTCGAAAAAACAAATCAGTTTTCTTCGATGTCTACCAGCCCTGAAAATGACATTTTCATCGAACAACGAAAAAAAAAAGAATTAGTTCGCTAGTATATATCATCAGAAAAGGGTGGAAAACAACAAAAACAACAACATTTGTAAGAATATGGAATTTTAAATTTTTTTCGCGCGCGACAGCGAAAAAAACGGGCCAAAATTAATGTCAACAATTTTCAGATATGTACATATTTTCAGCGATGAGAAAAAAAGTGAAAAGGTAAGAAATAAAATATAAATTCTTCTTTTCAGGGTGAATGAATAGATGTTTAATATATAGAAATGTTGTTATTAATCAAAGCGAGTTTTGCAAAAAACCACCCAAGAAGTTTGTAAGATTTTCGACTTCAATAAAAGCAATAAATTTTAGTTTATAGCCGGGAAAAAAGTTCGGTATATATCATAAATCATGTTGTTTAGGGGAATTTCGGTGAGTAATGTGAAATTTGGAACGGTAAAGGGGGAAACATTGAGATATTATTGTCTACATCAAAGCTTCGAAAGTTTAAATAACTTAGGTAGGACCTAGTTTGATCGAATTGTGCACAAGGAAAAGTTATCTCAAAAACTTGGAAATAATTTTTCAAAGTAGCTCAAACGCCGTAAGTTTGCCTCAATTTTGTAGTGTTTGCACAAAAAAGCACACAACTTGACGTGAATTTTCACAAATCGTAGTCCACACGAAATTTTTTTTTTTTTTCAATTTTGCAGTAGAAAAAGATATTTTTCCATTTAGCTAGATGTCCTTTACCGGGCTCATGAAAATATATTCAAAAACTTTTTGGACGTACCGAACAATGTACTTTTGGGATTAGACATTTTGGAATCAGTTTTCTGAACAAGATCCAGAATCTATGGAACAGGCTTTTAGATGAATCTAACATGGTCCAGTTTTAGGCAGGTTCAGGAAGATTTTTAGGCGTATAGGCTCATGTGTGTTCTTGAATTGGACCTCCTGATTTGGCCATAATTTGACAAAAACATGCTCAAAGATTATGTTCTTGAAACGGCCCGAAATTAAAACTTTCACCTTTCAAAAGTTCAATTTATTTTTATTCATACTACAGATCTGAAAAGGCATGTCTCTGGTGCCAGTTTAGAACGAAAACATTGACTTTTCTGGGTTCTACACTTTTGGTCCAGATTCTGTTGAAGTCGAAGTTTACCGGTTCAAAATTTCGAAGTACATCTCCATTTTTCGTTCCAAGAAGGTCATTTTTCCCCCTCTACAAAATAAACAAAAGGTGTGAGAATCTATGTCAGAGGGCCCGTTGCTTGAATTATTCAACCTTCTTAGGTTTCTCCTTTTCTTTTTCTTTTTTTTTTCTTTTTTTTTTGGTGAGAACAAATGTAGAGTACACATATATGTTAAAGTTTCGAGTTTCTTTGAAAAGTCTCAAGTAGTCAGAATAACCAAATATTGTGGGAATTTTGGCAGATGTTAATAAGAAAGGTGTACTTTTCTAACGAGAGAAGGAAATCTTTTTGAAAAAAGAAAATTGGAATCAATCGGATTGTTGTGAGAACAAAACGGAACAAATATATATGATTTTTCAGTTTATTAATATTTAATTCTTACGGAATTTTTGATTATTTTGATTTTTTCCAGCTGTGAGAAAATGTGATATGAGAAAAAACATGAGTAAAAAAAAGAGTGAAGATAGAAAATCTGAAATAGTTGAACCAATAAAAAATTATATTCACATTTTAGATGAATTCAAGATAAGGGTAAGAAAAAGCTTGGTTCGCAGAAAATTTTGGTCACGTGCAAAAATTGTGGACTAATTATACGGTGACTCAAAGTTCTAATCAGCATACCTATTTTTGAGGTAGAATCATAATTCAAAAGCATGTCATTTTTTTTCAAAGGCCTCTAAAAAAATTTATGGCCACGGATTGAACTTCTTTTAAAATTTGCACACTTATAGAACAACATCCTGATCAACTTTTTACAAAAAATTCCGGTGGATAAAAAATTTATCATGATGTTCAGGAGGTTGAACTCTATAATTGTATAAGTTTAAAGTGATTTGTTAATCTAGGAGCTCAAACTACCTTGTAAAAATCATTTTTGCAAAAAAAAAAACCGTAAAGGAACGGAACTTTACAACCTAGCCTGATCGGTCCATAAAAACGTCGAAATGGCAGGCTTAGTTAGCATAAGGGGATTTTCATTGAAAAAACAGGATCGATTTTTGAACCAGGAGATAATCAAGGCAAATCATCGAACAACACCGATATGAATTTAAATCAAAAATTATATCGCCTCTTTGTTGTACAACTCTGCTCGTACATCTTTGAACATCTATAAATGAACACGAAGTGATCACACCCATCAATTCTGACTCATCAAAATATGCTCCTAGAAATTTAGCTACTCACTATAAAAAAGAACCAAATATTTTTTCTCTTACAAAAAATCACAACTTCAGAGTGAATATTATCAGTCTCAGAAGTCTACCCAAATTTCAAAAAAAAAAAATCAAAAAAAGAACGAATCACAATCTACTCGAGAAAGACACAAAACAGCTCAGAAATGCTCCAAAAAGTGGGCGGAGCTTGGACAACGAAAAATACGAGGGAGGAGGCGAATATTGAAAAACAACAAAAGTTTCGGAATTATAGTTTTGAAAGAAGGATGCTTTTCGAAATATGGAATTAACATCATTTTGGTGAGAAAATTATCAAATGAATTGGGTTTCGAGAATTCTGAAAATTTTTAAAGAAAAAAAAATTTGTGGATTATGGGTTCAGGTTATCTGTATTTTTTCTTCAAAATGAACAAAATAAGTCTGGTTTTGAGGCTTTCTAGACTTGTTCTAAGAAGGCCGCTTTTAGGCATGCAGGGCCTAACAAAGCCTAAACCTTAGCTTGAACTTCACCTTGACAAATTACGGGCCAACCTTTTTGTCGAGGAACTACTGTAGCATGTGTATGGAATTTTTTCTGATATCTACAATACTACTTTTAAATATACGAAAAACAAAACTAAAAAGAAAAAGAAAGAAATATTTTCGTATATAGTGAATTCCTCCGAGATTAATTTAAGTAATCAAGAAATGGAATATCACCCGAAAATATCAAAACCCCTAGCAACAAGACAAAAAATTGTATCCACCTCAAATACACAAAAATATAATTTCTGGCAAATTTTTTGTGTTTGAAAATTTTTATCCCCAGAAAAAACAGAATAACATGTAGCTAATTATAGAGGATTATTTGTACTACAACCCATTTTCGGCCAAGAAGAAAAAACGGAAAAAAATTCGGAGGATTCAGAATTCTAGAAATTCTACTATTTTTGAGAGTCGCAGACAATCAAAATGGTCATTCGAAAAAAAAACCCATTTCAATGCATATTACCACCCCAAAAGCAACACGAAAAATAGTGGGAAATATGAATGAGTAAGCGTAAGAGAAACAAAACACATAAAATTGATCAGTGCAATTGTAACAAACATGCATGTCTGCCTCATTGGCTCAGTGGCAGAGCGTCTGTCTAGTAAACAGAAGGTCGCTGGTTCGATTCCAGCATGAGGCACCTAAATTTTTTCTTTTTCTTTCTTTCTAGTAAAATATTTGTCACCCATTTTAATCCCTTCAAGTAGTCTGCACTTGTTCTTTGGAACCAAAAAAGAAAAGAACACGCGAAAAATGAATAATTGAGCATGTAAAGGATTTGTTAAAGGGACAAGGCACCAGAACATGAGAAAAAAAATTATTTTCATGATCTTTGTTTCCCCCGACTTTCTCTCTCTTTCCACTAATAATCATCACCGCACATAAATTTTTGTTACTAATTTTTTCGGGTGTCATTTGACATGGCAAAAAACATGACACTTCAGAGTAAGTGTCTAATTAGTTTCTCATTTTTCCCCGTTTTTTGGAGCATGAGCCTACATCGGAGAAAAACTACTAAACCGCCGCCAAAAAATAGTACTTTTTCGAGTTCAGGGATTATTTGAAAGACAAAAACATATGTCAAAAATCTGAGCGAAAACACCCGTTTTAAGCCGGACACTATGATTTAAAGGGAGATTAGGAAGAAAAAGTTGAGTTCAAAAAAGAAGTTCTAAAAAATAAAAATATATTATAGCAATGAAAGATTACTAGAAACCCCTTTAGAACAATTTCTTATATTTGTTCATTTATTTTTCTCTAGAAAAGATTAACAATCGATAATAAAACATGGGTGAGAAGGGGAAAAAAAGACATCTGGTTTATAATTTTCCGGATTTTATGATTCAAAAAGTATTAAAAATGCTATAGTCAAACAGATTTATATGAAATAACAACAAAAAGTGGATATTTTTAGTCTTCTTGCCAAGCGAGTTCGATCAACTCATTAATATCATCAATATCCGGATTTGAGTTGACTAGAAGAAGAGCTTTCTCACTACCAAAAATCTGGGTCAATGCTTCGATCAGAGGCCCTTTCAATGATACATTGTCGATTTTCTCCGTTTCTAATTCATCGATTTCACCACCAACGCGATATATCGAATTCTTATGGCCAATTCGGCTCATTTTTTTGATATCGAAAACTTTTGGAGGAGGAGGAGCAACATATTCGGGGAGGAATGGATCATGATAATGGTAGATATTTTGTTGAGAATTGGTTTTGTTGAAGAGTTTGTTGGGTTTCTTGGCTGCTCCAGATGATGGCTCACATATCTCATCGAATAGAGTTCGAAGATTTGAGCTGAGATCTATCATTTTATCTGGAAATAAGCATTTATTTTGAAATGGTCAGCTGGAAGTGGTCAAAAACTGAAATAATTTTCTGAAAGAAGTGTATTCCAATATCAAAACCAGAAACGGACAATACTTATTTTTTGGTGCCACCCCCCTTTAAATCTTACATGAGTTTTATGTTTACAATTTTATCCTAGTGTTTCTAAAATTTGAAATTCTCAGCTTCATTTTCAAATTTTTATAGGAAAAGAAGGATTTGAGGAGAGATTTTTCTCATATTTTCCACAAAATTGCTTCTATACAGGTTTTCTCACACTCTCCGTTTTGAACACAGAAATCATATTTACCGTTTTTTCTCTAATATAAGGGCATGCCCTTCTATTTTTCAACCCAATATTTCTAGTATTATTATGATAGAAAAACTCTATTCCTAGAGGTTCCCAATCCGTTTTTGATGATACACCGAATGAGTTAACACTTTAATGGGCTTTAGAAACAAAATCAACACATAAAAAATGAATAATTATTTTTTCAAATGCTCAAATCAGAACTTCCCCAAGTGCCCTTATATTAGAGGCGCCCTTCAGCTGGAGGTGCCCTTATAATAGAGTAAATACGGTATCTCGAAAACCCTGTCAGATTTGACCCAAAAACTCAACCAACCATCTGCGAGTAATCTCGATATCTTAGTCATAATAAACAATTGATCAGCAACTGGTAGTTGGAACGCTATCGAGTCTTGGTTTTCGGGAATTTCCGAAAGATTTAGGACAAGTCGAACATCATTATTTGGCTTGAAATCTCCATCAATTGAAAAAGATGGGCGGTAGAATCTGAAATATTTCAATCATCTTTTTTATAGTTTTTTCGAAGTACCTACCCATTTGTGAAAATATTCATAAAAATCGGGAATTTCTTAGTGAGTGAGCAGTACTTTTTGCGACTTCCAACTATTATTCCATTGCTCGTTTGTGCACAACTCGCAATACTTTTCGACAATTCCGTAGATGTGGAGACTTCTGAAATTCAAAGATCATTGAAAAATCTACAATGGATATCTTCGACAAACTGTTCTCAAAGGTAATCAAATCGAGTTTAGATAGAATAAATAATTCGTGAGGATCAGTACATTTAATGGCGAATTCTCGAAGAGTTGATGGAAGGAAAGCGAGAGCCTGGAGAAGTATATTAATCGATGGATAAGATTAAGAGTTGAGGTGTTACTGTGTGTCCGCGAGAAATGAAATACCAAAGGGTGATTGTGATTGATCGAACATTGAAAAGACTTTGATCAACTGGTAGGATGTCGAGGTTTTTTCTAACACTTCGGTTGTATCTGCAAGAAAACAACATGCACACATTTTAAAGTGTGCTTCGACATTTGGCCTGTTGTGTAGACAAGTTTTCGTACACCAGAAACAAACTCAAAACTGTTATTGAAAAGAACCCCGATATTTTTAAAGAGGTTGCCCTGATTCAATGTAAGTGTTCGCCAAACGGTGACAGTACTTTGTTTGTCTGATCCATGCAAAATATAGTTCTAGTGTTGCATTGAGCAAAATTTTGGCATGTATTTCTCCTTACCGACAACTTATATCAATTGCATCGATGCAAATTGGCCTCAAAAACGAATCCTCATCTCTCTTCATCATATTCTTAGAATCCTCACTCAACTGAAATGACAGATTCTCTCGACAATCCTGAAAACCTTTTCTCTTCATAAGTATCTCCTTGTTTTTGTACCGTTGGCGGAAAATCAAAATTCTCATCATTCACCAAAATATCATCGTCGTCCAAATCGATAAAATCCATTGGAAATGAAACAAAAAACAATGATCACGTTGGAAAAACTAATATAAATATATTTATTTTGAATATCAAAAAAAAAAAATGAGAAGTCAAATTATGCAGTTGTTGAATAAGCTCGTTTTCTTCGGAAAAGTGAAATTTTGTCATAAGGAATGATGATGAGGATGAAAGAGATGATTATGAGACAAGTACCTATCAGGAAGAATGTTGTCACTGGGACATGGCGGAATACAATGTCGATAACTGTAACAACAACTTTTCCAAAGAAGAAGAAAACACGTTACAGTAAGAAAATATTAAAGGGACACACAAAAGGTTGGTTGTGCAAAACACCGCGCTCTTCGTGCTAAACAAATAAATTATTTTTAATATTTCTTACCTGTGTTAAGTGGAATTCCGCACAGCATTCCAACTGAAATAACAAGTGGATTCAGAAGAGCGATACCGAAGTTGATCGTGAAGTTGAAAGCTGGAAATATTTTCATATTATAAGTACTTTCGAGACATTTATTTTCATACCTAATGATAAAAGAGCTGCGCCAATCATTGGTGCCCATGGAACATAATTGAAGTTCAAGGTCTCTACACCGGTTAGCCAAAGAATTAAACTAGGAATCCAGTTGAGTGTTAAATTCAAAAATCCTAAACTCGACATGAAAAGTGAGACATCTCCCAGCGAGGCGTTTCCAATCACTTTTTTGAATGAAACCTTATAAACCGCGGCCATGAACGCTGACAAAAACGCCAAAAATATTCCGAACCATTCAATATGCATTTCATGATCGAGAGATATAACAACAACGCCAGCGATTGCGAAAAAACATGAGAGAATCTGCAGAGAAAAAAAAAATATGTTTGCAATTGCGACAACGCTTGCCGTCTGCCTCATTGGCTCAGTGGCAGAGCGTCTGTCTAGTAAACAGAAGGTCGCTGGTTCGATTCCAGCATGAGGCACCGAAATATTTTTTGTTTTTTTTTTCAAAATTTTTTCTAATCTTGAGTTTTTGTTTCTTGAGTTTCTTGTCTTGGCTTTCTGTCTTTCTGTCTTTCTAATCTTGAGTATAGTTAAACTGAAACTCACCTTCATAAAATGAATCGACTCCTTGAGAATAATGACAGCCATAATATAAACAAACGCTGCATTGCAAGCACTAATCGATGTGGCAACACTAGGCGTAATCAAAAGGAGTGCGCGAACATATGGATAGTTGGCTCCAATCCAGAAAATGAGAAATGGTAGCACATATTTGATCAAAGTGTAAAGGGTTAACTTCTGATTGGCTCCGAATTTGCTCTGACACTCTTCGAAAATCTGAGACAGGCCCTTTTTTGTTCGAATTTGCTCATATACGAAGAAAACAGGAAAGCAAGTCATCATCATATTTGTGTTAAACCACATCATGAAATATGGAGCATTGAAATGAGTCTGAAATAAAAAGAGCTTTTTATCTGTTTGGTTCTGAAACCTTTTACCGTATCATAGTTCAAAGCAGTCTTACTAAATTGTGTCGAAAGACACCATGTCAGTGCCACCACTCCAATGATGGTCGCATTGAGAAGGACCTAAACTCAGAATTAGTTTTCATAAATCTCCAGTTACGTCTCACCATAAACCCGGTAGTTTTCGGCGGTGGCGGCTCTTGCTCAGGCATCCTGAAACATGCAATATATTTATGTGGTGTTCCAAGACCACCTGATGGAAAAATAGAAGAATTTTTTTTTGGAGGAAAAACATGTGTTGATTTTTTTGTTGCAATCAATAGGGAGTGGACAATCTCTTCTTCTCTGCGTCTCTATTTTTTCTTTTGAAAAGGGAACAATGTTGCAAAAGCCCGCCAAAATATATTGGCAGATGGTTTTTGAAATTTTGGCGTTTTGGAGAGAGGGGTTATGTAAAAGACGTAGACATTTTAAATGATAATCGCGGCTGATCCTCAATAAAAAACAACAGGACAACAAGTGACTGGTCATCGGTTGTTTACGTTTATCTGATTATTTTTCTCACTTCTCAGGCGAGAGATTATTCAACCCACGTTAGCTATCTGGAGCGACTTGTATGAAATCGAAATTTTTTTTTACAGAATTCGGTAGATTATGGAGAGTGCCATGTTTTCATGATTCACTGAAGATGGTCATCTTTACAGATATTTATAAATTTGATTTGAAACTTTCCAGGAGAAAAATTATTATTATTTTGAAAAGGAAGTTCAGCGAAATGTTTGATCTATAGGACGAAACGAGTGAGAATAAGAGAATCAGACACTTATAGATCGAAATATCCCGAATTGATCGGAACAGAAAATTTATATGGATAATATTTTTCTCGAAGTTTTCCTTATGTACGATGAGTCAGAGCTAAAAACGGGAGTAGATAAAAAGAAATAGAGAAATAATCGAGAAATGTTTTTTTTTTTTTGAATAACCATTTAGGTTTAGAAAATCAATTTCGCTCTTTCGATAATCGTTTTCTCAGTTCCTCTTCCCTCTCGCACCTGATAATTGCCTGTGAGCTTAATTCAAGCTGTATGGGGGAGCTCGCAAGATTTTTTCAAACCCTCTTCAAAATCGAACTAATATGTTTTTTCTAAACTTAACGGATTCCTAGAAAATGTACCAAGTTCCCTAGAATCATCTGCAATAAAGGTACATTTCAACCAGAAATATTTATTCAATAATTTTTTTATTCTCTGACGAACTGGAAAAATGGAGCTCTTTTTTCTTGTTTTTCAAACCTCGAAATTTAATTTTTCCAAAATTTTTCTTCTAGTCAACTACTTTCAAAAAAATGGGCAATCAGAAGACCACTCAAACCATTACCGGAAAACTCACATTTTTTTGAAAAGTGGTCTGTTGGGTTCCATGTAAATAGAGAAAAGTGACAAGATTATTCTCATAAACCCTCATTTTTAAGATAAGAAAAAATCACGAAAAATAGTGTCATATACTACAAACAACCGAGAACATAGAATGACTAAATTTGAAATTCAAATAGAATATGAAAAACAACAAGTGATAGACAGATAGGAGGAGGAAAATAGTCATCGAAAAAAAAAATATACAGATTTTCGAAAGAAGAAAAAGAAAAAAAATGAAAAAAAACCGGATGATTCAAAAACGTTTTGCGAGCCATCATATTTTATATTGATAAGGCCAAATGTATTTCATAATTCTTTTTCGACCGTCTAGCTATGTTGTGATTCATATCGAAATATTTCTTTTGATGCCTCCGACATAGCATAGACTACAGTGTATGCATCAAAGTACCAACGTTGCAGAGACCACATTGACCGAAACATGTTTATTATTATGGAAATTTAAAACATTATATACAAAACATGACAGAAATTAGACCACAGATCAAAATTTGGATCTTCCGATGATTGTCAATGGAGTTATTGGTTTCTGATTTTTCAAATTCTCTTCAGCGATTGGCAAATTCTGCAGGGTTGTTTTGAAAAGCATGAATGCAATGGTTCCAATGCGAAAATAAATGAAACTGGAATAACTTTTATTACTATAGTAGGGTGGTTGAAAACTCACTTTTCGGGCTCAAACGTGACAAATGATCCGAAATGTTTGCCACAAATACAATGCCAATCTGGACCATATTCTCTGTCGAACGAGGTTTTTAGATGACGCGCAATATCGTGTTCAAGATGATAAGTCTAAAAACAGAGAAATATAGTTCAGTTTCGATAAACGAGGCTAACCGTGATGGCTTTGGCAGCTAGTGAACATGCTTCTTGTTCCATGTGAAGGGGCATACTCGAATGTTGAACATCTGCCACAACTTCTCGACATTTTCCTGTTCGTCGACATTCCAACTCAAATCTGAAATGAGAAGTTGTATAGGTCAGAATATAAATTTATTTGTTTTATGGTATTTGCAAAATTTTACAGATTTATTACAAGATTTTTGTGACAAATATTTCAAGATGTTTTGATTACTCCAAGGTAATTTCACTCTTTTAAATTCCACATAGAAGTTTTTTTTTCCAATTTCAAAAAATTGAAATTTGAGCAATGAAAATCAAGCTTTGTAAAGGATAAACTTTTTAACCGGAAATATTGTTGAAAAAAGTTATGAAGGATCAGAGTTATTTTTTGTCTATTCTCATTTTTTTCTATTGCTTCGAAATTTTTTGATCTACAAGTGTCAGATTCTCTCATTTTTTCTTACTCTTTCGCCTGATAGATCCGAAAATTTATTCTGGCGATATTATTTTTTCACAAAAAGTTCAGGTGGAAAAAATTATAGCATTCTGACCAAGATGTCGAACTCCTATAGTATACAAACTTTGAGAGGAAGTTGAATCCATGAACTCGCGACCTTGTCAAATTCAAAAAAAAAAAAAATCCCCTTTCAAGCAAAAATATGACTAAATTTCGCTAAAGATGATCATTTCATTTTTAAATGTTCACACTCGAAATGTTTGTTTCGAACTTTTTTTTCTAACAGTATTTGTCATTTCTAGACTGTTACGTCACAACTAAGACTATACTCTTTAAACGTATTATGTTTCTCAGATCCGAAAAATGCAACAGGGTTTCTGATCAAAAGGAAATTACATATCTTTTCGCGTCTGAGCACTCGAATCAAATTAGCTAGCTTGAACAATTTTTTTTTGATTTGACAAGAAAAGGATCTTCATCATTGTAAAATGTTTTGGTCCATAATAATATAATAACCAAGACACTTCAAAATCTTATGAAAAACTAATTCAGGAAAACTGTATTACAAATTGTTCCCGGTCGAAATACTAAATTAAGCCTAAATCCTGCCGATCTTGAATTATATCGAAAAGTTGTTTTTCAATTATAACTTTCTGCGGTGAACTATTGTAATGTTCTAATATTTGAAGAAAAAAACAGGAAATATTTCTAAAATATAATAGAAAAACCCCACCTTCACTTCCTCCTTGGACCCTTATCTCTTACCTATGCGCTTTTTCGTTAGTCATCGCTTTAAAACGTTGTTTAGAAGTACTAGCAAGACTGAATGATTTTCCTCGACCGACTTTGTGCTTTCTCTGCATCTCTTCATCCTCTTCAATCTCTCGCTTGTCTGTTGTAGATTTTGTAGTAGTCATTTATTTGTTTTGATCTCCTAAATTTCATTTGAGTTAAATATCTTGTTAAATGATATACTTTTAAAAATCATCTGACATCAAGATCAGATCAGATCGGATCAAAAAGATATAGTGCATAAGATCAATTTCAGTTTTTTGCATTTTTTGAAACGAGAGAAACTAGAGTGTTGTTTGTCGTGTTGTCTATAGTATGTTCTATCATGTAGCCTTGTAAAATACTCAAATCCACTCGAAAACAAGGGTTTTTTTTGACACAAAAATCGGATGAAAAGATAAAAGAAAAAAAGATAGAACATGATCGAATGCGTCACCATATGTGTTAACAGCTTGTTTATTTGTACAGCACCACACCCCAAACAAAAGACATTCTTCTTGACAAAGAACAATCAAACTTTTAAGGATGTCAGCTGGAAAGATTATATCACTGTTGAGAAGATATGATATGGAAAGTTTGAAAATAAAATGGTGTACTATTCATTATGATTGAGGGCAATGAAAAGATAGTGTGAATAGAAAATATCTATAAGAAACTTCAGGCTCAAAATTATAGTGTAAGTTTTTTTGATATAAAAAAAAAACCAAATTCTTGAGCAGGGTTATGGACTGGTAGGCTCTAGTTGAATAATCAAATCGAGCTGGATCAGGTCTGATAGTTTTTTTTAAACATTTACTCACGTATATCCGAATATAAAAATATAAAAACGTTGGAAAAATTATTTTGATGTGACCTTTATTTTTTGAACCTCTAAAAATGTTACATTCTCACTTTTCATTTTTGGTTGGCACCGAGAGACCCATAGGCTACTTGATTGAGCCTGACTCAAACAAAATGACTCTATTCCTGTCAAGGGAGGTTCAACTAGTCGCTCGTTTCGAATTTTCTCAAATTTTTCACAACTATAAAACAGATTATTGTTTAAAATCCTGTATCTCTTTTTTCACCAGAGATTTCCGTGAAAAAAATTTCATATTTTCACTGTATCTTCTATGAAAATAAACCATTGAGAAGTCAATGAAATTTCAACACAAAAATAAATTAATTTTTTGAAGCTAACAAGAAACAAATATATTGTAAGCTTTCAAAAACTTTTTCTACTGTTTCAAAATTTCAATAAAACCCTGGAATCTTAGAATCAATCACTGCCATACAGAAAAAAAGTCAAAAATCGCCGGAAACACCCAAAACAAAAATTTGTGCCCTTTTTGAAAGAAAACAAGAGCTCGTATGCACTGTTTTGAACTTTTAAATGTAGGAGCAATGAATGTTAGAAATTTAGTTATTTTTTACAGGTAAAAATATTAAGGGAAAAATATTACATCACTGTTATAATTAGGTTCACAAAAATTTATAGCTCTTTCCTGATATCCAAAACAAATCACTTATTTTTCATATTTATAACTTTCTCACTATCAGCTCTTTGATCAGGATTACAATGAAAGCGTTAAAGTAGAAAAACCTTATTTTCAAAAAAAAAAAACCGGACTGATTTCAGCGAGGTTTTTTTTATATCGAATCATTTATTGAAAAGAAGAAAAAAAAAGGTTATTTATGATACATTTGATTATGGTTATAAACACGTTTTATTTTTTGATTCAACAGTCACAAAATCTCAAGTCTTGAAAATATTGGATAATCTTTAAAAAATATCGAAAAAAATGCAAGAGAACAGGATTGTCCCTATCCCCGCAAACTGTGTGAAAATAAAGCAATTGAGACATCGCAAACCATCCCACAAAACTCAGGGCAAAAAAAACAATTTGTTTAAACAAAAAATGACATGATCTATTTGTTTTGTTCTTGGTTTTTGGGGTATTAAAAACAGATATTGATGTTTGAAGTTGTTAGCCAAAAAAAAAAGATACTGAAGCAGTCTAAAACACTTTATGGGTTGTACATGATCTTGATGTTCTTTCTTCTTTTCGAATCCGAATTTTGGAACATTTTCATCGAAAAGTTCTTCTCCTTGTTGTTATCCGGCAAAATCACATAATCAATGGCGATACGATCCTTGTCAAAATCAGTGAAATTGTACTCGAACTTTTGAACAGTGACAGCAATCATCTTAGTCTCCTTGAGTTCGAAGATACCCATTGGTGGGAAGACCATTACACGTGGAACAGCATTACCCTTAACCGCAAAGGCGATACGATGATGGGAATTGTTACGAATCTTCATGTGGTAGGTCAGATTCTCAAAATCGAATGGGGCGTTGAAAACCAAAGCATTCATAGGGAAGAAGATGAGATCGTGCAAGTTGTTACCAGGTCCAATCACTGTAAAATTGAGCACATTAGGGATAGTAGTGGGTTGGAGAATCTTTCTCTCCCTCTGTCATTTTCTATCATTCTTTATCATTCTTTCCCTGTCATTCTTTGTCTTTCTCTGTTATTCCCTGTAATTCTCTGCATAAACTAACATCTTGAATTGAAACCATCTGGCTCAGACTTCAAATTATGGAATGATCCAGAAGCCATCGGATTGTCTCCAATCTTCAATCTTCTCGATCCACCAGCTAAATCAGTTCCACTCTTCGAATCCATTCCAAGACGTTGACTTTCTGGACCATTTTCTGGAGCCGGAGTTGGTACTTGTGCATTGTCTTGTGGTGCTGGTGATTGTTGTTGTCCTTCTTGTTGTGCTGGTGGTGGAGCTGCCTCTGGCGCAGGAGCTGGTGCAGAAGCAGGTTCTTGTGGTGGAGCGGCAGCTGGAGCAGGTTCAGGTGCTGGAGCTGGTGCAGGCTCTTGTGGAGGAGCTGCAGCCGGTTCTGGTGCTGGAGCCGGTGGGGGTGGAAGTTGTTCTCTCTTCGAGCTCTCCTTTGGTGGTTGAGGTGGGAGCGATTCTCTTTTTGAGCTTTCTTTTGGTGCTGCTGGTGGTGGAAGAGGTTCTCTTTTCGAGCTCTCCTTTGGTTTCACATCTTCTCTGTTTGAAGCACGGCTACTTTTCTTAGAAACTTGTTTCGATTTGTCATCATCATTCTTCTTCTCGTCACCAACCTAAAAACCCCACAAATAACATAGGAATTCTCAAAAATGTTTCCAATCTTACCAATTTCTTGATTTGATCTTCAATAACTTCAGCAAGGTTGATTGGTGGAAGATACAACAAGAGCAAGATAACCAATTTGATCACATAGTAAAGGGGAATTTTCTCCAAATTTCTATCCAAAACTGTCAAAGCTCCAAATACAGTGAAGTAGACTTGGAGAGAGGAGTCGGTTGGTTTCTCATTTGGATAGACAAATATCAAAAGAAATGGAACAAGGACGAGGATTGAGTTGGCAACAAAGTGAGCCTATAAATGTTTTAAATTACAATACCAGGAGTACTGTAGGTTGTCTGAATACCTGATGATCGGCGAGGGCCAAAATCAAGAATAAAATGATCGCGGATATTTTGGCGATATTATCAGCGGGTTGACCAGTCGATTGGGAAGCAGCATCCAACCATCTTGCGGTGAAATGCTTCTTATCATTGATTCTCTCGTTGATCCAATTCAGTGAAATTTCACTATCCATTTTGTTTTGAAATCGAGACAATCGACTTTATTATCAATGCTAGAACTGATTCCTCTGTCTCCTTCCTCAATAGAATAGTCTTCTTTTTTTGGAACACGTGGAGATCTTTATCTTTTTTGTTGTCGAATGATGAGTTGTCAAACGTGTCGATGCCACGAAATTGTGTCATTTATATTTTTTGTTCGTAAGAATGTGCACATCGTCTGAAGACACGTTCATTTGGATTCACGATCATATTCACGATAAATCACATTTCACATCTCGATATCTTCAGAATCTATCCACGAAGTTTGGGATTACACCTGAGAATCTGGCACGTATTCATGTTTGCTTCATAGCTGTTGTATGTCTGACCAGTTTGGTGAGTTTTTTGTGGTCTTGAACCCGGAGTATATCAGAATTTCATCGCTACAATGAATAATTGAAAAATATGAATAAAACATAAAACCTGGTCGGGTTTCAAAACGGTCGGTTTTAGAAACCCATTAAAATCATTAACCGACAAAAAACCATCCCGATAAATTTTGGTGAAACCCATTTTTTGGTCCCAATTTTTATGGGATCGGAAAAAATGAATCCAATCTCTGAAAACGACTCGGGCCACTTTGCTCAGTTTTAAAAGCCCGGCCGACTGGGCAAAGACCCTTTTAGATAATCGAGTCATAATTCTGGCCATTCCAGGGGTTTTCTCAATTTTTTGTAGTAAGCTGAAAAATGATAGATGTTTAATAACTTTTGCTAGAGCCTAGATTCAATTTTAACTATGAGAAAAGTTCATACTGATAATGCCATATTATTTTTGCCAAATGAGAATTATTGTTTAAATTTGATATTAAAAAAATCAATTTTTTTCAAATACACATTAAGACTGACTTCCCTATTCAAAATTCAGCTTCTTAAAAATTATCATTCTGATAATCAGAAATAAATCACCCAGAAATATAATTTCGACTAACAACATCCATGTTTTTTTTTTCTTGAGAAGAGATTTGTTCTAGTTTTCATAGTAATTTTTCAGGCTCACTTCTTTGCCAATGCATTGCTTGTTCTTTTTCCATTCTTGCTGATATTCATATTCCCCGAAGAATCACCAACTGTCGAAAAACTCCAATTATATTTCACGATTTTTGGAGGAATCACTGTATTCGATCGATACTTCGAAACAATTCCCCTTTATTATTTGACGAAACTTCTTCTTTTTCTTTTGATGTTCGTTCCAAACTATGAATTTGCCTATAGATTGGAAAAAGCAAGATCCTCAACATCGAAAAAAGATCAGTCGTTGAAGACTAATAATGATAAACCAACATCTTCGAAGAAGTCGGTGACTAAATCAAAGTCATCTGCGAAATCGACATCGGTTCAAAGTCAACATCAGGATAAAGCGACTTCGGTAAGCTATCAAAAATACCAGTGTGAGAAATATGATAAAATTTTTTGCAGACTCGCAAAGCAATGAGAAACGAGACAATCAAAAAGACAATAATCGAAGAATACTTTAGAGAAGAAGAATTGTTATCCCCAAGAGGTACTGTAATTCATCGAAAAGTGACTGGACCATTCCAAAGAATCGTTAGTGAATCGAGCGAATCAGCTAAAATTGATACACCAACTTCATCATAATTTTATTATTCTTTTTTTTATTGTTAAATATAATTTTGTACTGTTAACTCCGTCTGGGGATATAAAATGTGTTTATTATTATCTTAAAAAAATTAACTGGAATACTTTCATTGACTTGATTCAAAAAATCGATGCAGGAATCTCATTAACACTGGAATCTCATTAACACTCTCATTAACACTGAAAATCTACTCACTTTCTTGATAATAAAGAAATCTCCTAAACAACTTGGATCATATAAATATCTTATGATCTACATCTCTTGGTTTGAAATAGGCTATTCTATTTTGGATGTTGTTGTTTCTCCGATAATCTTTTCTCATGAATCTATATTTATAGTCATGGTATACACGAAGAATGCATTACTTTCGTCTTGGTTATTAGCTCTTCTCACAATGTAATGTAATTTATAATGTAATGTAATTGTCAATGTAATTTATTGCGCGTTTTTTGGTGCATCACTAGGCATGTTTGCACATTATTTTATCTAACGAAGGAATTTTAATCCTTTTGTTAAGGTCACGTTCAATTTTTTCACGCTGTGCCTTCAATTCTTGGAAATTTGAATAAAAAATTCCAATAAAAAATTTGAAGTTAAATTTCAAAGCTCAAAAATCATTTGAATTTCGAATTGTTTTTATATCATATTTTCTCAAATTCTCATAAACTTTTTTCAATTTCAGTTTTCGAGTCAGAATTTTTTTGAAGAGAAAAGAGTATTTTTGATTCTTTGAACATTTAGATCCTAAAGTTTTGAAAACTTGTAAAATTTTTTCACGGATAATATTTTCAAATATATTCTTATCAACAAAAAAATTTCAAACAAAAAATTATTTTAATAAAACTCGGATATATTTTTTCTCAGGATTTCCACACTTATTTTCTCATTCAAACCAAAATTTCGGTTCGTAGTTATCCGGAGAAATATTTTGAGAAATGAAATATTCGCCAAAGTGTGTACGTGTTCACGTTGCCCTAGAAAAAAAACTCGAAATCTAATAAAAGCGTGATTCAAAAAAAAAATGATTAAAATTCCTTTCGTTATTTAAATTAACCTCATATTTGCACTACATTTCATTTATAGATATTTTGTTTCAACGGGGTGAGTTTGATAGAACATATTTTTGTATATGTACACATTGTTTTTTTTTCAAAACTGTTATGTGTTTAGGTCCAAATATTTGAAAAGTTTTAATGATGCGCGAATTGTATATTGGATGATGATCCCTGTGGTATATGGAAGTTTTTGGGGATCAATTGCTTGTTTCATGCTTGGACCCTCACCAAATATTGATACGAGAATGAGAAACAAACTGCTCTTCACCTTTTCTTGGGAGATCGAAGATATAGTCTATTTGGGTCCGTATTTTTATCAACTTCAAACTGATGGATCATACCAAGTTGATATTTTGTCAGTTGTTGTTATTCTTCTGGCATGGCTTATAGTAGGATCATCATTAACAGCTATTTTCTACTTTGGAGTTCGATGCTATTTGAAGCTGAGTTATGTGATGAGCTTGAAATCGAATACCGTTTCACACAACTTCAAAAATTTACAATCTCAATTATTTTACGCCTTAGTAACACAAAAATTGATTCCAGTTATTTTAATGCATATTCCTGTATCAGTTCTTTTCATCTTTACATTTTTAGACAAAGATCTGGGAACATTAAGTTGTATAACATCTATCACAATATCTCTATTCCCTGCTTTATACCCTCTTCTAACAATGTTCATCATTAAAAACTATCGAAACACAATTCTAGGTAAACTAAGGAAAAAGTCATTAAACTATACATAGATTAGCAATTTTAGGTTTTTTCAAAATCACAACAATAAGCCGTGAGTCAGCTATGAAGTTATCACCTGTGCGGAATTCCAATAATCTGTGAATGATTTCTGTTTTTTTTTGTTCTCAAGAGAGTTTCAAAAATGAACTATGTATTGTTGATGTTATCGAACTTAAAAATAGACATGAACTCTTCTAGATGAAAAGAAAAACAAGGAATGTCCTCAAAATAACTTCGCTTAAGACGAAAAGGTTTCAGTACCGTAGAACATTTTGTCTGGGTCAGCTATACATATTGTTCATTTGGAAATGAAAAAAAAACGGCAAGACTAACACATAAAAGAAAGTGTGCAAGTTGAGTGCGATCCCTGCTGTTTTTGGCCGGATAAATTAAAAAAATAACAGTTTTTCTGATTTTTCCTTCTATTCTAAAATGGAGCAAAACATGCACTTTTATAGGTTTCAAGTTCGGTGCCTTGGGTGTATTATTGCAAGCTATTATGACGTCATCACATGGAGGAATAGTTTTCTATTTTATTGTTCGGAACTCGAAAAATTATAAAGTTATATTTTTCGTTTCAAAAAATGACCCACCAGTGTTTTAAAAACTATAAATGGTCTCTCAACATTTTCAATATCTATATAGTGACATGTTATTTATTGAGGAAATCTAAACTGTTCTGAAAACATCCGATAAACCACAATGGATATTCTGTCTTCAACATGCTTTCACTTTTCAATGTTAAAAATAACTTTTGAACAGTTAACTCCGCCTGGAGACAATGAAGGACACACATACCAGGTTGGTCTGTGTTTATTCTTATCTCAATCATGAACTGGTATACATTCGTTGATTTAATTCAGAAAATCGCTGCGGGAGCATCGATGTTTTTGAACATTTTACTCACTTTCTTGATAATAAAGAAATCACCTAAACAACTTGGATCATATAAATATCTTATGATCTACATCTCTTGGTTTGAAATAGGCTATTCTATTTTGGATGTTGTTGTTTCTCCGATAATCTTTTCTCATGAATCTATATTCATAGTCATGGTGTATACAAAAAATTCTGTATTTTCGCCTTGGATATTATTGATTTTTGATTGGATTTATTGCGCGTTTTTTGGCACTTCAATGGGCATGTTCGCACTGCATTTCATTTATAGATATTTTGTTTCTACAGGGTAAGATTGAAATTTTGTTTAAGCCAAACTTCTATATGATTTTAGGTCCAAATATTTGAAAACTTTCAACGATGTTCGGATAATTTATTGGATGATGATCCCTGTTGTCTATGGAAGTGTTTGGGGATCAATATCATACTTCATGCTTCCTACGCCTGAAATTGATAAAAGAATGAGAAATAAATTAATGTCAACATTTTCTTGGGAGATCGAAGACATAGTCTATTTGGGACCTTATTTTTATCAACTTCAAACTGATGGATCATACCAAGTTGATATTTTGTCAGTTGTTGTTATTCTTCTGGCATGGCTTATAGTAGGATCATCATTAACAGCTATTTTCTACTTTGGAGTTCGATGCTATTTGAAGCTGAGTTATGTGATGAGCTTGAAATCGAATACCGTTTCACACAACTTCAAAAACCTTCAGTCACAATTATTTTACGCTTTAGTTACACAAACATTGATTCCAGTCATTTTAATGCATATCCCTCTCTCAACGGTTTTCATTTTCACATTTTTGGATAAAGATCTAGGCACATTAAGTGGTATAACATCTATCACAATATCTTTATTCCCTGCTTTAGACCCACTTCCAACAATGTTCATCATAAAAAGCTATCGAAACACAATATTTGGTGAGTATTTCATAGGAGAACCATGCATTGATAAAACTGAAGTCGTTTTCAGGGTGCTTCAAAACTACAAACATTCAACGCAGGCGTTCTATACAATTATCAACTGTTCAGAACACAGGTGTACCTAATTGATGTCAGCTGATTTTTGATGTTTTCAGTCAGAAAAAGCAGAAAAATTGAACTATGGCGTTGTTATTGTCAACTTCTGAAAATAAAAATAATACATAAATACTGTATTCAATAAAAATAGAAAATTGAGACAAGGTTTCTAAATTCAAACTTCATAATTCTCAAAGGAGTTAATTATCATCATTGACATAGTGAAACCGTTTAAGATTTTTCACCGGAAAAAACGAGGAGAGTAACTAAGTTATTTGGGATCGGTTTTTCGGTTTCATATCGGTTTTTGACCTATCTTTGCTACCAAACACGCTAAATCGAGAAATTTGTTGTTTAAGCCACCTTACGTTTCATATGAATTCATTTGAATTACTTCAAGTTTCAAAATATATCAAACGTGACCCTGTTTTTTTATACCTATCAATCCATTTTCTCCCCGTTTTTATTTATTTCTGATTTTTTTTTTTACCAGTCTCATCGATTCTTTAGATTTATAGCATACAATGTTCAGTAAGTCTCCAAATATTTTTCTCTCAAAACAACATTCTTTTTTTTCAGTTTTAAGTATTTTCGGATTTTTGACTCTATCAATAATAACATTGACCAATTGTTGCAATAAAAACAAAAACAAAGACAAGAATATGAATCCGAAACCATTGGCAAAACAACCAAGTCGAAGTAAACTAATCGTCACCCATGCCACACCAAAAAATAACAAAACAAAGCCAGTGGAAGTGAAGGAAATTGTGGTGAATAACAATGAACCGGATCCGAAAATTGGTGGCGAAAAGAACAAACTCGAACCCAAAAAATCGAATATCAATGGAAAAGGAACGGAAGACGAAGAAGCGAAAACAAAGAAACACGCCGATGCAACAACTGATGAAAATATTGTTTGGTTGAAAGCGGATAATCTTCCAAAATTAGACAAAACCATCAGCGATGAAATATTCTCTCGTAAGTCATTAACTTCTCTTTTTGATAATCAAATCTGTTATTTTCAGCAGCTGTTCATGAACGTGCCAATAAAATCGCCGCCGACAAACTCATCCTCGATCCGAAATTCACTACCTATGGTGGAAATATTGATCAACTTCCTGAAAAAGAACGACAGGCCAAGTTGAGCAAGTTCCAAGAAGAACTAGAAAACAACAAAAACATGACGGATAGCAAGGAATTGTCGAGTAAAACGACTAACAATTTGAGAGTATGTAAAGTAGTCCTAATTCGAGAAATCGATAATTGATTTCAGGTAAAAGTTCGGGAGGATAAATGTGTGATGTTTGAGACGAATGAAGTGCCAACGGATGATGAGGAAGAGGAACACAAACAGGATGAATATTTGTGAATGAGAATGTTGGGAATAAAAAGCATAATAATCAAATATTTAAAAAGAAGCATGACTTGATATTTTGTGCTGAAAATTGATCAGTTTCCCATAAACAAAAAACGATCAGAAAGTTAAAAATGTTACAATTTTTCCGCTAGATTGAAAAAACAAAATGTGTTTGCCTGGCTTTTCGAAACTAAATTTTCAAGCTGAATTTTAGATTACAGAGGCTCAGAAAAGTATTAGTTGCTAAAAAATTTCGGATTGTTATCCATTCATTCGTTGCCTAGTTTCAGATTTCCCGTCCGAATCAAACAACATGTTTTCTGGGAGAAACCGAACTTTCAGAAGCCGATTCTGACATTAATATGTGATGAATATTTGTTTGAGCTCAGAAAAAAAACATGATTGGGCGTTTTATCTGTCTAAATTTGGCCTTTCACTGCCAGAAAAATTGATCTACAGTTGTATGGAAGTTTTAAAAAATTATTCAAAAAAATTCATTTTCTCACATCCATTGTAAAAAAAGATTATACGGTATTCTGACAGTATTTTCCTGAAATTAATATTTTTCTCAATTGATTGTGAAATACTTTATTATAATAAAAAAAGAGACAATTCAATTGAAATCTAAGCATCGGAGAAGTATTCGTTTCTGCGTCGTTTCTCGAAGTTCGGAAAACTTGATATTCGAATGCAATTTCTTTACATCACCACAATTTTGGAGCGATTTGATGCATTTTTCCTCAAATTTTTTTTATTTTAAATCTGAAATACTTTGAAGATAAACCGACCATGAGTTTCTTATACCCATTATTTTCTGCAAATTTGATTTTATCGATCAAATCGATATCCGAATCATTCATCAATTGGATCTCAATCACCTGATGTAATGAATAGAATCCGTATTGTTTGGCGATTTCGATAAAGCTTCAATAATCATCATCTGAATGTTACCATGTTTTTTGATTATTAAAATTTTAATTATTTACCAATCGTTCCCTCAAGAATGGAATAAAATGATGCTAATACATAGCAGAATTGGTTGGGTTTCATACTGGTGATCTCGATCACTGAATCCTGTGTACCTTTTATTACACACTTGTTATAAAAATAATTTGATTTTGAGGAAAGCATCTGATAATATCTTATACATATCACATCACAGAAATTTTGTTTGATAACTCACCCCACGATTTACGGGGAATTTCATATTCTCCACTTTGATCATGACATCGGTGAAGTAGGGAATGACTTGCGAGAAATTGTAGAATTTGTAATCAAACTCGACTTCAATCAAAATAGCGTCATCTTTCAGATATCCATTTTCAACTGCCATCAATTTATCGAATTCAATCATTCGGATAGTACCCCAATCTGTCACATTTTGAACATAACACATCGACTTTTGTTGAGATAAATTATCGTCTCCAGTTTGGTTGAGTAGTTTGAATTTGGCCTCAACTTCAAACAACCATATTTGGTCTTTTTTGTCTTTTGGCACGAGTCGTAGATATGCATCAAAGTGTTTGATAGAGTCATTGTCGGTGTCGACGTAGATTACCCTGAAAGCACAATTGTTTTATTTACCCATCAGCTTTCATTGGATGTTTACACGGGAATACATTCACAACAGTGAATTGGTGAATGAAAAAAGAAAATTAAAATGTTTTGGTCTTCGGCAAGGATAGATCCCACGGCATTTTCAATGTCACACAACTGCTTTCCCCGCTGCGCCACTTTGACACATGTTTCCTTCTTCTCACTATTTTACAGTATTTCGCTTTTTATTGTATGATACAGCGTTAAAAATTTTTAAAAAATTTTGAAGAATGTTTTTTTTTGTTTTTTACAAGGGAGGTTCGCGAGCTCGCCAATTCAACATTTGTACACTTATACAGAGTTCGACCTTTTGATCACCATAAAAGGACCGCCATTTCGCTCTATTTCACAACTGATTTTCGACCCGACTTCACTCACCAGTCTATGCCATCAATTGTTGTTTTCTTGCTGCACATTCCATTTTCGCCGAAGTTGGTCATATTGTCAAACTTCCATCTCAAAGTGTTGCATTCTTTAACGATTGGTTGCATATTGTTTTTTTTTCAATATTTTTTAATGGTCAGAAAAAAATGATGATTTGACACTAGGCCGATGACGTGGCGATAAAATTGCTAGATCACGCAAAATTCATGAAAAATCAAAGACATCAACAAACATTTTTAATTTTCCTGTTGATATGAAGTGGTTCATAATATTATTATCAATTGTATTAATTGATGTTTCAGCTGTTAGTTCTCCTTAACTACATATTCAAATCACTTTCTAATTTTTAGAAAAACGTAGATCTTTCAAATGAGTATCAACTTTATCGAAAATGTTTGCAAAAAGTTGAAGAAGAAGTGAAAGACGCAAAAAAGATCAAAGTAATCCACGCGGTAAAAGGAGCCGATGTGCTTTTACAATGTTTCTCATGGTGGGTCCGAAGTTCAGAATCGGACTCTGAACCTATGAAACCTCGTCTAATATTCAAAGTTTCAGTGTTTCTCCGGAAGATGGAGTCGAGATCGATTCGACTTACAAACCATCAGCTGGTGTGGTTGGTCGAAGTATGAATACGGTTTTTGATTTTTTCAAAAAAGTTCTGATGAAATCGGGGCATGTGATGGTTGACAGAGATCAATGGAAATATGATTGGGAATTTGCAAAAACTGGACAAGGATTTCAACCACTTTCTAGTATGCATTTCTCGGTTTCCGATGCGATTAGTGATCGAATCAGAAGGTGAGTAGAGGGATATTGAAATGAGATTATAAGAGGACTAAGCAGGTGCAAACCACTGCCACCAGGTTATTGCAGTTCTATAAAGGCCTCAGAAAAATATAATGGATCTTGTATAAAATTAAAATTAGAAAAACATGAGGATTCTGAACGTGAATGAGGGTTGTATAATGAATATCTTGTTACGAAGGGGTGTATTCTAAAAATCCAATCGTTTTTTTTCAAGCTTCTCCGATTTCTCATGCTTTTTTTGAACTATAATAAGTATCGAACAATTTTTGGACTCATATTACACCAAGACTAGGTTCTATTCAGAAGTCCTTATTCTGTTTGAAACCCATAAAGTCGAATCTAAAGCATATGTTGGTAATCTTATTTTTCATATTCAAATCTGTGCTAAAAATTTACACTCTAACAGTGGTTCGGTGTGTAGAACTACCTGAGATCGATAATTGCCTTGAAGTTACTTTATTTTTCATTCTTTCTTTACTAGATTCACATCAAAGGACAGTGCCGATTTCACTCTTGGTGATCGTTATGAATTGACTCTCAAAAACGTTGATGGAAATAGCAATGGTTTCTATCGTTGTAAAAATTCGCATCGACGGAATATTATTTCAAACATGTACTATCTCGAAGTATCAAATAGGAAGGAACTCGAATACATTTCTAACAACAATAATAGTATTTCGATGAAATCTGGCAAACTGGAAGAGGAAAACATTCGATATGAAATCCAACCAAGTCCATGGTCCGAGTGTAGCTATTGCTCTTCAGTGCTTGGGGAGCAAACAAGAGTTTTTCGATGTTATATAGTTCCGACCAATGATAAACATACGTTTACACATTTCGAGTTCTTCGACAAGATTCCATGTTCATCAACCCTGGTTCCAATTGAAATTCGAAAAAAGTTGAATGAAAGAGGCTTGTCGAAAGTGTTACTTCAATCAAGGAGTTGTATTTCAAGTTGTCCAACAGTCGAAGCCGAATTGGCACATATCACAAATAAAAATGAACTTGGCGATATGCGACTTCTCGACTATCTTCCAGCTGGAGAATTCGTCTTCGGTGATGTTCTTCCCAGATTATTACCCCCAGTTGTTCGACGAGTTCAAATTGTTATTGAAAATGATCCATTGGTAATGAGTTGTCAACGACAAATTGATCCAAATAGTGGAGTTCATTGGATAAGTATGAAAAGGGGAACACTTCAAGTCAATAATATAACAACAATGTATTCGGGTCGAGCATATTTCGACGATGATGCTAATCTGATATTTGACGAGTTTCAGATGGATGATGATGATGAATATTTGTATGTTTTTTTCCTGAACATGTTGTTTTCTTCTTTAGAGAACAAATCATTTTCAGCTGTTACTCATCGAATAATATTCTTCTTGGAACATTTCATATGCGAGTCGTTGAAAATGACAAAAATCAACAAATTATTGAGATTGTGCAGATTTTTGTGAAATTTGCAGCATTTATACTCGTGTTTTCCTTGATTGCTAGTCAACTTTTTGAATAAATTATTTCGATTTTTCCTTTTTCAACAATTTGTGCATAGACACTGAAGTTTTCCTTTTTTTCTTCAAAAAAAAAATAGAACGTTAAGATATTTTGAGAAGATAGGCAGGTGATATTTGGACTTTTTGTTATATTCTAAAAAACTGACGTGTTCTTGCTTTCTGATCAAAATTATAAGATCGGAACACAGTTTTCGAGAAAGGATCTAAAACAAATTGGATAAAATCAAGCCCAAAATCGTACTTTTTGTTTTTTTGTTGCTTTTTTCAATTATTTTCAAGTCAATATCTTTGACTTTATCAATTTCTGCAATCTTTCGTTGAACTCGTCTATTTTTTAAACTGAAAATTTCTGTTTTCATATAGTTTTCAGTTCACTGTTCAAGTGGCGTTGGGATTATGTGCATCACTTATCTACGAGCTCCTGAAAACATGTTCTAGCTTTGTGATGTTCAATGAGTATTTTGAGTTAATAACGGATCAGCTGGTCTATTTTTGTTAACCTAGTCTAGATCGGGAATTTATCGATTCAACGTTTTTTTTTTTAAATTTGTAAACTTTTAGAATTCGAGCTCTACATTATCGTTTTATTTTTTATCCGCGAAAGTGATAAGTGTACAAGTCGAATCTAGGAACTTTTTCTTCTAAAAAAAAATATCAAAGTTATCCCCATTTGTCATATTTATATAAAGACCCCCAAAAATGTTCATATCATTTTCTCTAGTTCCTCATCATTTTTCATCCCTAGTCTTTATCCTTTTTTTTCTAGCCTAGTATAGGGGTCCCAGAGAAGTCAGGCTTCAACAATCTGAACAAAAAAGGCCAAATTTTTTCTTGTAAGAAACTAAAGTAATTCGAGGAACCACGAGTTCAGGAAAAAGAGGTTTCATCTCACATAGAGATCTCAAGAAGATATTAGGGGAAAAAAGTAATGTCGAGGTCCCTGGATGTGATAAGATTCCCAGAGAAATATGAGTGTCCTTGTATATTCGTAATACAGGTCTAGAAAGTTTTAAAAAAGTTCACTACATACAGAAGTTCGTTTCTATTTTTGACCACAAACAATTTAAATTCCATGAATCACTATTCCAAGACCTCTATATCTTCTGAGGACTCTTATCCTAAAATAGAACCTGAAACCCTTTCATAGTTTTTTCGTATTGATGAAGTTTTTAACTCATATCAGAAGTTAACAACTTTGAAGGAGAAATTCCGATTCTTCAGAAAAATGTGTTGTTCTTTTGCCTTTCAGAAAAACGATGTACATTTTTCTGAAAATGATGATTCAAACTTAGGACGTAACTATATTTCAGTCTCACAACTTATGAATCGATTGTAGACAGAAATTATTTTTTTTTTTAACTCTCTAAATTATTTCTCATTTCTGTAAGATCAGTGTAAAGATCAGCAAATCCTTGTTTTCTAGTGAAAAGTCTCACAATCACAACTCGGATGCAGGTGTTTTAACTAATATCTCGGATTTTCCTGGTATTTTTTGACCGTTTGTTGGATTTGTTTTCACAACACAACAACTCATTTCTCTGCTGATTATTTAACCGAAAAATCAATAGTTGGTTTTAACAGTTAGATTATTGTAGTTTTATGGATCATGTTGAAAGTTTTTTTTTTGAAAACACCTCTGAGAAAATTCTATAAATCCAAACATTAACCTAGAATTTAGTAGGAATGATATAAAAATGCAAAAATTATTCATGAGCTCATAAATTGGCAACATTTATGATGAAAGTATAAATAATTTTATGCGGAAGAGCATTTTCCTGAAATTCCCCCGTGTTTTTTCAACAAACAAAAAAACACGTCAATTTTCGGCAATCGAATTTTAATTTGTTTTTCCTATTTTTTCCTTGTCTCTTTTTGTACCTTGTATTTTGAACGTTTTTAATCAAAAAAAAAGTCGCAGGTGTTTTTTGAAAACAATAAAACCAACCCGAAATGAACCTAATTTGACCAAGTCGTAAAAATGTGCTCATCTCTAAAATAGTTGCGTTTTTTTCTTTTGAAAATGAAAATTTGTTTTCCTCACCTTTTCTTTCTCGTTTTTTTTTTTTCTAATTTTCGTTTCGTTGAACCGAGTGCTCTTTGATGTTTTTCTCTGAACTTCCTCGATTTTCCGCTGGCCATAATAAAAAATGTTTTTTTCCTAAAAATACCTGAAAAAAAAGTTTGAGGAGATGAAAATTGCTTTCACACAATGAGCTCGAAGAGGGACATAAATACTCGGTTTATTTTTGGTTTTGGTCGAACAGGAACAAGTAAAAGGTTGACTTGATAGTTCCGATCTTTTTCGAGTTAGCTTTGTGGTGATTTTTGAGTATGGGTGAGCTGTTTTATTACTTTGCTAGTTGAAAATCTATAAAAACTTATCATCATTGGTGGACTCGCTTTAATTCCAACCATATTAGTTTTGTCGTTTTCGTGTCCAACTTTTAGCACTTTATACAATCTTTTTATAGTGAATTTTTTTGCCAATACCTGGAGTACAAGAATGATCAGAAGAGAAAGTATTATCATAGTTTTGAGCACAGTTTCAAGATCGCTTTCCACTCTGAAAATATTTTTATTTTTAAATATATAAGTATGTTACACATTTTGTTCTCAACTCACGATTTTCAACAAATCAAGCTTTTCTTTAGATTTTCTAAATCAAAAATCATGATTCCAATTTTGTCAAAAAAAAAAAAAAGAAAAAATCAATCCAATAATGTTCAATTCATTGGAAGTCCTATTTTCTCATGAAACCTACAACCTTTTTCTTTTTCACTTCCTATAGAGAAACCTTATTTTCAGCTTGTAATCATGAGTCAAGAAAGCAAGTCAAAAATCCCAAAAAATTATGACCTGGAATTTTTTCTCTGTTTGTGAAACTTTGAGGTGTTTGAGGTCGGTCAATGTAAATTTCACTCTCTTTTTTTCACTTCTCACATAAATTTTTTTTCTGGTACTTGAAAAAGTACTAGCAATTCCTGTGTTAATTTTTTAATTTTTGGTGGTTTTTCTTAATAATGTCCGATGAACTCATGGAATGGTACGAAAACCCTAGAAATTCTTCTATTACTTAGGCAAGTTGAAAACTCAAACCGGAAATTGGCTCACAAAAAACTGGAATGTATTAACCATCCACTATTTTTTTTTTATTTCTGGTCATATTGTGTGAAGGTACAAATAATAAAGTTTTAATTTTGAGAAATGTTTTTTCGTGGGGTCCAGTTAAAGTGAACTTCAACATAATCAGGCCGGTGCAGTCCGATATTGAAGTATAAAACCACATCAGGAAAATTTTTTGATTAGTTTAATAGGTTTACATTCGTTCAGGAGCCATCTTAAAGAACCTTTGTTAGAAAAGATCAGGAGAGCAAGTTTAAAACAATGTACAAAGAAAATTGAATGAAGTAGGGTAGAGTTGTTCGGATTTAGGAAGAATCAAAATGATGTTTTGAAAAGGCTATCCAGCTAGTGTCATTTTATGTCGTAAAACTTCACACAGGCAAAAAAAAAATTATCTTTTTTTTTACCGCGGTTTTTTAAGGCGGTGTTTGCACACAATTGCGCGAAATTCAAAAATGACTTTCTTTGTTTTTTTTGTTCCAGATGAGTGTAAATAAGACTAAAAGGCAAAAAGAAGTCATTGTGGGAAGTGGGAGAGACTGGCATAACATAAACTGGCACATTTTACGACCTTACAGAAAGAATATTCCATGTTTCACAAAATTTGGCAAAAAAAAATGGAAAAATAACGTTTTATGTGTAATCTGAACAGTTTCAGAGAAAGATATCAGTGTATTGGTTATAAATCGGAATATATTCTTCATTTTCCACACCAAATCAACGAGTTTGCGGATATTTAGCCAATAATATCACGAAATAGTTTAAAATTTTTGAAAATATTCTCCCGAAAACTGTGCGGCAAAAGCGCACATTTAGTGTGCGGACCATTGCCATTTTCAGACGCGACATTCTCCTCCCATTTTTGCAAAAACATGTTTTTATTTTGGAAAAGTCCGTAACTAATTTTTTCTGAAGAAAAAATACTTTTTTTTTCACTGTGCTTCATAAAATTCTCATATTTTTCGACAGTGGAGACACACACCGTAGTAAAGTTAAAGGTGCATCGTTGGTAATGAAAAGGTCTCGCAGCGATGAAAACATTTTCCTGAAAAAACCGCATATTTTTTCTGAATAAGGTGACATAAAAATGTTAGTCCCGCGAAATTTGAGAACTAGTAAAACTTTGAACTATTCAAATGTCTGAGTAGCCAAATTTGGAGTGGACACGTATGTTTATTGCGTACTTTACTCTTTGTTAACTACCTATTCGAAAAATAGAAATATTTTTGTGCCTTTTGGACTTAACGTCGATATTTTCGGTATTTAAAAAAAAATTCAAAACTTAGATTGATTGTTCGATGATTCACTTGATGAACATATGAACATCTCAAATACAAGTTCAAAAATCCACTTGACTTTTTGATGTACTTCACATCTTATTCCTTGCTTCTTCTATAATTTCAGTCTTCTTCTTGTCTTCAATTTTAATTATATGTATCTTCTTCTTCTCCCGAAAAATCCTTATATATTTTTCTTCCAAACAAGGAACTCCTTCTTTTCCTCGTCTTCTGCTACTTATAATAAAAAAGTGTAAATAATGGTTTTCCGTTATGGACTTTGAAATGCAAGTAAATTTATGACAAAACGCCGACCCGGACCTTGTCTCGCTTTTGTTTTTGTAAATACATAAATAATTATCCTAAAGTAAATTTTCTTTTTCGAATCTCAAAGATTTATTTTTTTGTTCCTTTTTCTCCAATTTAATTTCCATCGACACATTCATTCAGAGATTTCTCGCGATTATTTTTAGTTCTTTTTTTCATCGTCGAATGTCCTGAGTGGAATTATGCAAATATGTCATTTGGAGAAAAAAGGAGCACATCATAAAAATGTCGTTTTTTTGGCCTTTTCAAATCTTGTTAGGTGTTTTTCTCTTTTTTTCGTGACATTGTAGTATGTGTCATAAAATTGGTGGTTCTTGAATTTATCTCGAAATTTTTTGCAAACTCTCCTCTTTTTTTGTTAATTATTGCTCCAAATAATTTTCCAAACTTTTTTTTCCGAATAAAGTAGAAAAAGCCTGCCGGATTCAGAAACTGGAACTTGCTTTAATACTAAAATTTTTTTTCGATTCAATTCAAGAGTTGTTTTTTTTCGATTTTAGGGAGTAGTCAATGTTTTCATCAAATGGCGTATAGTTTTAGATTTTACTTTCACATATTATTTTAAAGTAAGGTTCTATTGAAACGAACCATGGAACTTAGGCTTCTGAAACTGATAATAACATCTGAAAATTCTCCTAATCGAGCTAGTTCGCTTTTCTCGAAGTTTTTTGTTTATATCTTCCACCTTGTGCATGTTCTGAAAGCTAACTGAATTGGTTCCAGCCCAGAATTGATACTTTCAGGGCCCGTTTTTAATTAGGTTTCTTTTTCTTACCCCGCGAGCTTATGGGTTCAATTTTTTCTCAAATTTTGTACACTTATATATGTAACTTGACCATGATCATGATCATCATGATATATTTTTCGACCACCAAAAACTTCTGTGAAACTTTTAACACCAATACCCTCATAACTGTTATAAACTAACATACAAAACATAGCAGGTAGCCAAACGCTACGAATGTCAGCTACTCTTTTGAACGACCTTTCTGATTTTTGGAGAAATGGGCAATTTTCAGTGAAGCAAGTTTGCTCCATAGATAACTGGTTATCTCAACATAACGTCTAATTGAGATCACCTTGAGCAAATTTCTCAACTCCAATATTAATAATATTGTCGTCGTCTGAGTTCCCATTGGATATCAGGAATCTCCAAAAAAAACAACAGAAAAAAAAACAAGAAAAAGAAGAATCAAAACAAGTAACTAAACATATCCAATTTCAAACCCGTATTTCTTCGAACACTTCCAGCCGCTTGTTAAAATCCAGATGTTCTTCTTCCTTTTCTTCTCATTTTCAGAGCAGCTCACACATTTCTCGTTTCCATATTTTTTGGCCTCAGAGCAAAAATTTTCATTAAGTGTTCAGTTTTTTGTTGCTTCTATGTACATATGACGAGTTCAAAATCCACGTGGGAAATGTTTATTTTGGTCATAAATGAGTTGATGTTCCGAACAAAATCATAACTTTTTTACGAGTTCCAGTTCCCTCCTGAAAATTTATCTTTCGTCATAAAACCAAATCGCCATTGTTTTCTGATTTCAAAACAAAAAAAAGCAAATCATGAAGATCAAAACAGAATTTTTGCTTTTGAATTTACTTTTTTTTTTCAAAAATCCACTCACATGATGTATGATGCATGCAACAACGAAACGAAAAAACCTTTACTGGCACATTTCCGGTGCATTTTGATGAGCCAAATAATGCAATTAATAGCCTTCTACAAATTCTCGCAACATTTTTTCTTCTTTTTTGAGACAAAAAATATATCTGGAAACAACTGCCACTTGGCAACATCTTTTTGTCACTTTGATGTTTTTGTGGTTTTTCTCGAGAATTTCTCATTTTCCATTCAATTTTTCAATTGTTTTTGTGTAAATAAATAAAATTATAGTTATGTTGTCTGGTCTGAAAAAACAAGTTTGAACTTTTTCAAATGTCGTCCAATTTTTTCGAATAATTTGTTTTGTTATGTGAAAAATCATTTTTTTTTTGTCAAAAATGAGGATTTTGATCAACCCAGAGATCACATGTAAACAATCTTCGAAAATTAATACTTTTTTGTCTAAAAAATGACCTTTTTTTCAAAAGATAATGAGCATTCCTTTTCTCATCTACAACACACTGTAAAATATATAAAGAGAAAGAAAGAAATATTCACCCGACGTGCATTTTGTGCCTTTTGTGTTTTTTTTTAAAGGGTAATTGAATTTAGGAATTTTTGACGACTTGACGTTGTCATGTTTTCTTGTTTTTCAACATTGCAAATCATTGCTACCGAAATTTAAAATATTGTTGATCTACTCTTTGACTATACTCTCTTTTCTCTCTGTCTCCTACTAACCCACACTGTTTCTCTCCAAAAATACGTGTCAGGGTTGCCATTCTTCCACCGCAACCATGGTTGTTCAAAATAAATATCGCCAACCGGCAAGAAAAAATTGCGGACAAGTTGGTGAGGTGACACTCTCACGCGAAATTGCACACATTTTTCAAAAAAATTCACCCAGCCCAAACTTTTTACGTTATGTGGCGCCAAAACACGCTGCAGGTGTATACACCTGTACGGTAGGTGTGCACACGGGTACGGTGGCAGCGCTAGAAATACGCTACACGCTGCAAAAATCAACCAACTTTTGCTTGCCGGTCGATTACTCTTGTTCGATGTTTATTTTGAAACACCGTGACCACTTTTTGGAGGGGATTGCATTAAAAAATAAAATTTTGATACGGCGAATTTATTTTTATAGTAAATGTTGTTTTTCTTTAGGCGAAGAATGTTCATTGTGGTTTTTTTACCCACGAACTTTCGAATCGAAAAAAAGCACATTATCGATGGAGCGCATTTTGCAGATTGAATGTTGGCGGGTACCAGTTATTAAACAAATTGTTCTAACCCCTAAAGGTGAACTGAGAGATAGGTTCTTATTCACGTCTTAATATTCGTGCTGAACAAAAAAATTAAAAATTTGCCATCGGAGTTTCAAAAGAAGTCAAAAAAGCGAAAAGACTTTGCTTACTTTGCTCATTGTGCTATGTGCGCTCTACCGAAACTGTTGTTTTCTTCACTTTCTCTCTGTTTTTAACACACACTGACAATTGTTCCTGCAGACTCAACAAAGTTTACGACGCAATCTTGCAGTCCACTTCTGAAAATAACAGATGGCAAGAGTCGTGAGTTGTCAGTTGCTCGTTTTCTAGACCTAAATAGTTACTCTTCTGTTTGTTGATATTCATGGCATTGTGGCTATTTAACTGAAGGAGCAATTTAAGCCGTTCCCTGACATGAGGCACTTCTTTTGAAATATAACAACGACAACTAAAACAAAATTGGAAGAAAATGAAGTATCACGCAATTATCAGTATTACGATCAGCTCAAACATTGCTACATTTTCATTTTCGATTTATTGATCAAATATCTGGTCCTATGAAGTGTCACTAAGTCACATTTCTGGGTCAATAAAAGTGCGTGAACACCACGTTTCATTATAATAGTTCTCGGAAAACAAAAGACCCACCCACCCCGCGAAGAAAAAAACAATTGAATTCGTAAAATAATAATAATAATAGAGAACCAAATTAGAGTTCAAAACTAAACTGAAATTCATTATTTTCTCTCCAAATAATTATAACGTTTTGCTACAGTACCCTTCCCTCGTGACAGTAATATTTCATTTTATTTTCTCTTCGTTTTCTTCCAAAATTTATTTCCTTTTATTCTCACATACACTTCATTATATTTTGCATTGAATTAATTTTTCATTCCTTCCTTTTTTCTTCATTTTAATTTCAATTTTTTTTTTTGCTTTTTTCATCCCTGTATTTATCGATTTTCTGAACCCTCTTTCCGTTGGTATAGAGTATCTACTATATATTGTGGATATATCTATTTTGAGACTAAGAAAATCTATTATTAAAAAAAAAGAAAAAAGAAGAGTAGGAACAATGTGTTTTGGTTTTCTTTTTCAAAAATTAAGTTACAATGATGAGATTTTTTCAGGAATCAAAAATGAGCATTGAAACTTGACACGTTTGATTTTTCTTTGTTTTTGTTTTGTATTCATAATCTCATGTATCAGATTATATAAATTATTGAAAGAGCGTATCAAACACCAAATCAGGTAATTCGGATTCACTTTTTTGTTGAGCTGAATTAGAAACATTGGATTCGTAGAAATGTGATAATGAAAAAGAAATGATATAGATCTGGGCCGTTTTAAGTAAACATTGAGGCTAGGCCGGGTCGGGTTTTCTTCAAAGGAATCGAAAAAATTTTGAAAATCAAAACATGAACAGATTTTTTTTAACAACAATTTTTTTTTAAAGACCCAATTAAAAACGAGCCGGAATCTCGAGCAGTCAGGCTTTGACCTTGAAACATGTCCAAAGTTTCTAATGAATTCTAAGTTTGTTGTAAGTCATAGTCACCATTTGTAAACCGCAGACGAGAAGTACCTGTTTTGCTGAATTTTTGGTAAAGAAATGCTTGACTATTTTTGCCACGTTCTCGAGAAAAAAGCTACACCTTGATCAAATTGAATCAATTTAGGATAACTCGACATTATGTGAACAACTTCCAAGAAATAAATTTTATGAAAGTTTGAATTTGCAAAATTATATGCGTTTTTTTTATCAAATACTCACTGAAGTTCGTTCCTACTTTTAAGCTCTTCCTAATTTCATTCATATTATTGGAAAAAAAACACGAATAACTGTGTGAGTCACCCAAAAAAATTATGAAAAATATCCATAAATCAACCTTTGCTCGACGAAAAATCAAAATTGTTCCAGACTTTTTCGAATTCATATCATTTTCTAAAGGAAATTGATTTTCCAAAAAATAAAAAATAAACATTTGTTCCATCATAACATGCAAAAAATTTCTGTTTTTGTACTAATAGGTGCAGCCGACAAATACGTAATATAATTCTAATATTTTAATATCTATGTATTATTTGTTGACACTACCCCTAAATGCTAATTCCTCAAATATTTTTCCCCCTTTCTCGGAATACTCTTCTGCTTTTAAAATCCATAAATTCTTTCATTTATTTTTGTATTTGCTCCATTCACCTTTCCTTTTTATTTTTCTCGCTTTTGTTCCACATTTCCTTCCCCTGTCAACGGAAATTGTGTGAAAATGTCAAAATTGATTTCGTCAAAATGTGAAACCTAATTACCTATTTTTTCATCCGCGAAATATTTGATTCGCTAGTAAGAAAGAAGAACAAATAGTATTTGATTTGTGTCTGGAAAAAAACGTTGTTTTTTTTTGTTTCAGAATATGAATGCGAGAATGTGGAATAATATCACATTGCATGATCGGCTACAAGAACAGAGAAGGTTGATGAAAAAAAATGAGGTGAGTTATCATAGGGTTAGGGTTATTTGTGATAATTTTGGCCCTTCGAAAAATTCGTGAAATTCACCTGAAAACGTGGAAACTTTGAGATAATTTTATTCTCATTTTTCAATAAGTTGGTTTCGAAAATAGATAGGAAGAACAGAAGCAACCTTTTCAGCGACAAAATTCTTTCTCAATTTGTTAATATTTTACATAGCACACCCTGTCAAATTGTAAATTAGTGAGAGGGAAGACGTGATATGGAGACGCAGACATGTTCATTAGAGCGAGAATACACATGTTCATTTCCACTTTTTGTTGCAAAAAATTTGGAAATTTCACTAGTCGGTTCACGTTTTTATTTTGATCGAACAAAAAAAGTCAATTTCTTCAGCTTTTTTTTTTTGAAAATTCACAGAAAAGGTGCCTTTTTTTGGAAATGAAATGTCCAACATCAAAAACGTGAGAATAAATTTGCAAAATATCTTTTCTTTTTGAGACAAGGTAAATTTAAATGCGAAAGAGCGTGTTTGCTTCAATAGTACAGTCTGCGCCTCCACTCACGTCCTCCCTCTCACCTATTTCCCATTTTTCATTGGGCTAACAGGGTGTGCATAGTGAGGGCCGAAATCGAAAATTGACAAAAAATATCAACATCCCGCAGTTAATTTTTGTCAGACACAGTTTTTACGAGGGAGATTGAACTAGTATCCGATTTGGCATTTTCTTAAATTTTGCACATTTATAGAACTCGATCTCTTGAACAACATTCTGTATTAGTTTTTTACCGGATATTTCAGTGAAAAAAATATCATATGTTTCCTAAATCTACTACTTTAAAGTGAAAGTTGATGAAACTGCAAATTTTTATTGGGGAACTGCAAGTTTTGAGTGGTCTACTGGGGGACATATAAGTCTACTGTAAACATTTCATCAACTTTTCAAGTGATCGCAAAAAAGGTTCCCTTGTAAAACAGGAGGGAAACAGAAACAAATCACGTAATATTTTGTTAATATTCATAGCGTGAACTTTTTTATTTAAAGGTGGGGTAAGGGGAAAAAATAAGTGGATCTTAAAAGAGAGAGCACCCTCGGAATAGTAAAACCTCCAAGGGAATTTTTACCGAAAAGCCTAGTATTCGAGAAATTTGGATTTCAAAATTTTTTTGAACGTATACGTGGGTAAATTGAAATCGTATGTGAAAATTTCTCGAATACACGGTGAAAATTCCTTTGGGGGTTATACTATATCGATGGTGCTCTTTCTTTTGCACACAACAAAATTGGTGGAGGCTGCACCAGAACAAAAATAGAGAGCTTCACCAAAAAATAACTTCAAGGGGAGGTGCACCAAAAATTTAATTGTGTTCAAAAGAAAGAGCATTATCGATTTAGTATAACCGCCAAAGGAATTTTCACCGTAAGGCCTAGTTTTCGAGAAATGTTCACATACGATTTCAATTTACCCACTCCAATTTTCTCGAATACTAGGCTTTTCGGTAAAAATTCCCTCGGAGGTTTTACTATTCCGAGGGTGCTCTTTCTTTAAAAAAAAACAAAAAGTATACCTATTTTTCACCCTACCCTCCCCCCTTTAAAATTCTGATTTTAAAACCTCTTTGTGCTTTATCAGAAAATTGCTGAAAAATTTGGCGAACTACACGATATTTTTAGGTTCTTGATAAATTTCCAAATATTTTCTTTTTTTCACTTCAAAGTGAAAATAACGTTTTGAGTATTGCATTTGGCAAAAACTGTTGATACGCGTATAAAAATCTATGGGATGACATATTTCTCATCAAAAGTTTCCATATCTTTCTTCAATATTCTCTTGTGAGGCTATGTGCCGTGAGTTCGAAAAATAATTAGGATATTTTTTTTTCGAGTCATAGAAATTTCATTGACAAATCGTCTAAGGTTTTCATTAAACCACATCTTTTTTTTCGATCAACTTGTCAAAATGAGACCACGAATATTTTCGAGGTTTATGGTTTCATTGATTTATTACTTTGGATGACATCTGATACATCTGACGGAAGTTTATCTAACAAAAAACATCTGAGAAAACGGAAAATAATCTCATGGGCGTGTGAGAAAAATTGTTTGTCTGAAATTCTTGTGAAAATGTATCACGTTATTTTCTTAACTCACGGTAAACACTGAAAGTTAAGAGATGCAATTTTGAGATCGGGCGCTTTCAAAAATCAATTTGAATCATATTTTTCGAATCTTGTTATGTATATATTTATCAACTCGGTAAATATATCATTTTTCAATATTTATGTAACTTGAAACCAATATTTTGAAAAAAGTAAAAAATTCCGGCACAAATCTCGCCTTCTAAATTCCACAAAATCGTCATTTTTTTTTCAAAATTGGAATTCGAGTCGGCTAGAATTTCACCTCTTTGACAAACAAATGTCAATTTTTTTTTCGGGAAAAAGAGCACGGTGTTCACACAAAATCCACATCATGATTGATGTACCAAAACATGTTTTTTCTCTTTTCAGTTCCAATTACTTTTGTGTGCTCGATTAATTGATTGATATGCCCTTTTCTCGCCAGATTTTCAGTTTTTTTTTATTTTATGAAAACCTTCGTATATATTTCCCTCAAATCGAAAAGTTATACCTATTTTTTTGCGACTAAAAAACAAAAAATTTAGTCCTTGAGTCGAGTTGACGAGTTGACCACTTCAGACTAATCAAACTAATTTTCTCCCCTAAAAAACAATGTAGTTTTCTTATTTTTTCAGTACACGAATATCAAAGCTGGATGTTTAACACGTAGTTGTATAGTCAGGTTAGTTCCGGGTCTCTCTCTTTCTAGAAAAGTTGGTGGGTTACTCTGAAATTAGTACTAGTTGCTAACAGCAGAACAAGTTGCCTCGAGATAATTATACCTTCTCTTTTTTGTTTCTACTCATTTCTTCTCTTTCTATTAGTTTTTCAATGTTGTTTGAGACTTAAAGGGCTCGTTAAATTGTTCCGAAGGAAGTTTGAAAGTCTAAAAAAAGTTCAGAGGACCAGTTGTATTTTATTCTGTTTTATACGTTTTTCTCTAGTTTTGGTATTCGTTATTTGAGCTTTGAGAGATCGTATTACACGAAATTGGACAAAAAATTTCTGATGTCCAAGTACTTAATTTTTGAATTACAATTATTTTTAAAATTCCGACTTTTGGTTATTGAAAAGAAACTATGAAACTGGACCGCATCGACCAGAATTCCACGCTCAGAAAAAAGCTATTTTTTTGATTTTTATAAAAAAAATGGATTTATCAGGAATCAGGTCAGTGTGGAACCAGAACCTGGGCTTTTGAATTTTTTTTGGTCATTAGTTTCGGAATTTACAGAACCAAAAAGATGGCAAATTTTTGTGCAGTTCCAAAACCTTTTGAAACTTCTGCTTCTCATGTTTGTGTTTATTTTAATGGTTCAATTTGTTTGTGAACTCAAGTAGTCATTCTTCACCATTTCACGGTTTTCATATTTTTGACCTGAAAATTAGTTTTAAAAATAGGGTTAAGACACTCGGCAAGTTGCTATTAGATTAAAAAAAAACATATTTTGAAAAGTCAAACCTGCAAGTGATTTTTCACCAAGAAATATAGTTTTCGCAAAGTTTTGTTCAAAACTTGTAATTTAAAATAATTCCACATATACTTGGAAATGAGGCGTTTCAGTAATGTCTTTTTTGAATATTTTTATAAATTCCTTGAGCAATGAAAAGTGGGTTGATGATTTTTTGTCATTAAAAGGGGTAAATTCAATGAAAATGTGCTATGGTACAGGTTTTTTTTATTTCATAAAGTACATACAAAACTTGAATGATTGGATAAGTAGTACATATAATTTTCTCGTAAAAAAGCAAAATCCTCATGGATTTCGCTATATCAGAGATTATATTTTTTATCGCTGTAGTCATGACTCATTGTGGCTTCAGAATATTTAGAAGTTTTGATTTTTTTCCCTTTTTTCCAAATGGTTTTTGTCAATTTGTTTCATGCTGCAAGATCTTTCTAACGTATTGCTTATCCGGGGAGGTCAGTCAACGGAAAAAACTATATGTAGTTTGAACCGACGAAATAGCAGGTCAAAATGAGAGATTTTGAAACTTTTCAAAATTTGATCTACTTTTCGTTAGCTGACCTCCAGGGATAAGCAATATATTTGATTATAGGAAAATAACACCAAGAAAACAATTTTTGTGTTTTTTGCTGCTCCAAAAATTTATCAGTTCAATGAGATATTGTTTATCCGGTGAGGTCAGAAGTCGCTTGAAAATGGGAAGAAAATGAAATTGGTTCGGATCGCGGGTAGATCAAAAATGTCTTGTAGCGACGAGGTGAGTGTGTAGTTCTTTTGGAGCAGAGACAAATCAATATATTGCTTATCCGGGGAGGTCAGTCAACGGAAAAAACTATATGTAGTTTGAACCGACGAAATAGCAGGTCAAAATGAGAGATTTTGAAACTTTTCAAAATTTGATCTACTTTTCGTTAGCTGACCTCCAGGGATAAGCAATATTTGTTAAACGTTACTTTTTTTGTTGTTTTTACCACAATGAAATCAGAAGAGAGTTGCTTTTTCGTAGTAAAATGTTTAAAAAAAAACATTTGTATGAAGGAAAATGCGGTTCATATTCAAATATTTTCAGAAACCAGTTTTCAATAATTTCACATGGTGAAAATTCATAAAAATGTCAAACAATCTAATCGGAACTGATTGAATGAATAACCATTTCAAATAGTTTTTCTGATAAAAAGTTACCAGTGCCTGAAATCGGTGATATCTACACATTTCGTTAACATGGGTGTGCACACTTCCGGCACTTAAATTCAGTTTTTCCTTCAAAAACGCGAAGCTTTGCTAAATTTATTATGTTGAAAACAAAAAAAGCAACGTATAATGAATATATTGATTTGTCTCTGCTCCAAAAGAACTACACACTCACCTCGTCGCTACAAGACATTTTTGATCTACCCGCGATCCGAACCAATTTCATTTTCTTCCCATTTTCAAGCGACTTCTGACCTCGCCGGATAAACAAACACTAACTGACTTTCAAAACAGTTTCGCGAGCTCATGGATTCAACGTTTTTTTTTTTAGAAATCGTATACTTTTAGAGTACCACATCCTGATCATCATTATATATTTATCATCCATCTTCAATTTTTGTGAAGAAAATGTTTTGGGTAATAGGTCGAGCTCCATAAGTGTACAGTCTTAAAAAACATCCCAAAATCTCAAGATATGATTCATAATATTTGGGTACTTTCGAACATCTGATTTTAGACATGAATCAAATCTATTTTCTCTTTGCGTGGGATCCTTTATCAAATTAAAAATTTCGTTCATTTTGGTATCGAAAAATACGCATGTTTACATCATTCTGTTCCAGGAAATTTTCGAAATTTCAATGACCTTTTTTTTTTTGAAAATTAAGGATTCCTATGTATCTCCTTTTTGTAGTCAATAATAAAATCTTTTTCCGCTTGTCAGAAAAGTGTTCAAAAAAAAAAAATGATTTTTTGGTTTGGTTTGACAAAGCGGAAAATGAGATCAGTTCAATGTGATATTTATTATTATTATTTGCTGTTTTTTGTAGCCCCCAATTTTCTTTGTTCAAAATCTTGAAATGCCATGAATCACAAGATCTCTTCTTTTTCTTATTTATATGTTTTTTGACACATTCATGTTCGTTTGGCAAAAAAAAAAAAGAAAAGTGAGAATGTCTCCAGAGATATTGACAACTCTCAAATTACTTGTACTTTTGCTCTAAAATTGCATAGTAAACATCCAATAAATAAGGTTATTCGCTTGAAGGATCTATCCGAGTAATGGTCAAAATCCCAACAAAAAAACCAGCTTTTTCTTTGTTTTTTTGCCTTTAAATCTATGAATTATTTTTCTCGATTTTTTTGTTTTTGTTTGGGAAAAGCAAAGAAGAAAAAGAAGAAGTCATTTTGGTTAATGGAAACATGCATTTTTTGTTTCACTTTTGATATCTGGAACTAAATTTAATCGGATTAATTGATCATTCGTAGAATATGAAATCGCGTATACTTCCTTTTCATAATGTTAGAATTCATAAATCGAAAATTTTTTCATAGATGAGAAAACAGCTTTTTTTGCGGATGTGTTGAAAATTTACACATTTTTCTGACTAGTCGTTTGAGCACTTTTTTTTTCAATTTTTCAAAGATTCATCTCAAATTGGATACCTGAAAAAAACTCCTTTAAATGATTACTTTTCGGGTTTACCTTTAATTTATAAATAATAAAGCTAATCTTATCTGAAACTCTAAAACTATAGGATTAGTTTTTAGGGTTCATCGGAATTTGACCTGATCCATCCAATTCAAGTTGGACCATGAACGGATCACGCCACTTGACCCGTTTAATCAAGAAATTGCACACTATATCCTGTATTTTAGAATTTATCATGAATCGGACGAAAATGAGGGATCCACAACTGTAGGTTGGACCTATCTAGAGAATACACCGAACTAGCTCAAGAAAACACATTGGAAAAAACTTTTGAAAAAAAAGTTGTGGTGTGTTCGTTTTTCTGAAATCTGCCCGTTTTGGTCAGAATTTTCGGCCTCATCCGTTTCCGGTTTTGAACGTAATACATTTCCTGGGTGGTCCGCTTTTTTTGAGAAACTTGTTTTTGGCCAGATTCTAATGAACTGGACTTGCCATCAAGAACTAAGTTTTTTGGCCAAACTACATTTTCTTCAAAAAGAATTTTCACATTTTTTGGCCTTTTGATTTACCCCATTTTCCTGTCAGAACTCTGTTTTTCTCCCTTCAAAAAGCCTTCCGAATCTTGAGAGCATTTTTTCTGAGGAAATGTGAATATATTAGACAAATTATTAAATCTCCGCAGACTTATTCATTTTTTTTGTGAAAACATAACTTTTCCTCGAAAAGAGGGTCAAAGTTTGAAGGTTTGACATGCAACATGTACTTGACATCACACAAACATCTGTTTCTTCTTTTTCTGTGGAAGTATTTTTTGCGTACTTTTTTGCACTAGTAACTGATATTCTATTTCTCAAAATTTGATTTGGATTTTGAACTTTTCAAAGTTCTTTTTTTTTGCCGCCAGGAAGTGCTGACCTAGTCATCGGAAAAAGGAGCATACATAATCTCTGATTTCTAAGATCAAACATTTTCCATCAGCATCATATTAAATAATTATCACCTACCTCCTCTAGTTCTCTGAAACCCTCTCTTTTTCGCTTCTAATGATACCTATTATTATCTTTTTCTTCTTCAAATTCTTTTTGTTGAATTTAAGTAGTAGTCATACTTTAAAAATTCACATTTTACTAATCCAACTGTCTTTTTTTCTAGCGTAACATTGTTCTTCGTGTAGATGAGTCCAAAAAAGAAGTAGTTCTTACTAACAAAAACTCATTTTGGCCTTTTTTCAATTAGGTACACAACATTAGTTCTTGAAAATGTTGCAAATAATATGTCCAGGAAGAATAGTTCAAAAAAACAATTTTTTAAAAGTTCAATAATCACAAGTTTTTTTTTGAAGGTAGAGTAATCCAAATTGATACCTAACATATTTTTTTACTCTTCTCTGGTGGCCGTTCTTTACATTTTGAAAAAAAAAAGAAAAATTTTTCTTCAATGATGAATTGAACTCACGACACCATAAACTGCACGTGATTTTGAGACAGTTACCGCCTGAGCCCTATTGACGTTGAATGAAATAGCTTACATTTCCTAGAGATAATTCTTCGTTTCGAATTCAATGAGTTGATGGTTCAGAAATCAACCTCAAATGTTCGATTTTCTCTTATTTTGATTATTTTCGTCTCACAAAAATTATTTTCAACTCAATGATTTTTGCTTTGCAATTTCTCGGAATGTCGCCTTCTTCTCCAACTTCTAATAACTTTTTTCCTTTAAATATTATTGTCATTTGTTCCAGTCCCGCCGCCATATTCTTTCTCCTTCTTCTTCTTCTTCTTTTATTTTTTCCTGTGACGACGAACCGAAAAAAAGGAGAACGGAGAACAAAAAACAGAATATGCTAAAAACAAAATTATAATTTTCCTATGAATTTTTGATACCATATTCCTCATTTTCCAAATTTATTCAATTCTTGTTCAACTAACTTGAGTTACTCATTGAATGTTTCGTAATTTCCGGTTGCCAGCGGGTTACTGTAGTTTCAGTTTTGAGTTGTGGTTGTTTTCTGGGTTCCTGATAACCCGACCGACTGTTAGATCGAAATATTCAATAGAATTCTAATGCTTTTAGAAAAACAGTGATATTTAACATACGTCCATTTGATTACTGACTTGTATTATTATCAAAATATAAGTGTGAAAATCTAAAGTATCTTATATCGAATCATTTATTGAAAAGAAGAAAAAAATTCAACATAGAAAAAAAAATCCTTAAATTGTTGTACTTTGAAACTCTTCCAAAAAAAAATCTTCAAAAACGTGTGAGAATTGCATGAAGGTAGAAAGTTCAAAACATGTTTTCTACAGAATAGTTTTTTCGAATTCTCATCTTTGTTGCACTTATCCAGGCTTTCTATTCTCAGATCCAGCTTTCATTTGATCCGGTGCAATTAGGGATATATTCCAGGAAAGACAATTAATTCTTGGATGGTTGTTCATTCTAGTACATGACTGAAAGGTTTATTCTCCAAATCAAAACTAGATCTGGTCGAATCAAGAAGGTGCATTTGTTAACACTTTCTTGAAACATAAATACGTATATTGATTTATTCCATTGGAAGTATGTTTTCTCTGAGTCTGACATGCTTGACGTTTGATCGACTGGGATCGATTCATCCCAGTCTTATTCGTTTGAATCGGCTTCAAAAGAGCTAGATAGTTCTTGGATAGTTGCTTGATTCAGAACATGATTGTGGTTCAAATTTCTGAACTACGAATATATGGGTTAAGGCCACGTTTGCACAAGTGTCTCTTCTCTGATCTAAATATTCTCAAGCTAGACTGGGCTGATTCTTGATCAATCCTGGCATGACTCGTTAAAATTAGATTGGTCCAGTTTCAAGCAGATAATGAATATTTTATCAATCCTGAAGTAATTCAGGTATTACCGCAGGTCTGTTAATCTTCAGGCTTGACTGATCAGCTGTATTGAAGTTCGTTTCGGACTTTCTAAATCTCAAAAATGGTTTATTTTTCACCTAAACTTTTTGATCCCATCTGAGCCATCAAATGACCGCGAAGAGCCTATTCTCGATTCCATCTTTTCTGACTCTTCTCCTTCTATCTACGCCTCTCATATCCTTTTCCAATATCTAACGTATTTAGTGCACATAAAAGGGTGCAATAATGCATAATGAATCATTTGACCAAAAGGCTCCAAATATGACGCGGCTACTTATTCTTCTCCTCATTTTCTTTCTTTTTTTGTCGTCCTCATTATAGCTTCATTTCGTTTTCTTTGGCCCTTCACAAAAAAAAATTATTTCTATTTCTCCTCATTTTTCGTCGACCACAAAAAACAAATTCCAAAAAGTATGAGCCAATTTTCGAAAACAAAAGCGCTTTTTTATGAGTGAGAAAATTAGGGAACTTTGTGCACCCTCTAAACCAATTAGCATTGACTCCGCCCATTTTGAGCAAAACGAAAATTTCGAAGTAAAAAGAAAGTATCTGTCGTTTTGCAACAAATGATTAATTCGCATGTTGTGACATGAGAGAAGAAGAAAAACAGTGACTTGTACTTGATGAGAAAAATAACATTTATCATCAAGTAGCAAATATTTGCCTGCTCAGATTCAATTTTGACCCGTTCGTCATTTTCACATCGCTTATGAAAATTTAATAATACCCGAATTAGTAAACAAAAACAATTTTATTGGATGCAAAATGATTGAAAACAGGTCAACCCATAAATTAGAGCAACTTTTTCTGTTGTTGAGAGAATTGAATCTTTTTCAGAGATTAGTCTATTCTTGCACCCATCTGTATCCTCAGACCAAAGTTTTCTTTAAATGCGATAATTTTATTCTTTTCAAAGAGGTTTTCACACGTGACCTCATTCGGACTCTCTCTTTTATTCTTGTGAGACGAATTTCCGGGTTCAATTCAAAGTGTTCGGGAAAGAGTTTTTTCAAAAGACATCATTCAATTTGGCAATAATAATAGACTACAAAAAAGTGTATTTTCCACTTTAATAGTTATAAAAAGCATAATTTCTCATGTTTTTGTCGAATTCCGAACGACCTTTTATAGTTGTCCAGTCTCAAAAATATTATTCACAATTTTTTTGCACAAGCCTGCACTCCCTAATTATCTACTCATCATTTTTTCGAAATTAGCTAAATATCCAATAAGTGAGTTATTTGTCTGATTCTCCTTTACATGAGTCATTCATGAACCCAAAAATAACCCGATTTTTTTCCAGACAAATATATATCCTCATTTTTCATAAGCTTCTGAAATACTTGAAAATTTAGCCGTTTTTTATTGGAAAAGAATTTCGTGGAGTGTTTTGTTTTCAGATATATTCTGTTATTTTTTCAAAACACGGTAAAGTGGTGGTTTTTGGAATTTCCTTTTGCAAGTTCTCCTAATTCAACTCCGTCTTTTTAATTTCCCGTGTTGTTCGTTTGAAAAAGTGTGTGATTATCTGAAAGTTCTTTCTTTTCTTTTTTTTTTCTAAAACCAAAACCCTATTATTTTCCATTTTCGTTTTCAGAAACGACAAGAAAATCCCTGTTTTGATTGACGTTTCTTACTTTTCCGGTTGTATAAACGTTGAAAAAACATAAATAAAAACAACATTTCTTTCGTTTTCAGACAAAAAATGGTTGGCTGATTTTATATTTAAGGGTTCAAGGTTTGACCAAACATTTCGAAACTCTTTTTTCAGGTAAACTTTTAAAAAAATAAATAGTTCAAAAATCAACGGAAATATTATAGTTGATCAAAATGTTCACACCTTTTATGATATCTAGCTCAGTTTTTGGTTTTTTGGTTTTTTTTCGAAAGAAGTCCTACAAATTCAAAAAAAAATTATTTACATATTTCCGGTATCATCATTTTTATGAATTTTCTCAAGTTGATAATTAGTACAAGTTAAGTTATACCCCACCAAAAAGTCATGTGCCAACGTTTTTTTTTCCGATTTTCTCCTCATGATTTGAACTCAATGCACATTTTTGGACACGTGATAAATAAGTATTTCTGTCAATGTAATTTCATACATTCGGTCCAATTCTAATTAAATTTGGCTAATATTATTGAAAGTCGCAATGAACTCAATAATATGTATATATTTTCTTGATGTATGAAATCAATATGTTTGCTATAGAACTTACACAATTTCAAAAATTGTGTCGATTTATCAAAACCACTTTTGAAAAACTAGTTAACAAAAGGAGGTCACAGTTCTTGTCCCAGATTTTACACAAAACTGGCCCAAAAACTCTGTGAAAATGGTTCTGACGTTTCACCATTTTACCTCATAACAGTTATAAAACAATGACGTCACACCAAGTGATTCGGTTTAAATTTGCGTGTTCATAAATATGAATATAGGTAGATTGCACATTTGTAACGTTTAAGGTAGTCAGAAAATAACTTTGATCATTCATAAATGTTTTCACAGACATCTTGGGAGAAAATAAATTTTTTCACACGATGATCAAGGTGTCAAACTCCATAAATAAATATACACTAGTTGAGAAAAATTAAATGTTTGACCTTCCTTGTATTGGTCTGAGCTTTATTTCTATCAGTAAAAAATGAGCAAAAGATATTTTCTTTCCTTCTTTCCAATAATGCTTAGACGGACTGTTTTTGAATAATTTCTGGATTGGACGTCCCTTCCGAATGGGACCTAATGTTTTTGGAATGGATCGAAACATCTATTAGTTTTTTTTTTCTGAACTTGATCCGGATTTGAAAACATGTTCCAACTGAAGTTGAAAATATAAATTAAAAAATATTTGTTCACCAAGTACTTGAATTTTAATTACTACGACCTGAGGCTAAATTTCGTCAGACTTGGTCCATTTTATAAGATTTGTTTGTTTGTTTTGCCCGTTCTCTGAGTTCAACATATCCAATATTCAAATATGAATTCCACGAAACAGCCCCAGTATTTTCGTAGAACAGCCTCTCCAAGCTTTGACCTGTTTTATTTACCCAAAAATGCAAGGTTCTGAAAGAGTGCAAATATTCAAATTGTGTTTTCATTCCGAGTGTGTGAAAGTTTTCTTCTGTTCTATTTTCAAACAACTCTCCTCTCATCTTCCAGCTCTTTCTCAAACCATAAAATTGCCATGTTTTTCAGAACAGTAATGCAGGATCAATCAGTTCTACTAAATTGTAGTTATCGATACAGTGAAATCAGCAAAAATGATCCGGTTTCTCCATATGCTCTTTGGATTGATGTAAGTAACTCTTGTCAAGTCAAAAAAAAAAGTTAAAAATTATTTTTAGGGACCTTGCACTTGCGTCGCCACAATTCTCTCATTAATTGGAGCACATTATGCGTTCAAATTTTTGTGCAAAGCTGGCCTTAATCGCTCGCTAACAGCAGGTATGTATAGTTGATCTCCGGAAAGATTTTTGAGACTTGCTCATTTGAATTTCCGCTAATTACAGTAGTCCTTTTTCAGCTCTTTTTGCACTTTGCGCAATTGACTCACTTCTTCTTATCACAGTCTTTCTGTTCTATGGAATTGAGGCAATGTCTGTATTATTTTTGCATACGAATATCATGTATGATAACCAGGCTTATACGTGGAATCTGCATGGAATTGCGAGTTCATTAACAACATCATCGGTGAGTTTTTAGGGTGATATCATATAATTATTTCTGGCATTCACTAATGTCTATCGTCTATCGTAGTAAAAACAGCTGTATTTAGAACGGAAATCATTGATGTCATGATCAGAAAACAAAAATATGAAATCATAAAAATTCAAGGATGTTAAAAATGAACAATAAATGTAAATTTTGAAAAAAAAACCTGAGTCTAAAAAATCGGATATCCACGTTAAAAATAATGTGCACATTTGAACATTGTTGCGTGGCCTGAACTGGAAGTGAAATCGGGCCCGACATTTCTAGAACGGGCCAAACACGTTCTCCAAAGCGGCCTTTTTTAAAAATTTGTCTTGATTGAACTCAATTTTCGAAATCCAGTTCAATTCCGGTAAAGTTTTTGATGATTGAGTTTATTTCAGTAATTTTAGTTTGGGCTTGGTTCTATCAGAAATTGCCGTTTCAAGGTTTCATGAAAAGGCTTCCGAACACAAATTTATTTGTTTACATGATGTATTGTGAGGACGAAAAAAAAGCTCAAATTAGTTGTTTCTGACACGTTGACAAACGTGTCATCTTTTTTCTGCTATTTTTTGTCTTTTTTCAAAATGTACTGTCCGTTTCTGATTTTCTCGGTCATATCGGTTTCTCTTCCAATGGTCTAATTATTTCAACCTCACAATATAATAGATTACGATCTTACCTTACAAAAAAAGGATGTTCAGTAGTTTTCTAAGATACTTCTGAGCTCATGGATTCAATGTTTTTTTTTTAGTTTAAAATATTGTATACTAGTAAAGTTAGACCTCTTGGTCATTGTGGTATTGTTTTTACCGGTCAAAAAAGAAATGAATGAGATGGTCGCACGTATGAAATATTTAAAAAAAAATCAACAATTTATCATGATGATCAAGTGGTCAAAACCTGTCAGTGCACAAATTATTTTAAAAAGTTGAACTCATGACCTCCCTTGTGAATTTTCCCAAAAACATCTATTTATGTATCATATTCATTCTGTCTTATTCCAGACAATGCTTGTCATCTACATAACATTTCTCCGATTCATGGTTGTCATGCAACCTCTACGCTTCGCCACAAATAACCAACAAGGTTTCCGAAGAACCGAATCCAAACATATCCGAAAACCATCCCTGGTCGAGCAAGAATCCACACTCACAGTTGCCCGATCCACATATTCCAAATCAAGTATGAAACGACGCGATTTTCACATCAAACAGTTGATCAAACCATTCTGCACACCATGTGAGTTTTATATTAATTATTAGCTTAAAATAATGATAATAAAACTTCAGTGCTTCTCATCGCTATGAGCTTCTGTCTAAATATCCCAATATTTTTCGAATTTACTACAACGGAGTGCTTCAATGTTGAACATAATGTGGTGTCGACTAACCTCGAACCAACATTATTCAGAACATCTGTGAGTTTGCTCAAAAAACCATTTCCTTTTAAATATGAATAAAATTTCCAGTTCACAAGTTATAAAGCAGTTCTAATGACTCTTACACAAACAATCGGGCCTGTTGCAATTATTCTAGTCTTATCAGTATTGACAGAATATCGAGTACATGTCAGTCTGAAAGCTCGTAGGAAGTGAGTCCCTATCCCCAGAAGCTCATAAAAATCATAATAATTTCAGACTCTTCGAAAGTCAGAACCGCAATCGATCCGTTGTGTTAAGCGAAGAATTAAAGGAAAGAGTATCTCGAACATTGGCCATTTTCATCGCTGTCAAATTCTTGATCTTTCGAACTATGCCAATTTTTTTCGATGTTTATGAGAATATTGTTGCAATTGATGATTGGGGTGTGACTTTGAGTATATTAGTGAGAGTCTCGGATTTTGGTATAGTCTTGAACACCGCCACCAATTCATTGGCATATTTTGGAAAGAGAAGGTAATTTATTTTTTTTTAAATTAATCACATACAAAGATTATTTTATTCCAGATGGGTTGAGAAGCGACTTCGACTTCGACTCCTTAAAAAAGAAGAAAAAAGAAATGCAAAAGCTGGACTAAGTCCATCGGATACATCAAAAGGAACAAGTATCAAACGATCCCCTAATGGAACTACAAGATCAACACATGGAATGACACATCCATTATCAGTTGAGAAGACACCATTGGTTGCACCAATTGAGGCAAACTATGCAGAGAATGTTTGAGTATTTATTGATGCATAATTAGGTGAAGATTCACTATATACTATATTTTTGTTATTTTTTTCGGGTTTTCATTTTCAGTGATCTGTTCAATATTTCTGGAATAAACATATTTTAACCAATATCAATTTTTACAACAAAAAAATACTTTAAGTTGACTCAAGATTTGAAATTTTTAATTTAAAAATGAATTTTAACAAAAATAAGTTCACGTTTTTAATTGTATACAAAATCCCTAATAACACTTTTTTGTTTCGAAAATTTGAAATGAGTAAACATGGAGAATATAATGTTAATTATAACGATTCCCTTCGCGTGGCCCTTGGTGTAGTGGTTAAGATGTGAAACTACTAATCTAAAGGTCAATGGTTCGAGCCCATCAGCAAATCAAAAACCAGCCAACTGAAACACCGCAAAAATCGAAATCCTGCCGAAAATTGTCACATGTTCGCAAATTGCTGCAAATCTATTAGTTAGGGATTTAAATTCGATAATGTTATGTATTGAACATTGACTGTGGTATATGAAAGCCTAGAAGTGGCCTAAGAATGAGAGAATTAGGCCCGAATAAGACTGATACAGCTAAATAACAGAGATGAGGTCTGAACAGAGCTGACATCAGCCCGATGAAAGGCCAATATGAGACCGATAGATCGCAGAAAAAAAAAGGTCAGAATAGTTTCAAAAGTAGATCAACAGGTCATCAAAACAGGTCATGTAATTGAGTGAAAAAGATACGACTATAGGTCTAGAAGGGCCGGATGGAGGCCCAGGAATAATTAAAAGGCTTTAGAAGGGTCCGGAACAGGCCTAGAAGCATCTAACAAAATCCTAGATGTGTCTAGTACAGACCTACAATACAGGGCCTGCAAAGGGTTACATATGCCTATAATACATATCTAAAAGTATAATACAGATCTATAATACAGGTCTAGTGATGTAAAAATTTTAAACTTTTGGTACTAATTTACACTATTCTTGAAATTAACTAACTCAACCTTTCCCTCTGATTAATTTATTTCAACTCAATTGCTTTCTCTATTTTTTCGAAATCTAAATCTACAGTACCTAGAATTCTAATAGAACGGCTTTTATTCGAGTATTTTTGTGAATTAGTTTTTCTCTTTTCTGTTTATCAGCTCACATGAATTCTAATTTATGAACCGAAACTTTTATTCGTATAATTTCAATATAATATTAAGTTTATATTACTCTCAATTTCAAAAAAAAATGGAAAAAATAAAATCATTTTGACCTTAATGAAAATACATATCTACAGTACGTATAAATATATATATAGGACGAGATAGACCATGAATACTTCTTCAATCCGATGAAGACTCCTCGTTGAGAATAGGAATGGAAAAATGACAAACCGGGCAGGTCGAATTTGTTGATATCCATTTCGTTAAACACTGAAGATTTTTTATTTAAAATTATGTTTTTTTTAAATTAAATTATTACATTTTCGTGGTAAGTTCTACTGCAGTTTAAACAGGTAGTTGATTCCTGTTCGCGTTGCACATCAACTTTACAAATTAGACATTCAATATCCTATAAAAAAGAAATTTTCGATCGAGTCAGGCTTTTTTGGATATCATACCATTGGATCAAAAGTTGAATTCTCTTTCAAATATTTGCAATAACTCTCGAGAAAATTCGGCGACAATGGTGATAAAAATATAGGTTACCCAGTCAAATCCTCAAATCTAATATCCGGTTTTTGTTGAATTTTCTTATATTCGTGTTCAATGTCCCGAACATAATCCTCATATTTTTGCTTCAAATCCAATTTTTCGTTCGAATCATATGATTCCAATACTTTCTCCACATCCACGCTCAGAATCTTCTTATATTCTTGCATTATTTTCTCAACTTTTTGGCATCTCTGAATTTCGATATAATCTGATGAAGATGAGTCGACAATTTCGGGAGATTTGGAAGTTTCCGATGAGGATTCATCAGTTGAACCCAGTGGTTTGAATTCTTCCACTTTGCCAAGACCAATTTTCAGCCACGATCCACATGCAGAAAGTTTACTTTGAAGTGACTGAATCACTGCATTCTTCTTGCTGTTGCAGCTGAAACAAAAATATCACAAATCTGGCGAAAAAAAAGAAAAAAATATTTTGAAATTTCTCATATTTTCATAAATTACTGAAGAAGAATACTTTTGAAAGTAGAACTTCAGATCTTTCGTGGCTCGATTTCGGATTGATTTTCGATTTATTGAAAGGGGATATAGTTGTTTTAAAATGAAATACTATTTTTCTTGAACCTGAGAAAAACTAGGGTTAAAAAAAGGTGTCTTAATTTCCAAATGTCGCCTGAGCGTTTTCATGCAAAAAATTTCAAATTAAATCTTGAAAACCTTCAAAAATCGTCACAGTTTATCATGGAAAAATAAAAACAAAAAAAAAATGTTGTTTGCCTTTTTTAGTGGCCCTTTCTATAATTTATCTACATATTAGGCTTTACACAACGAACCTGATTAAATCATCATTATTTTCGATGAGCTGCTCGTTCTTTTTTTTCAAATGGTTCAATTCGAACTGAAGGCGGCGAACTTCTTCGTTAGCTCTGGAAACTCAAAACTATTACATTTCTTTTTTTTTTTAACATTTTCACTCACTTTTTCAGATTCTCCTTATTCTTGTTAAAAATTTCAGCCCTTCTAGTCATCAATTCATCAGCACTGCAAAAAATAGTTAATTCTAAAACCTGTAAATTAACTGACTTGTCCACTTGTTGTTGAAGTGAATCCGCTTTCTTATTTCTGGAATGTTCAATATAAACCAATGATTTTTTTCTAAATAGGCTACCTCTCATTCAATTTTCTTTGTAGATATTCATTTTCGTTGTCAGAATGTCTCAAATCTTCCCAATTTCTTCGACAATCAAATCGAGACTGTTCCAAATCTCTGAAAAAATATGAGAAACAGTTTCAGTGAATTCATTCACCTCTCTAAATGATACATCTCCGATTCCATTTCTTCGTTGGTTTTTCGCAAATCTCCAATGATCTTCAGTTGTTTATCAGATTCAATGTAAGCTCTAAAATAGTTTTTTTTTGGTTTTAGAAAGGAATAGGGGGATAATCTTACGCTTCTAATTGTCTGCGCAAAAATTGAACCTCTGTAGCCAAGTCGTTCTGATGGAACGATGCTTTCTCAGAAATTGATCTGGAAACATGATCAAATTGGTATTACTGAAAAGATTAGTGTGTTTCTGGTCGTGACAGGTCCAAATATTTGTGGTTTACAAGAAACATAGAAAATTATCATAATTAAACTAGGCGAAAATCAGAGACATAACTATTGGCCACCATTTTACAGCCTATGATTGAATCTTAATCCGTACAGAAACAAAATCTAATTTGAAAATGTTAGTATTTTTATTCGAACAAAATTTAAGAACTTCGAGCCTGAAACTGACTGAACTGTATTTTTAGGAATCACTATTAGTCAAAGTTCGATCGGTAACGCGCGCTTTTTTGATAATGTCATATTATTCAGATCTGAATGGAATTCTTGACAGATTTTCATATTAGGATTGAATTATACGGGTCAACTTAATTATACGGGTCAACTTTTTATACAGATCAACTTACCACTATTTTAATCTTGAAATTTTCCCTGTCAAAAAGTGAAACTACAGTAACCCGATGGCAGCGATTAAACTTTGGTTTATACTTGGTTTTTTAGATCTTGACCGCGTTATGCCGTTTCCGGTACTCATTCATTTTAATACAAGCCCGCCCTCATTTCACTCACTTTTTCAGTTGTCGTTCGAGTTCTCGAATGCGATTTTCATACTTCTCTTTCTCCCAAATATCGACAACCCGCCCATTCTCCTTCTCGTTATTACTAGAAGGAAGAGGAAAGTTACAAATAATTTATGTATCTTCTCACCTGTTTCCAGTTTCTTCAAGAATTTCCACATTTTCAGAAGTCGACATTCTGAAAAAATTATGAGAAATATATTTATAGCTGAAGAAAACATTAAAATGCGATTTTCACGAATGCAAAAAACGACACAAACTAATATCACATTTTGAAAAGATAGCTATAATTTTTTGAAAGTTATTTAAACGTTGTAAAATAGTTCAGCAAGTTCATTTTTTAATACACAGATTCTGTACAAAAGAATATTAAATGTTCAACCAATGTATGAAATAAAATGGGCTCCTTTCGATTCACACCAAAATGTTTTTTGGAGATTGAACAAGTCAGAGCAAAAATATCATTAGTATAAGTTTCGGGAGTTTTTTTTAAACTGTCTGAACGTTTTCTTGGGAGTTCTACCCCGTATCTATCAGCCTAGAAAATGTGAGAAGAAAATTAGTAACCAAACCTGGTGACCTTCCCTTGCCAGGGAACAAGCCCATAAACATTAATGAGATTTTGCATTCATTTTTTATACACAGTTAGGTAATCAGGACATCAAACGAAAAAACTACAAAAAAATAGTATTAAAAAAATGTAATTTTCTGTCAATTTTCAGCGATGTTATAGATGAAACGTATATATATATTCTTATCATTGGACTTGGTTTGAAAAGAGAAACAAGGAAAAAAACGGAAAGAACGTTATTTATAATTACGACACAAAATAATGCAAGCTAGAGGTACAAATGAGTGACAGGCTGTGGACAGATGGTTTATTAGAACAAAAAAATATGACATGATAAATAGTTTTAGAATACAAAGTCTCATATTTTAAAATTATATGTTGCTAAGACAACTGAAAATGGGTAATCACAACAACCAAAGTGTCCTTTTTGTGGTTAAGAATGGGGTAAGTTGAACGTCGTTTTTTAATGACAGAGCACATTTATTGAGAAACATATTATTAATCGACATCTGGACGCTTCGGAAAAACTTGCCAACTTTCTTTATCCCGCATTAAGTGATTTTTCAGAAAAAAAAAACCAAAAGATAATGAAGAAACCTTTTTTCTATCTGAAAAAGTGGAACACCTGACAGCAGTTGTTTGAGAATGTGTGAGAACCGGATGTATACATATGTTTCATGTATATAAATATCCTCATAAAAAATGTACTTCTCAAAATTAGGCAGTCAGCATCAGAATTTGAAATTTCTAAAAAAAGAATCGTATAGACAATCATTACAACACAAAAAAATACATGTAGTTTTTGAGTAGCTAGTGTTTGTATAACTATTTTCTCACACCTGTTTTAATGTGTACGCATTAGAAAAGAAACATGCATACAAAGTTTGAGTTTGAAAGTTCTTTTTGGCAAGAAAATCTTGGAACAACTTTTTTTTTAAATTTGCTGACAAGAAAAATGTCATTCGACTATTGGAAAAAACGTTATTTCTAAATAAAAATAGGACATTCTAGTATTTACAGCATTCATTTTTTTTCAAACTTTAAAATTTTAAACCGAATTTGGGATGTTAGGGTTCGTTGTTATGCTTATTTACCCTATGGATCAGTCAAAAAAAATCGCATTTATTGGAGCTAAAATTCAAACTCGAAGCTGATTTTTTTCCAATTTTAAAGTATTGCGCGTTTTTTTTTTGATTTTCATTTTTAAGATACAAAAGTTTGTTCAAAAAAAAAATAAATAGAAAAAGTGATGGCGCTGTCCTCCAACGTTGATTCTTCAAAATTATTTTTTTAGAACTGTTTTTTTTCAAATAAATATAATGCAATTAAAGGGCGACTGCATTTTCCCTTCTCAAAGGGATGTGCATTTTCGCGTGTGTCTTATTGTTTTGCTTTTGTGTATGCACACAGCGTTTTTTTTCTTTTTTTTCTCCGAAAAACGTGTGTGCAGTAGAGCACGTTTTCCTTCGGTGACTCAGGTGCCTTTTTCTGTGGTTCCCTGTATTCACTGGCACCTACACGCTAACCGTCAATTTTTTTCACATACGGATTGATAATGAAATAAATTAAATGAAAAGGATAAGCAAAACTTGTAGTGAACGCGCAGTCGTCCTTTAAACATAAACAAGGTCGCCACCGCAAACTGCAAAAATGTTCGTTTTCTTTGTCTCTCTTTCAACTTGTGCCGGCTGGAAGCAATCAAACAAATTTTTTCAAAAAAAAAATAAATTATAAAATCAAAATGGTTGAGACCCATTTTTTTGGTTTCGATATAACTCTTGAAAAGATAATACGACAAATTTGAACAGAAAGGGATAATAAAATGAAATGAATCACGCCAGAAATTTGGAAATGTTTAAACAAAAAAAAATCAATTCATGTGTTGTCAAGGAATGAAACATGTTATGAAAAATAATACGGAAACAATAGAAACATTGAATCATGTTCAGAATGTATGACTCATGACTACATGCATAGATAGAAGTGTACGAGACACTGACGACTGACAAAAGGTTAGGAAACCAGCATCACACCAAAACATAGCAAACAGTAAAGCACAAGTTTCGACTAATCATTTGAACGATCTCTCCGATTTTAAGAGAAATGAACAGAGTTCAGTGGATCAAAATTGCTCTGTACATAATTGAGTTTCATTCTAGTATAGGGTTCCGGAATAATATAATAATTCGAATATCGAATCAAATGTTTGAGTGAATCGATGGTTTATCAGATGAGTCACGAATTCTGTACGAGACCCATCCATTCTCAATTTTGATGATTTTTTCCACAAAAATATAAACAAAATAAATGCGACGGATGAGCCACAAAAGAAAGAACAAAACATTTTTGGCACATACAAATTATCAGAAGTGTTCAGAAAAAAATATGATCGAAATCTTTGAAAATAAACTATGATCACAAAACTTCGCAGTATCTTTAAAAGTACTACATGAATTTTCTGATGTACCTAAAAGCAATATGAACAGTTCCATTCTCCATTTTTCAGATGACTCACAGTGTTTCAAAAAGCCATCAGGCAATAAGAATTCATCGTCGAAGTTTGCAACTTGTCGTGGTTCTAAACAAAAACTTTTTTTAAAAATCAAACTTCTCGAGAACGCTTCTCTGTTTGTTTTTCACCTTGCAGTTCGCTCAAACTAACACTATATTTATTTTTTACACATATCATATGCGAAGAAGAACAAATTGGCAACAGATTACAATGAATCAAAACAAACCCTTTAATAGGTGTATAGCAGAATGTTTTTAGCTAACACATAATCGGCAAATTCACATGAACTATTTACATGATAGGTTTGATTCATATTCTTTGAATTATCTTTGGATGACCAAAAAATAGACGGCCTCTCGACACAAGGAAACAAAAAAGTCGAAAAACATTCAAAAAGTGGCTCAAACTACTCTGATCACACTTTTCTAGATAATGACTTTTCAGAATTTTGGTCTCATTCTCCAACAAAAAAAAATTGTAAACACTCTTGGTTTGCAATTTGAAAAGGCATTGAACAAATTTATCAAATTAATTCAAGAACTTTTTTCCGAATGAATGACCCCTCACCCAATGTTTAGTTCGAATATTGTTAAACCAATAGATACAGTTTTACAAATTGAAAACAAAAACGAAAAGTAACGTATATAAATGTAAATATGAATTGTGTTGTGTCTAATCGAACGATTTCAGCTCGTGACATTTATTACGAAAAAAATATGAACGCACAAAATTGATTCTTTATCACATGATTGTTCTGTTCTGGAAAAAATGAACTCTCTCTGCACACACCGAGCATCACCATCAATTTGTGAGTGTGTGTTGAAAACAATGAGAGTGAAAAGATGAAACATTTCCATAGAGCGCACAAATCCCATTGAGACAAAGCGTGCGCAGGTGTCTGTTTTGTTTTTTCTACGACTTCCAATAGAAATTTTTGGGTGCAAGTGAGTTGAAAACATTTTTTTTCAAAATATAACTAATAAATTTTGTTAATCTATCGAAACTTCGGATCACATGAATCGTGGATGAAAGTCGTTGCTGATTTGGGCCACTTCAAAAAATCTCACTGAATCGAATTCAGACATAACTGACCGAACTTGATTTGTATCAATCAGAATTTAGTCCATAACGTCAGGTCCAAATCAGAAGTTAACAATTTATCGAACAGAAAGGATGTTTTATTTAGAAAAGGTTGAGTTTACTCGCAGGTTTTTTGTCCCGTTTTCCCTACGACTTTTGATGGAATTATTTTTGTGCCCATAAATTTAAAAAGTTTTTTTTTCTTCAAAATATGCCTATTGAATCTCATTTAGAAAAAAATCATCGGGAACTTTAGAGAACCTGAGTCGTGGATACAAATCGAGTCCGAAATGATAGTTCCTGAATCGGACCACTCCTAAAACCCTCACTGAATTGAGTTCATCCGGATCTAACCATATTTTTAAAAGGATTTTCGATTCAGGATGTCTCCAACTTGAATGATCAATCTAAAAAACTGAATCTGCTTTTTTTTCAAACTTTTTTTAAAGCAAACACGCTCGGTCAAACTGGAAATATTTTCTATTTTTTTTTTCAAAATTTTTTTTCATTTTTGTGTGCCTTCCCAGAGGCTCTAAAACACAGGAATCTTTGATTCTTTGAATATTTAACTATTGTCCTTGATATCTTATCACCAAGTAAACATTTGATAACAAAACAAAACTTTATCGTCTCATTTCTATTTTTTTTTGCTAATCAACATTTGCCAACTAGACAATGTATATCAAGCGATCGTTGAGCCGAAAAACCTATGATGCGATTATAATTGGTGGTGGACATAATGGTCTAACTGCGGTGAGAAATATATTTTCAATTGAACTTTAACAATATTTCAAGATATATCTTTTCAGGCTGCCTATTTGGCGAAAGCTGGCAAGAAAGTTTGCGTTTTGGAGAAAAGACATGTTCTTGGCGGAGCTGCGGTGACTGAAGAAATTATTCCGGGATTCAGATTTTCGAGAGCTTCATATCTTCTTAGTCTCCTCAGACCAGTTGTTCTCCAAGAATTGAACCTGAAAAAATTTGGGTTAAGATATCATATCAGAAATCCAAGTTCTTTCACACCTATTCGCGATTCTGAGAAGAGTTTGCTTCTTGGAATGGATATGGCTGAAAATCAAAGAGAAATTGCAAAATTTTCTCAAAAAGATGCGGAGGTTGGTTGAAAATTAAAGTTCATGATAATTTATTAGGAGATTTCAGAATTTCCCAAAATATGAACACTTCATCTCTGAAATCGTACATGCATTTGAACCATTGATGGACTATGAACCAATTGATTTACATCAACCTTTGAGAAAAATACTTCCACAATTATATCTTTTATACAAAACAGGTATTCAAAATTTTTTAAGGAAGATCCAAATTTATGAAAAATATTTGCAGTTCAACCTCTCGGTCTTCGTAATGCTGTGGATTTCTACGAGCTCATGACTGCTCCAATTTCGAAGATCATGAACAAATGGTTCGAGTCAGATGTTCTCAAGGCAACTCTAGGTACTGATGGTGTGATTGGACTTGCTGCCAGTCCAATGGATCCAGGAACTGGGTGAGTACTTTGATTTCAAAAACGGTAGTGGTTGATTCAAAGTACTGATTTTGACCGCACCGCCTTTCAGAAGGGAATCGATGATAGTGAAAGGGTATCAGAGAGAACGAGGCACCTTTGCAACAGAGCACTCTTTCTCTCATTTATTCCGCTCTTTTTTGCAAAATTCCGCGATGGTCATGAGATCGTATTGCAGACATTATTATCGCAGACATTATTAATGCCCGCGTCAACTGGTATACCTTGTGTGTTATTCTCTCACCTGCTTTTTTTCTTTTCTTTTCTCTCCTGTTTTTAGAGGTTTTTCTTTGGGATTTTCTAGTTTTTTCTCTGAACTCTCTCAACTATCACCTCTTTCCCATTTTACTATAGTCTGAAAGGTCGTGACCGAGATATCGAAAATTATGATCACAACTATGATTCTATTTTTGGAACTTTGTACTGTTTCAAAAATTTCATTTCTGCTCGGTTTTGTCGAACCCTTTTCAGTTGGTAACGTGTTCCAAAAAGTGTTGAATAAAAACTGGCAAATTTTTTTATTCAAAAAAATTGGTTCAGATCATTTCCATCCCTTCATAACCCATCCCTTTTTCCAGATATGTTTTACTTCATCATGTAATCGGAGGTCTAGACGAACACAAAGGTGCATGGGGTTATGTTTTCGGCGGAATGGGAGCGGTCTCTGATTCAATCGCGAAATGTGCAACAAGTTATGGAGCTGAAATTCACACTGATATGGATGTCAAGGAAGTTTTGATCGATGGAAATCAAGCAAAAGGAGTTAAACTAACAAATGGCACAGAGATATATTCAAAAATCGTGTTATCAAATACAACTCCTCATGTTACTTTCAACAATTTGGTTGATCGAAGTTATCTCCCGTCTGATTTCTACAATTCTATTAATCAAATCGATTATACTTCTCCAGTTACAAAGATCAATGTGGCAGTTAAAGAACTTCCAAACTTTTTGGCTCGACCAAATCAAGGAAACTCGCCTATGCCACATCATCAAACAACTATTCATATGAATTGTGAGAGTATGAAAATCGTCGACGATGCGGTAAAAGACTATAGAAATGGATCCTACAGTAAAAAGTAACTTCTATTTTCTCGATAACCAAAAAAAAAGAAAAAACAAAACATTTTATTTTCAGACCAGTCATTGAAATGACAATCCCTTCATCTGTCGATCGAACAATCGTTGATGGAGATGGTCACGTTGTTCTTCTTTTCACCCAATATACACCATTCACACCATCGAATGGAGAATGGACTGAGGAGAAAAAGGCCGAATATGCTAGACATGTATTCGCGGAGATCGATGCGTATGCTCCGAATTTCTCAAAATCTGTGATTGGTTATGATATCTTGACACCTCCAGATATTCAGAACACTTTTGGAATTACCGGAGGAGTGAGTTAAATTAGATATGGATTTATGTTTATTTTCTAATTTTGAATAACTATGTATATGTTGACCGTCTTATCTCTAACCAGCTGAAAGTTTTTTTATTTGTCGGAAATTTTTTTATTTGATCAGGTCAGGCTTGTGCGGAACCGGAACCGGAACGTTCCGACATTCCGAAAGTTCCGACTGTTTTCGGAACCAAATTAATTTGGAACCAAGTTCCGACTTGATATTTCGGAACTTTTGAGAATCGGAACCGAGTTCCGAAATCGTTTCGGAACTGCTCGGAACCAAAAATACCGAAAAAAGTAGGATTTTTCTGAAATTTTAGAGTTTTTTTTTCGAATTTTGAAGAAAAAAATATTGGTTTTCTTGAGTTCTGAATTCCAGCTTCGTAATATTATCATTTGCTATTGTTTTTATCTTTCTACTCAATTTCAAACCAGAAAATGCGAAAAAATCCTGTCGAATCTCGTCTTTTCGTAGATTCCGAAAAGATTCGAAAATTCCGGAAAAAAATTCGGAACCATTTTTCGGAACTATTTTTTCCGACTTCTTGATTCGGAACTAAATTGGAAGTTCCGAAAATTCCGAGAGGATGGTTCCGCACAAGCCTGGATCAGATGCCGGGTTAAAAAAAGACGGGTCAGTCTCTCAGATCCTTGGTCATAATCTCGCCCCTGCTCCAATTATCATTTCAATTAAAAAATTTTCAGAACATCTTCCACGGTTCAATGGGATTGGATCAACTATATCTCACCCGACCAATTCCAAAATATAGCAACTATTCAACACCGATCAAGTCGCTTTATTTATGTGGAAGTGGAGCACATCCGGGTGGTGGTGTCACTGGTGCACCAGGTAGACTTGGAGCTTTAAGAGCATTGAAAAATGAGTTTTAGATTAATTAATAAATGTTTGTTTCTTTAATTGTGTGCCTGTTAACGTTTAGTTACCTTTCTTCTGGATAAGTAACACAATTTTTATTACATTCAAAAAATTATACCAAAAAAATGGCTTTCAAAATGTTGATCAGCTGTTTCTCAGTGTTTATGTTGATTTTTCTATGTTCTCCGAAATGTTGCCATTTCGAACAATAATGTCTCTTCATCACGCTACAATGCCCTCCCCCTCCTCCCATCCAAAAAAATTGCCTATACTTTTTTTTGTTGCATTGTGAATCAAGGTCAAAAGTGAACTGGTATACTCAAATTAGGGTTTCTTTTTATGATTGAAAATTATAACTATCACACTCCAAAAAAGATGGGTCCTATTTACCAATTCCATCCTTGAGGACTTTGTTTTGCTCTCGTTCGCCGATCACTAATCTTGAAAATACATTGATTAATTTTCAGTTTTTTAACTCTAATCGGTGTATGCTTTGAATGAATGTCACAAAATATCAGAAAATACTAACCAATTTTCCATGCCGAAATAACAAAATATACATAGTATTCAAAATATTCGATGAAAGCAAAAATAGTGAAAACTGTTCGAAAAATAGGAAATGAAGGTCACGTTGTTCATTCATTTTTTTTTTGCATTCCCAAAATTGATGAACTGAAAACTTTGAAAAAACTCTAAATACTCCGAATATGTTTTAATTGTTCTTCATAGAAAATTAATTATCATTTTGTGCCAAGTTATTCATCGGCATAGACTCATAAAATAAACATTTGACATATAAACATTAGCATTTTGAAAGAAAAATAAACTATTTTTTCAAAAAAAAAAAAAATTTTGTGCAATATCGATGTTTAGAACAGCAAGAAAAAGAAGAGAGAACATCAATTATTCAATTGTTTAGAAAAATTGACAATTATTTTTTTGTTGGCTGTCAGAAAACACGTCAGCTTAGAAAATAGAAAAGTACTATTTTTCTTTATGATAACTGTCAATTCCACAGTTTTTTATTGCACCCTTTTTCCTCATTCAAATACGTACATCTATCACTTTCTTTTTTCTTTCTTACGATTCATTTATAATATATTCTTTGAGCAGATGTTGCTTTTTCCTCTACGATCCTTTCTTTTTTTTGAAATGGTTATATATGTTCAGAAACAGATTTTTCAAACAATTTTTTGATCTGAATATTAGTTTACCTTTTTGATTTTTTTATTTGAACTTTTCAGTCATATCTGATAGACTGTTATATAACAAGAAAACCACATGAGGATGTTCAGAAAATTGTGATCGATTCTGAAAGTGCTATAATTCTTAATTTTCCCATAAAACTAACATTCTAGAAATGATCAGTATGAAAAGATACCCCGAAGCTTATTTAACTCCAAAACGTTTGCAATTTTTGGAGTATTTTTTTCTTTTTCCATTGTGAACAACATTTTCTCGTGTGAAAATAGTGTATTGAGGATTGCGCTTGGCAAAAAATTGTTCACTGGCATGGAAAAATTTTTTGAGAACAAGCATCCAATTTTCTTTTAGGCTATTCATTATATCAAGTAAATATTTCATATTTTCGAATTTTTATGAAATGATAAAAATGTCTCAGTGTTTTTTGTGGTTCAGCTGTACATAGGTTTTTGTCGAATTATTGTAGTATTACCTTATTTCTGTCTCAGAACTTTGCGACAGACGTCTACAAAATCGAAAGCTCATAGGAACTTTTGATGTTCGTCTTTCTGTTTTTCTTTTTTCTTGCTCCACCTACTCTTTTTATATTAAACTATAACATGATGAGCTCCAACGGCAAAATGCTAAGAACTGGATGTTGATCATCAGCATGAAAAACTCTATCGAATGGCATAATTCTCATCAAAACCCAGTATCGCCTTTATCCTCCCATTATTTTGATTATTGTTTATTTTTGATTTCGAAAAACCTTTTTTTTCGATCACAGTTGACCCAGACAAAAAAACGGCAAACCTATAGAAACAAACAACAAACTTTGAACAAATATTCGAGCTTTTTTTTTTGCTCCGAGGGACAAAAAAACCAACTAGGCGAGAGAGAAGAGAAGCAGACGGAGAAAGAGGTCACTTTTGAAACAGAAAAAACGAGTGCAGAAAATGCTTTGTTTTTCATATTTTGTGTGCCTTCAAAAATATAAAACATTTGTCTTGTTTTGTTTTTTTTTTTGAAAGATGCTTATATATTTATCATTTCTGCGTTCTGTTTTAATGCTTTATAGATATTGATTTGAACCCAGATGTTTAGTCTTTTTTTGCTCGATTTCTATGAGAATTCAGGAAAAATGTACCTCTGGGAATTAATTCTGAGTAGTCAATCCATCTGTTTCTCCGTTTAGTTGTTCGATGTTGCTTTTTTCAATGTATTTTTCTGAAAAATAAGTTCATTATTCATTGTTCCCAATGATTTCTGATAAAAATTCAACTTCCAAAAAAATATTTTTAGGTTAATCATCTAATTTTTTCCTGAAGAAATGAATAATTTATTTTAAATTCCATATTTCCACCATTGCGTTACTGCGTCCCATATCTCCTTTTTTTGCACGGCGCAGACATTTTGAGATGGCCAAAAAAGAAGAAGATGGCCAGACACATATATTTTTGCTGTCTGTTGCAAGGGTCAGCCATAAAAAAGTGAAGGAAACGGATGAAAATAAATCGAGTTTTTGAAGATTTTGCAACAGACCCGATCTTGGGATGATTTTTTGAATGTGGCTGAGGTAATTTAGATTGTAAAATATTTTTTAAGCGTTGAATTAACAAAAACTGATTCTATGGAATTTTGACAGTTTTTGGGTAAAGTTTGAGCACATAAATTAAATCTCGATTGCAGCTTAGATAGATTATTTGACTAGAAAGTTCAGAAAAATGAAAAAAAAAACAGAATTCTCTCAATTACTGGATGTTTGGGTCTGCTTGAGGTCCATTATCTTAACTTTAAGTGACTTATTAGGTCTACTGCAAGTATTACCAGATTTATGCGTCCTCCATTAAAAAAAAATATCCCTGCCAAGTTTTTTTTTCAGATAACAACATAACATCGGCTACGGTTATTGCATATGTGTTATGAAGATATTCGCTAATATCTAAGTTCATGTTTTTGAAGGATGTTCCGTATTTTGGAAAGCTTTTTCTCAGATGAACCTGAACCAATAATAGTGATTCCTGATAAGAAAACATCAAAGAAAGTATCGAAGAAGAATCGGAAGAAAAAAACATCGAAAAGGTAAGATAAAAGCGTTCAACAATCATCAGTTGGTTTTTTTTTCAGAAAAGTCAATAAGAAGAATCAGAAAGTTTATGAGAATGTTGTTCAAGGGGAAACTGAAATCGTTCATGTGGAAACTCGCAATGAAAAACTGTACAATAGAGCCAATGAGTAAGTTGGTAAGAACGTACTGATTTTTAAAAAGTTTGTTTTCA